>LR812535.1:15962674-16325174 GCA_903798195.1 Danio kyathit | reverse complement strand
GAATTTGCCAGGGGTATGAATAATTTCTGGGCTTGACTGTATATATGGACCATTTTTAGGGATGTAAACAATAAAAATGGTCCCAATGTATTTCCTGTTTTACATTTTTAATTCCCATAGCTTCCGAGAAACCAAAAAAGTCCAAATATTGATAAATATTCCAATGGTAGGTGTTTTAACGTAAAGCTATCATTGAATTGCCTCTTGTTACAGTTATGAAATGGTTTGGCAACAAGCAGGACATTTTCATGGGCCATGACATCACCAAATTGAAATGGTTTATACACAATAATCCTATTTAAAGACCATGGAGATGAGATTAATCCACAATATGTACAATATATATGTACTATTATACCTTACACCACAAGTTTTCAAACCCTCAGGTGGGTTGAACAACACAGTCAAACAACAACCACTTCACAGCAGTCTGCCACATAAATGTAAACAAAATCATAACACTCCTGCTTCTACACACACACACGGTAAAGTACAGATTGTGTCATTTAAAAAAAGGCACTCTTAAAAACTCTTTTAAACCACTGACTTACGCTATAATTCGAAATTTGAGGTCAGAACGTTTTTATTTTTATTTTAAAAAATGTATACTATCATTAAATTAATCGAATGACAGTGAATATATTTTAATGGTATTTATATTTCATCTCACACTAAAGACTGAAGTACCATTTTGCCATGAAAGCAATAAATTACATTTTAAAATATATATAAAAAAATAAAATAAAATAAAAACACTTTAATTTGTAATTTACATTTCTCAATTTTTACAGTTATACAGTATTTTTTAGAGATTTGGAGAAAATAAAAGATAATTTGAGTAAAAAAAAAATCTGCATTTAATAATCAGTTTTAATTGTAATAATATTTAATAAAATGATTGCTTTTACTATATTTAAAGTATTGCAATTTAATAGATATTTCAACAGGAACAAGAAGACTAATCAAATAAAAAAAAAATGACTACTTTGCCTGCAGAGTTAAGAACGGAGAAGTCTTGAGGTCTAATCTTGGTCTTTAAATGGTTGATATTAGGGTTAAAATATACTTATAATACAGCTGAATCAAGTGCTGAATAAAGAGATTGTGAGAAATAAAAATCAACCTCTCTATTATAAAATTCTTTCTCAAATCTCCATTGTAGTATCTGATTTGTGCTCATTTTGTTTTCGAGAAGAAATGGTGTATTTACACCTTTAGGTATTTCAAATTGCTCTTCTCAAACTTTGCTAAACAAAATACGAAATAAAATTGAGTATATCAGGGCCTATATTCACAGGGTTTTACCAAGTCAAACTGAAGACTTTTTAAGATCTCTTTAAGGCCTTTATGAAGCAAATTTCATACTTATACAGGGCTAAATGCTAAGGATTTTTTTTCTAATGGCCAATGGAAAAGACTTTAACTTGCCTCATTGAAACTATTTTAATTTAGTTATATCTTAACCACATATTTCAAATGTGTGAAAACAAGCAAAATCTTGCTCAAATATTAACAAAGCTATAACTAAATGTATGCCTGTCTATAATACATGGATAACTTAAAACAAAAGTTTTGTAAGGAAGATAACTGCACTCTATTTTAGGCAGATGGAGTTAAATATGTAACTTTTGTTAAGAGTTTTATTGAGATTGGTTATTGGTGATCGGTTGGCCTGATTGGGTAACTTTACACTACATGACAAAAGTCTTGTCGCCTATCCAAGTTTTAGAAACAACAAATAATAACTTGACTTCTAGTTAATCATTTGGTATCACAAGTGGCAAAGGCCTCTAGATTACACTTATTTTACCAAAATAAAATATGATCATGCTTTGATTTTTAATTATTTAATTAAGACAGTAAGGTCTGACTTTGCTTAGACAAAAGTCTTGTCATTTAACAGAAATAATGTACAGCATAGAAAATAAAGTCATGGTGCAGTGGGAAAAGAATTAATATTGTGTCTGACTCCCATGAGCCTGGAGGACTGCATTCACATCTCTGCAGTAACGTAGTCATCTAGAATGGCAAAGAAAGTGTTCTTGCAGGACTCCCAGAGTTCATCAAGATTCTTTGGATTAATTTTCAATGCCTCCTCCATCTTACGCCACACATGCTCAATAATGTTCATGTCTGGTGATTGGGCTGGCCAATCCTGGAGCACCTTGACCTTCTTTGCTTTCAGGAACTTTGATGTGGAGGCTGAAGTATGAGAAGGAGCACTATCCTGCTGAAAAATTTGCCCTCTCCTGTGGTTTGTAATGTAATGATCAGCACAAATGTCTTGATACCTCAGGCTGTCGATGTTGCAATCCACTCCTCAGATCTCTCGCACGGCCCCATACTGAATACAATCCCAAACCATAATTTTTCCTTCACCAAACTTGACTGATTTCTGTGAGAATCTTGGATTCATGTGGGTTCCAATAGGTCTTCTGCAGTATTAGTGATGATTGGAATGCACAGATGATTAATCTGGAAAATCTACCTTTTGCCACTTTTCCACCTGATCAATAAGAAGTCAAGCTATCATTTGCTGCTCTTACAACTGGGATCAAGGACAAGAATTTTGTCAGGTAGTGTTTATAGACAGAGGAAAATTAAGACCCATTTTAAATTATTTAAGACCACAAAAAACTTGAGTCAATTTAAGACATTTTAAGTCTTTCTGAAGTTCTAGTCCACTGCTGCACACAGAGTTCAAGGCCAGAATAAACAGGAAAGTGGACCAGAGTTTATATACCGGTAGTCCATCCACAAGCGGGCAGCCATTGGAAACAGCGAGAGCAAATGGTGAGCAGCACCGCTGTGCGTCTTAATAGTCCTCTCTGAGCCGCCCAACATGCGGTCACCATCCTGAACCTGAGATGAGCCGCTAATGCCACCCTGTCACCAAGACAACAAATCCTCTCCGCTGTTGACTTCAGATGCTCTTTGTGTGTCACAAAGACAGAGGTAAAGGGAAAAACAGTTCTGCTTTTTTCCCTCCGCTCTCTTTTTTGCACCATGTATTCAACCAAATAACCCGGGCCTTGCATCCACTGTAATTGAATTTTTGATGGGTGGTGTGTTTTTTTATGACGGCTTGTTAAAAAGGAGAAAGTCCTTTTAAGAGAGTGCGTGCCGGGTTCTTGCGCCCTCTCTAGCATCACATGCTCCAAGAGGAGAGGAGGATAAAAAAGAGCCTTTTGTGCATTACCAGAAACTCATTTTCCCTGTGGATGAAAGGCAGAAGGGGGGAAAAAATACTCCTGGCCTCTTCCCCCCCTCCTACGGAGCTTTTCATTGTCACCGCGCTGAACTCCCGGGTTCTGGAAGGAAAGAGAGAAATTGCCACTGAAGAGACAGCAAAAGTGAGCTTGTTAGCACATTAGGAGTGAAGGGCTCGTGGTGGGCTCCAGGAACAGTCCCCGGTGGTGTGTTAATTCAGCACTCCGAACATGCTGGTGCTGATAGCCTCCAAATTGATCACTCCTGCTACCCCCGATTTGATTCCCTCCCCCTCTCGGAGCCGAAGGCAGTGCTGGAGAACTGAAGCACGGCTCTCCAAAGGAGGAGAAGCTTTTCGCGAAGTCAAAGTCATGTCAGTCACCTCGACCGCCACACAACTCCTCTCTGACAACATGCTGTCTGGCGAATACGTCTGGGTAGACCACTATAACTATTGAGAGACTATATCAGAACTGTGGCGTAGGAGCACAATCACCTCGGAGAATATTTATTTATTTATAATTGGCTTTGCGAATTATGATCATTTGAATAATCTGAATTAGAATGTAATGTGATACTCATATGACATTGACCAATAGCAAAAAAAACAACACACTATACAAGATAAAATTACTTTTATGGCATTTATGATTTAAACACCCATTATCATTCCTTTGCCTTCGACTAAGTCCCTTATTTATCAGGGGCCGCCACAGCTGAATGAACTGCCAACTATTGCAGCATAAGTTTTACGCAGCGGATGCCCTTCCAGCCGCAACCCATTATTGAAAACTCACACATTAAGGCCTGGTTCATCCAATTCAACTACTGTATAGTGCATGTCAAGGTGCTCCAGGATTGGAGAGCCCAGTCACCACATTTACACATTATTGAGCATGTCTGGGGTATGATGAAGGAAGAGGCATTAAAGATGAATCCAAAGAATCTTGATGAACTCTGGGAGTCCTGCAAGAAGGCTGTCTTTGCCATTCCAGATGACTTTATTAATGAGTTATTTGAGTCATTGCGAAGATGTATGGATGCAGTCCTCCAGGCTTATGGGAGTCATGTACAATATTAATTTTTTTCCCACTGCACCATGACTTTATATTCTATACTGTACATTATTTCTGTTAAGTGACAAGACTTTTGTCTCAGCAGAGTCAGGCCTTACTGTCCTAGTTAAATAATTAAAAATCAAAGCATGATCATATTTTATTTTGGTAAAATAAGCAAAATCTAGAGGCCTTTGCCTTTCTTATAAACCACTTCTGATACCAAATGATCAACTAGAAGTTAAGCTATTATTTGTTGTTTCTAAAACTTGGATAGGCGACAAGACTTTTGTCAGGCAGTGTCAAGTTACCCAATTAGGCCAACCGATCACCAATAACCAATCTCAATAAAACTCTTAACAAAAGTTACATATTTAACTCCATCTGCCTAAAATAGAGTGTAATTATCTTCCTTACAATAACTTTAATTTTAAAGTTCTCCATGTATTTTAGACAGACTGTTGTGCATGAATTTAGTTTATTATAGCTTTGTAAATATTTAACCTAGATTTTGCTTGGTTTGACACATTTAACATAAGTGGTTAGAATATAACTAAATTAAAATTGTTTTGATGAGGCAAGTTAAAATCTTTTTCATTGGCCCAACAATGCCATTAAAAAAATCCTTAGTGTTCAGCCCCGTATACGTCTTAAAAAGATCTTAAAAAGTCTTGTGAAAGTTGGTGAAACCTGCAGAAACCCTGCTAACATAGGCCCTAATATACTCAGAGTGAAGTTCTTTTCCATTCTTTGTTTAGTGAAGTTTGAGAAGAGCAATTTGAAATACCTAAAGATGTAAATACGGCATTTCTTCTCAATAACAAAATTAACTCAAAACAGATACTACAATGGAAATTTGAGAAAGCATTTTATAATAGAGAGGTTGACACGCAGTCTTTGGACTGTGGAGGAAACCGGAGCACCCGGAGGAAACCTACGCAAACACAGGAAGAACATGCAAACTCCACACAAAAAAATGCCAACTGGCCCAGCCGGGACTCGAACCAGCGACCTTCTTGCTGTGGGGCAACTGTGCTAACCACTGAGCCACCATGCCGCCACATCCATGATCATTAAAAACAAAAAACTAAAATCACCACAACTCTCCATGCCAAATGCTAGCAAATTTGATACTCACATGACATCGACCAATAGCAAACAACAACAATCCAAACATCTAATAAATAACAGATGGACAAAATCAATTCCTGACATAAGTTTTACTCATTTTGGTTTCAAGTTTGGTTTCAAGTTTTGAGTCCAATTAGAAATAAAAAAAAAAATAAATAAAATTGCAGCTTCTTCTTCTTGGTATAGATATTCATTCATTCATTCAACTTTAGCAGCAGACCAAAGTGCTGAATAGTAAAATGAAAATTAAAACACTAACCACACACAACACATAGTATACATCTCAAGTAGTAAAACAATTGCACGCGTAAGGCTTACATATATATACTGTCCAACAGATATCAGATCAGAAATTATAAATACCTCTGTCTCTCAGAAATTGTAAATATTTTAAAATAGGCACTATCCTTATAAATAAACTGCGTAGTTGCAATCTAAACAACTACATTCTCGACCTCAAAAGTACATTATGTTGTCCAACAGCAGCAATATGTCAAACTGTAGAGTGTCCTGGTTGTTGCTGTATGTGGGCGGAGTTATACAGAGGCGTGAAAGGTGAAGAGGCGGTACGAGTGCTGTTACTGGCAGAATATCGCAAAGCTATCAGCCAATTAGATTCAAGAACCAGACAGAACTGTTGTATAAATAAATAAATAAATATATATATATATATAATATATTATATATTAAATTCTTTGAATTAACTAGAAATGTAATTTTTAAATGTAAAAATTCTAATGAATATAAACTAAGTTAAATTCAGCATTCTATTCGCCACCAATTCAACTTAATCTGAATTTAAAAGCCTAATCTGAATAGGACACAGGCCTTTGCTACAACACATTCACTGCACCAAACAGATGTTTAAGTGAATCTTAAAATACAGTGAGAACACAAACAAAAACAGGCCATCTCGAAGGACATTTGTGCTTGGAAACATCATCAGTGCAGCTTGGGACAATCAAATGTGTGACAGGACAAGGGTGACACTCTGCCAATATCTCCACTATCACAGCTATTCCCTGCTCTTTCCTTACAAATTAACACGGCACAGTATCTGACGAGAGCATAGAGAACACTGTCCCAAATCTCACACACTCCTCGTTTTAATTACACACATGATCAGTCATTTTCTCCACATGGTGCGGTTGTTATTATCTGCGCTGAGAATTCCTCTGTAGGACATCATTGGCGCCTTTCAAAAGGAAGCCAGAGCGGGATCCGCAGTCCCGCAGAGAGAGCCACTGTCCGGCTGCCGAACGGCTCTCGTATCCTCACACACAGCCCGGTGGGACGCGCACGGAGGAGTCTGCTCACGCAAACCACAAACCGCAGAGTCTCCACAGGTGCTTTTGTCAGGACATGTCTGTCAAACCCTGTGAGAAATCACTTAGCCCAGATACAGCGCACAGTCGCCCTGCTTTAACAGAGACTTTCTAAGACTGCGCAGCAAACTAACTCTTTCCATGGCTGGCCAGAATATTTTTAGAAATGTAAAATAGATATTTTTTTACATCTATTTTTTATATTTAATATAATTTAACGTAAATTACATTTAGCCCTTGTGTACTGTTCAAATTCACTACCAATTCGTTTAATCCGTGGCTGTTATTGCCCTATTGACTTCCATTATAAAGACATTTTTTGATTGCAAAGCCATGACACCATATAATCTTGCATTCTTGATTGTTGGTCCTTTTCCCTGTTGGGAAGAGATAAAATTTTACATTTGTGCTGTTGATCATCAGTTGGCACCCTTATCCCTTTAGATTAAACAGTTTCTGGCTTTTATATATAGTTCTATAGGGTATAACAGCAGATTATAGCGTGCGTGGATACATACACTTACTATGTTTACTATGTTCTGAAAGCTGACCTGCTTATTTAGATTTTCTCAGACATATCAAAATAATGCAAAAAGGTTTCTCTCACACACACTATACTCCAGTGGTCCCCAACCTTTTTATTACCGCGGATCGGACAATTTTACAGCAGACCAATTGGGGGGCTGGTGTTCAACCGTTTTCTCGGAGGATGACAAACTGATAAAACATTGCTGTAACTGATATTTATGGAAAAAATTAAAAAGCACTGCAGTGTTTGGGTGTTCTGTTCTGAGTTAATTAGCCTACCGAAACATTTATATTCCATACAAAGTATGAAGCTGATTGGTCAGTTATCGTCACGTGACTCGAGGTGTGCTCGCGGCATTCATTCAACTAGGTGCGTCTGGAAGGTGCGAGTGCGTCACGCCATTTTGCGCCGCACACCTCTACTGGAAATAATGAACTTGCGTGAACTCTAGAAAAGACTTCATATGCGAGCGGCCCCTAAAAGGCCGCCGTCATTTGCGATCTCCATTTTGCTGCTTGTAGGTTAAATTTGGGTTAAATGGTGATCAAGAGTAAAATTACAATGTTTTCCTCTTCTTAACAGGGAAAACCACCAACAATCAAGAATGGATGACTATATGGTGTCATGGCTTTTCAATCAAAAAATGTCATTATAATGGAAGTCAATGGGGCAAAAACAGCCACCAACATTACAAAAGGGTGATACATTTGCCCAGAGTGTATTGTTAAATTTTTGAAAATTTGTCACCAAATATCATTTAGGCCCAATCCCAATTCTATTTTTGTACCCCTACCCCTTTCCCTTGGCCCTTACAACTTTACCCCTAAGAATTTGGACAGCACTACAGCACTACAGCACTACAGCACCTGCACACGTCATCATATGTCATCGCGATCTCTTGCTTCATATGAGATCAGACGATCGCGACTGCTGTAGTTATTACAGTTGTGTTATTCTTCGGTATTTATCTTTAAGAAATCACTGAAGGCATATATTATATTATCATAAAGATCTAATGTGGCAATAAGATCGTAACTGTACTGTGTATTTACACAGTGGCCATATTCATCTATGTAAACACACCAAAACAACATTAACATTATAGCAGACACTGTAAAAAGCTCATTCCCAGCCACTAGACTTTTCTGACAGAGTATTCGAGTGTCAGAATGTTGTGGGACTGCTGTGCAGGAGTTATGATTATGGATTATTTAGCTTTTTTTTAACTAGCGTTTTTTTTTTAAAAGCATGACGGTAAACACGAACGCGGTTATGAATGTATTAAAACATATGCTTGTTTGTTGTAAAAATTTGTAATAATGACAAAAAATACTAATTTGTGGCTCTCCTTACTTCCGGGTTCAGCAATACTGCCTTTGTGGCTGGTGTATTCTGTGAAATTTTCTTACCCCTTGGTTTCGAGTGTGGTCCTGAAAAATCTTCGTTCGAAGGGCTATTCACCCCTTCGCCTTCAAGCTAAAGAGAATTAGGACACCCTTACCCCTTGGCGTGAACGCGCAAAACGAGGGGTAGGGGTAAGGGGAAGTTCTAAGGGGTAGAATTGGGATTGGCCCTTAATTTGTTGAAACACAGAGAACGTTGTGGCCAAATTTAAGACTCAAAAACACCCCAGAGTGGATGAAAACATCCCCATCAGCACACAAGGGTTAAGATTTGACATTTTCCTCAGTTTGCAAGTTATGCTTTACCAGTGTATTCTCCATCTATAAATGTTCGACGATCAGAAAAAATATTTCTATTTTGCTTTCATGTGTGCATGGCCTTCAGTATGGGAGTTTCTGCTAAACTTTTTAACTTCAGTAACGTGTCATTGGACAATATATGTGTACACTATATGTAGACTTTACAACTACAAGCAGTAACTAGCTATGTTTCCATCTATTTTTATGTGCATTTTGGAACATCATATAAAAACTCCTTAATGGAAACATCAAGATGCAATTACATTTTGAAAATGGCAATACAAAACTGATGCGCACAACTGAGTAGGGAAAACTATTATCTGCTAAAAAAAAAAAGAGCATAAACTACAATGGAAACACATTTACAGAATAAAATGCAGCGTGTGCTTGTCATGGGATTTAGTTTTAATTAATTTTATTGGCATTAATGGACAAACCGTAAAATGTTTTATGCGAAATTCCAGCACAATCTAATTTGCATCTTTTTTGGATGGAAACAGCTGCTGGTAAGTGACTACTGAATCAGGGTCATTGTAAATATTTTTGAGAGTTTACCTTGTTCTTTAAAAAGCATTGTTTTTAGACTGTACAACTCACATGACATCGACCAATAGCAAGCAACAACAATCCAGTAAGTAACAGACGGACAAATCAAGTCCTGCAAAAGTTTTTTTTTCTCATTTGACAAGGTGTTTACGTCCAATAAAGAAAAAACAAATCACAACTTCTCCATCACTCAACTTGAAGGTGTCATGTTAAGAGACCAAACAATATTTTAGGCTGTTGTGATGGCCATTGTGTCAGATTATGCAATTTTGACTCCTAAATTCTACCCAATCAATCATGGCTTGTCATTTAAGAAACATGCTAAGTGAACGTTATTGTTTATCTGAAAAACAATGCTAAAGTCAGTTATTCTGCTTTAAAAATGTGAGTTAGTCTTTGTTTTGTTTCTTTGGTCCCACCTAATGCCAGTTTAGTCAATTATATTTCATCACCCCAGGTTGCCTTGTTGGAAAACTGCGTATTTCATTCATTCATTCATTCATTCATTCATTCATTCAGAAAGGTTCTCAAAGTAAGCGTCTGTGACCGAAATGCGATCTCCTGTGAACGGTAGCAGACTCTGAAATGAGAAGCAGATTCAGAGTTCCACAGGAGGTGGTTATTAATTAGCAAATAATATAAATATTATGAAATTAAACATTAGGTGAGAAGGTTACATTGAAATCCCGTGTCCTTACAACATGCTACGTTATGAGATTTGCCGTGATGAGCACTGCTGTTTGCACCGGATGAAACAAGACAGAAATTTAAATACAGTCATTCAGAATCATAGAATAGTGCACTCACTGCACTTCAACGAACTGGTAAGGTTTATAACCTAATTCATGTACAGTATATTAAACCTCTTTAATATTATTAAATGTATATGCTGAATCCCTTATATGTGTTGGCTTGCACAGAGTCACAGTTCTACAGTTCAATTGTAAACGGTTTATTTTATCTGCTGCTGCTTTCAGTAGTATGGCAATAAATGTTATGTAAAATGATATTACACGGAATAAAGCACATGAGGTGTTACCTAAGGAGATCGTTGTCAATTTATCCTGTTGTTAAGCTGCAAGAAATAGTAGTCGTTTGTAAAATATAAATTTCAGGTGTTGGTTAGAACAAAAACTCCTTTTAATATGGAAAAGGAGCTGCTGAAACAGTTCTACACTTCCACCATTAAATCAGTCCTCAATACAAGCACGACAATAACTGTCTGGTTTAGCTCAGCTACCAAATCTGATCTTCAAAGACTAACTCGAATAGTTCAGACTGCTGAGCGAATCACTGGTACAACCCTCCTCACTCTTCAAGAACTGTACTTATCCAGAGCGAGCAGAAGGGCTGCCAAAATCACTCTGGACCCCACACACCCAGCACACTGCCTCTTTAAACTTTTACCTTCTGGTCGACGCTACAGACTGCGCACCAGAACAGCCCGACACAGAAACAGTTTCTTCCCTCAGGCAATCCATCTCATGAACACTTGATGATAATATTTATAACAGACACTACTTGCTAACAAACATCACTGCTTGCTATACACTTTTTATACACATATACACTTATTTAACAACATACTTTACATGCCAATTTGCACAAAACAGCTGCACATATAACATTGTATATAGTAATATAGCTGTACATACACTTGTCAATTTGTATATTGCATTCACTACTTTTTAATATATATTTATTATCTGTTTTTTGTCCTGTTTCTGTAATTGTGTTGCACTGTAGAAGCTCTGTCACGAAAACAAATTCCTCGTATGTGTGAACATAACTGGCAAAAAAAGCTTTTTCTGATTCTGATTCAGAAAATATTTCTTCTAACGCGTGCCGTTGCTTTTATTTAGAACACGACTTAAATCAGCCTCAAATCAACCTTTAGGCTTGATAGTTAGGCACACTCCTGTTGATGTCGTCAATCTGGCAACCTGCGCTTGCGTTAGTTTTGAACCAGGTGTGCAATACCTAGTTCAACCACTGCCTGTCAAACTTACATACTGCACTTAGAATAATGTGTATAATGTAACTGAAAACGCAGAACTAGCAACTGACTTCTGTAAACCAGAGCATAAACAAACATTATAAATGCAGAAGTATTGTTGCTCCAAAAAACCTTTCCTTCATAGCATAACCCAAGCACATCACTTGCAGTCATCCACTATGACAGACTATAAAGAGGAAAAATGACAGATTTTTTCCTTCAAACAGTGGTCGTCATTTAAAAAAGAAAATATCACCATTATACCCCAAGTCAAACAGTACCAAAATTTGGCTGAAATTGTGTCATTCAAACCCCACTATCTAATCAGCTCACGCTGAAAAAAATATGTGAATCAGATATCTGTCAATCAAACCAATTCACAAAATAAGCCTTAAAAATGACAGTCTGTAAGAGTCAGAATCCACCGATACAAATGCATCTGCACTGATGCTGGAGAGGGAGAGAGAAAGAGAAGGAGATCATGAAAGTGACAGAGAAAAACATCACACAAATAATCAAATTTGAGGAGTTTTACAGAGTCTAATTACAGAAATCTATGTGTGCCCTGAAGTGCAGGCTAATCCGTTTATTTTTCCATCTGATGCCTGCTGATATCGTGGCCCTAACAGTGATTTTATTAGCAAGGCACGGTGCTGCGGCTGGCTGCCATAGCCCCGTCATTACGGCCAATGTCTCCGTGTGGCACAAGCAGATGAGAGGAGAGATAGCCCAGGCTAATGCACCGTTGCCTGGGGCTCCGAGACACTGATCTGGGCCCGGGCTCCAGCATCACAGCCTCTCCTATTAATCTCAGCTCAAACCAAATTGGAGGGCTCGTGAAATACAGCCTCGAGAGCGGCCGGGCCGATTTATCGCCCTGCGTCCTGTCCCCGCGCCCCGGGGGGAAAGTGATGTGCGTGCTGCCGTTGCAAATGCAACATTTATTTAACATTCATGATGCACAAGTCAGCGCTAATGCTATCAGAGTGAGGCGCACATACGCCGAGCTACACGTACGTGGCGGTCCTGATTAGTATGAATGAGTAAAGGTGGGCTTGCCATCTGCCTCCCATGCATGTCCTTTTTTTAAACGGTAACCTGATTTTGTGGTTCTACGGAGTGCTGAGATTTTTCACCACGGCTTTCAAATGCCATGGCTATTAATTCTTTAAATCGCATTTAGCTTTGCAGAAACGCTCTGAATTGGCACATGGGCTGTTTTATCTTCTTACACGTTTCAGCAGGTTTTGATATGCCAATAGATAAACTTCCATCCAGTACTGTGGATTATCTTTACACATCGATGCACTGGTTTAAATAATATCAGATGTGAAGATAATTTTCTTTCCTCCCCTATTTTTTTTTAACTTATCTATCATCCAGGATCTCCACATTTAAACAAAGGTAGCCTTCATTTCTCCAAAGTCAACGCTAGAATATTCCTAGAATATAGAACACAGTGGTTCCTTGACATAACGCGGTTCACCTTTCACGGTCTCGTGGATATTTTTAGTGCAATTTGACACGTTTTTTTATAGTGCATTCTGTTCTGCAACCTGATTCGCGCAATTTGTTCTGCATCCTGATTGGCTGTAGACCATTGCCAATCAATCTCATCCATGCCGTGTCTCCTGTACAGTCCAGAATGTGTTGAGCTTGCCAAATTGACATAAATCTTTGATCGCTAGCAGTGTGAAGTGCTGTACTGTATGTTTGTAAATTTCCTTCCTAACAAACCCCACAATGTAGACAAAACATTCTGCACCGTCAAAGGCACCCACGGTAGCACCCAAAAGTAAGAGGAAGATGCTAACCATCGCACAAAACTTTGGAATTCTAGACATGCCAAAGGAAGGTAGCAGTTACATGAGTGTTTAAACGAGAGAGAAAAGCGTAAAAATGTTAATGCATGTCTGAGAAAAGTGTATAAAGTGTGTAGTGAGGGGTTTTACAGCCTAAAACATCTATAATAATTATTTTAAAAAAACTGACTACTTCACGGATTTCACCCGTTGTGGGCTATTTTTACAATGTAACTCCTGCGATTAACGAGGGACCACAGTATATAGAACCCATCTAGAATATTTCAATAAAGCTGTGTTTGTGTGATTTCTCTTCAGGTTCATTAAAAACAGAGGTCGCAGGAATGTTTTAAGGGTATATCGCTCTAAATTAATTTCTTATAATTATTAAAAAAATGTCTACATTTTCTTGGTTAATTCTAGTCACAATTCAGTATTACATTGAAAAAAAATTATTTTCTTACTCTCGTTTTTTTTTGTTCAAATTCTTAAACCAACAAACATTTTCTGGTAAAACACCTTTTTTGCTTCCAGAAATAATGAATTTAAATTAAGTGAGTTTTGTGTGAGAAACAAACTGCCACAAGTTTGAATAAGTAAAATAAATTTATTTCAAACTGAAAACAGGATTATTGATTGAAGATTATTTATAAGAAAAAAAGCACATTTGACTTAACATTTCTGAAATAAAACAATTTTTTTACTTTTTTTTTTTTTTTACTACAAAATGCTCCTTCACTTAAGTAATTTTAGATATTTGGACTAGTATTAAAATGTTGATGTCAAAAGACATTTGATCTGAATTTGAACTACTTGAAGTAAACAGGATGCAGGATTGTAATTCAAACTGGAATGTAAGGAAGCACAATTAAAACACATCAACAAAGTTACTTAAGAAACAATTAAAACTACTGAAAAAGGAGAGATAAAACAACAATGATAGAATGGCAGAACAATAGATAGAATGGTAGACAGACAGACAGACAGACAGACAGACAGACAGACAGACAGACAGACAGACAGACAGACAGACAGACAGACAGACAGACAGACAGACAGACAGACAGACAGACAGACAGACAGACAGACAGACAGACAGACAGACAGACAGACAGACAGACAGACAGACAGACAGACAGACAGACAGACAGACAGATAGATAGATAGATAGATAGATAGATAGATAGATAGATAGATAGATAGATAGATAGATAGATAGATAGATAGACAGATAGAACGACAGTCAAACAGGTCGACATTTGGAGATAGATGGATGGACAGACGAGTGTTTCTCTGCTACACTGACCACAAACTCTCCTTGTGAGAAGCCTGCAGCGCATCCTAAACACCTCGTAAGAGTCAGTCCCACATTCCCCATCGCCATGCACCCCCAGGGAGCCTGTTGTTTACCAATCTATCCCGAGCCGGAGGGGGCCACACAACAACATGTTTTTTTTTTTTGGTTAACACACCCTGCACCTCACTCATTCACACACAGCCTGTGTTTGACTGACTGGAAAAAAAGTCCGGGGGATGAAGCTGTCGGTGCTAACAGGTCAAAACAGCAGAGAAGTTTAGTGATTGATAGACATACTAATGCCATCTGAGGTGAACTGTGACGGAAAAAAACAAAACGCTGACATGGACATTGACGGGTGTCGCTTGTACAGTTATGATAATTACTAATGCACAAAAAAAGAGAAGGAAAAATGGCGAAAGCAATTAAGCACTGACCCTACGACACCCCCCACCTTAATCTGTTCCACCCCCTTTTGGCATTGACAGGACAATTAGTGAATAGTGCAACCTTCCATCCCCCTTCACACACACACACCAGCAATCCACGTTGTTACTAGGACACAATAGGGCCTATTGTGAAGGCTGGCAGTGTGTGGCAGCACTGCCCGTTAGGCGTTTGGCTGTGGCTATGCCGAGTTTGTGTGTGCGCACAGGCCGCTCAAGCATGGGGACAAAAGGGGAAGCGCTGGCCTGCTGCTTCCATCAGCTCGGTTGCCTTTGGAAAAGCCAGAGTCAGAAGGAAGGAGGCTATGACCCAAAGCTCATCCACTCTCTCCGCTATCACGCCCTGCCATATGCTGACCCCAGCAGCCCGGCACTTATCGCTGCCAATCAGCAGCCAGCGGGCCTGCCCCCACTGTCACGCCGGAGCTGGCGCAGTCCCACACACACCACTGGACTGGCACGGCCAATAGGGAAGCCGCTTAGCACGTCCCCTCCTCTCCCCCTGCGTCCCAATCGACCACTGACAGATGGAAGATGGCCGTGACTCTTAGACTTGCGTGTGGTTTTTTTTTTCTCACAGAGTCCAAGCCAACAACCTCCTCAACCTCCCTCTGGCCAACTCGCAGCCAGACGGATCAGATAATGTGGGTGCAATAGGGGTGGGGGGTGGGTTGAAGGACCAGATCTAGATCCACTTCATTCCAGGATGCTTTTCAAGGAACCGAGCAGCTGTAGAGATCTGCTAGCCCGGGGGGGTGAGACAGGTCAACTAGCTCCAATCGAAACGGGGTGTTTAAAATGCACACACACTTCCACATATGGCAGCCCAGACTGTAGTAGAACATTTTATCACTCAGACCCAACATGATGCCCTCGGAGACTAAAACTGGCTGGAAGGCCCTCCCCTAAAGCTTGGGCTCTTTTTCTTGGACTACTTCCGTGCTATCTGTGGTTTAACCCTGTTATTTTGTTTGCCCAGCATTCATAACACTGACCTACGCCAGCTACCTGCTATTTTTTTCCCCTTCTTTCCCTCCAACAGACATTAAGACCAAAGAGAGCCCTTTCTCTCCATTCCAGGCCCTAATTTCACAGTCATGCCGAATGAGGGATCAGTGCACGGGGAGGCAGATGGACGCAGCCCGGGGCCAAGAGAAGGAACTGGAACTTAGAGTCAGACACAAGAGAGGTTGAGGCGTGTTGGCTTACAAAAGAGATGAAGAAAAAAAAAGTGGAAACAGTGAATGAAAAAAAGTTTGCTAGTATTTTAAAATAGAAGAAAAGGAGGATGGTGTTTTGACATGGCTTGACTGTGAATTCTTAACAAAAGGTCTGTCTTTTTAAAATCTAGGTAATTTACTTCACAACACGTGCCTCTGCCCGGCTAAGAAGAGTACGGTTATCACGCGTCAGTCAACTGTGCTGTTAGCTGCTGGTGCACAATTTCTAAATGAGGACCTCTTCAAAAGAACAACACCTGATGTGTATGCAGATTAAATCTAATTGTCTCTGTTTTTGTGTGAAATTAAAGATGGTGAACTGAGGCTTAGCATACAATGCAATTTAGGTGAAAGAAAATGAGCTTGATTATAGGGATGGAATAAAATGCAATAGAAACCTTGATAGCCATTGTATTTTATTCTGGGTGTACTGTAACTACTTCTACTTTTTTATAATTGTAAAAGTGGAAGCAGTTAACGTACACCTGGGATAAAATACAATGTTTACATAAGGTTACACAAGTTAACCCAAAAATTGTGGCTGACTATCAAAGCATTTATCAAAATTGATCATGACTTATACGAGTTCATTTTTAGTGAATCAAAATGCAACCTTTGAGTCATTTGTTTTATGGGGGAAAGTGCAACGCTCAGTATGGCCACCACAGCGAAGGAAGTCCCATCTTCCAGTAATAATAGCCAATAGTCATAATCTGCTATGGCATATTGCTATGGCAATCCCTGTCTGCACTGCTTCTGACCGAAGAAATAACATCGCATCACATCCTATCATAAACCGTGAAAAGTGTCGTCCTCCAGTATTGCTCTGGGTTTTGTCTGGGAATGCAAAAAAATTCTGCGGTACTCTCACATTCACTCTTACCCAACTATGCTGATTTCCACTGCTGAGAAACCTGGAATAGAGCTAGATATCACATATTGTAATATTAATTAGAGCTAAAAAAAACAAAAATAATGGGACTAGTTTCTTAAGATTTTGTTGGTAATTTGAAATACGTAAATTAAATGGTAATAAAAGTTTAGCAAGCAGTTCTTGAGATTTCAGGATTAACCCATTCATTTAGATAGGACTTTGTTCTTGGATGAACTGCCCAGAGACAATGCTAATATGGTCACAGAGTGAACAGACTATACTTTGAAAAAAAAGAAGAAAACTTGTTAAAGAGGCTCTATTTTGCATTATTAAAGGTCATATTTTGGTTTTGGGGGTCTCCAACAACAGGCTGATATGCGTGCAAGGTCGAACAACACTTTCATTGTCTTATAATATGCATTTATTTTTACCTAATTATCCCAACGACTCCCATATGATTTGTTCAGCAATTCATTTGTTCCCAAACCCCTCCTTTGCGTGAGGCTAATCTGCTGTGATTGGTCGACTGGGTTCAGCACAAGACAGAGAGAAATGCCCACCAGGGTTATGAAGTAGCAGAGAGTATGTGAGAGCCCAATGCAGGAATGCAATAAATCACAGCAGTTAAACAGCAGCATATTAATCTACTCTTTACCCCGACCCCAAGTAATAACAACGACACACATTCAGTATTAATTCACACAGTGGCAAAAGGAACAGCTGATGGCGGCAAAAGGAACAGCTGATGGCGGCCATAGTAAAGACAAACGGCAGATGATCACGAGTTCAGAAACACATTTAAATCGGTAAAGAAAGAAGCACGCGTCACGTTTTCAACGTGGTTTTAGACGCAATATGCGAATAGCCCCATAAAGATTTAACCTGAGAGATACGCTGCTCCTTCCTTTAATAGTGAACGGCCGATGAATCCCGCATTGCAGCATAGATTATTGTATCAAAAATCTGAAAAATGACAGGAACAAACACAGCACTAGGTTGGCTATAACCTCCATCTGTCAGTGATCATCATCTTCGTTTCATGATCAGTCCTGTGATCCCCCGTGCTCGGCTAGTGTCTGAAGGGAAAGGCGCGTCCACGTTTTACCTGATCCGGCACTTCATATTTGGTGATGTACCATATCAACGTCGACGCGTTTAAGCAAAAGATCCAAATCCAACACGATTCATTTATTCAACTCTGAGTCGACTCTTTCGTTAAAGAATCAATAGTTTTAAACACAATGCACTTTCAGATTTAAACATCAGCTGGATGTTTTCATTCACTCAGTGCTGTGTTACACACTGCATGGAAGGTTATTTTCAAAAACCCATAATAGGGGCTCTTTAAAAGCTTATGCGAGGTATTTCTAATGCAGCGTCTATGGCAGGGGTGCCCAAACTCAGTCCTTGAGGGACGGCGTCCTGCAAAGTTTAGTTCCAACCCCAATTAGACATGCCTGAACCAGCTAATCAAGCTCTTTCTAGGTATACTAGAAACTTTCAGCCAGATGTATTGAAGGAAGTTGGAGCTGAACTATGCAGGACACTCTTAGGACACTCACACACATCCAGGATCGAGTTTGGATACCCCTGGTCTATGGGCTATGAGACTTTGCTCTCTGACACAATCTAGTTGAATGGACTTATGTCAAAATTGGAATGAACTTCTGCGACCTGTACAAGATGTCAAACAGATTAATCGAAAAAATGGCTAGCTCCTAAACACAAAATCTGACCAGCTCTACTCCTCTAACTACTACACCACATGGCCTGTAAGTGATTGATTCGGAGATACCAGGACGTTAAAGGGACAATTAGGTTACATCACTTTTCCTCCCTCGCCAATGACTGAATGCGGTGGCACCATCAACAGGTAAGCAGGAGAGACTGTGACTTCCTTCCTCGCATCCCCGGGGTCCTCTCAGTCTCACGGCCCGTTTTCGGCATCGGAGAGCAGCTCGTCTGGCACATAGATCTTATAATCACTACCAGCCTGCCATCCATCCATCCCTCACAGTCATCAATTATTCGCACAGGACAGAAAGAAAAGGAGGTGCGAGGAGGGAGCTCAAAGAAAACGAGAGAGAGAGAAAGAGTAAAGAAAAGAGGGAGGGGATAGTTTCAAAATAAAGGGAATGGGACTGAAAGAAAAACAGAGAAAAGAGAAAGAGAAAAGGTTTGGAGAGACATCCGTCGATAATGACAGATTACTGTAATTCAGGCTGTCAGGAGCATCGACCTGTGCGGCTCACGCCAATCAATAGCTCAGTCCACTATCGAGCTCCGCGCAGGCACACAGATGGGCGAGATTGCTGCGAGCGAAAGACTCAAGCTGAGCCAAACAATCTCTCTGGCTTGGAGGACATGGCAGATGAGAATCGCTTTCCCCCCCTTTTTCTCTCGCTCTCATCGTCGTCTACCCTCCTCTTCGCCTTTGCATTGTTTTCTGGAAGTAGCATCGCTTTGAGGAGAAAAAGAGTGCTCTTAAAGAAAGGTTAAAGGTCTCTGGTGCCAACGAGGTTGAGATGCTTGGATTTGGACTTGGAAATGTTTAGATATTGAACAGTATCTCAAGAATATCAGGCGTTCTCAGAGTCTCAATCCAAAGGTGTGTGTATGTATATATATATATATACAGTATATATATATAAATCTGGCTTGGTTTCAATCTTTTAGCACTCTTTCCTTATCAAAATGCTACTTTAAGTTTATTACTGGTCTCTAGACTTAGGTCAGGTACATCCTCTGACATGAATTTGTGAATTTCACCAGATCACTCACTTAGAAAAGCAAAAGCCCACTCAGTTATGTCATCATAAGTCACGCAATTTGACATGTTCTTTACAAGTAGTACAAATGGTGCAAGATGTGTTGCAAGCTGAGGTTTATACTAACTTTTCACAAGCCTAACCCTAAATACTGAGCAATACCCTTAGGATGCATCACTACTTTCAAGTCATCAAAATAATAATAAATTTGTCTCCTTTTTGTTACAAGTAATGCTGGAATCTTTTTTCCAAGAAATCAAAATAATCCAGAATAATCCTGTTTTCAGCATCGGTGACAACAAAAGTTTTTAAAGCAACAAATTAGCACAATTTCAGAATAATTGCATGACACTAATACTTGAGTAATGAGTCAGAAGAACACAAGAATAAATGTTTTCATATATTAAGTATAATACAGCTACTTATATTAGAATAATATGTCTTAATATTATATTTTTGTCCCTATATTTTAGTTTTTTATTTAACTCTTCAAAACTCAAACTATTTTGCTGCTTATTAATATCTATTAAGCTAGTAGTTGGGTTTAGGCATTGGATATGATTAGGGATGTAGAATAGAATACTTTATAAGTACTAATAAACAGCCAATATCTAAAAAACAGTCCAGTAATAAGGCACTAGTTAATAGTGAGAATTGGTACTTAAACGTTGTGTTTACCAAAAAAGTAAAAAACTAGTTTGTGTATCTAAAATAATCGATAAAATTATCCGTCGTTGTACATTATTTAAATTGTACGCTAAAGTTTAAATGTTTGGGGTTATTAATTTAAATGTTTTTTTGTTTTTTTTTATATTTTTGAAAACTCTTATTCTGACCAAGGATGCATTACGGTAGGGATGCTTCAATCGATAGGCCAGAGATCACTATCAGCCGATAATCACATTACATCACTCGATCGGTACTCGCTAATCTGGCCGATCTCATGAATCGATCACAATTGTTTGTTTACGAGTTTACAAGCAGAGGACATATAAGAACTGTAATCTTTTTACATATTAAAAATTCTGTGTTTTCAACAATATTGTATAAGTTCGTTAAAACCTGGCTGGAAAAATTTTGTGAAAAAAAAAACAAAAAAACAAAAAAACTAATTTTTAGTTGAATTTTTTATAATATAACTTATCGTAATATACTTATTGTAATAAACAGTAGTTTATAGGCATATTTCCTTTAAGTAAAATAGTAATGTATTTATAGATGTGTATTTTAATTCATATGCATCAAATATGCACTCCAAACTTCATTGAGACATGTTGAATTTTTCTTTCATCATTTGCAATGTTTCCAAATTGCTTAGTTAGTGATTTTTCTTGCCAATATTTTAATCTGTTATCTATTATTTTCTGTAAAGCTGCTTCTGACCATTACATGTCCACACTAAATGGTTATAAGAGACGTGTTTTAGGAATTATATGCAACATCTTTAATTTATTCCCTGAGGTAAGGCAAGATTTACACTTATTTATCATACTTAGAGTGAAAATGTGCTTTATGCATCCTGAAAAATCCTGATCGGAGCATCCCTAATTTACAGGATAAAAAAAATAAAGATAAAAATAGCAGTTTTATTACAACATAAAGTAACAGTTTTCCATTACAATATACAATTGAAGTCAGAATTATTATCCCCCCTGTTTATTTTTCCCCCAATTTCGGTTTAACGGAGAGAAGATTTTTTTTTCCAACACATTTCTAAATATAATAGTTTTAATAACTCATTTCTAATAACGAATTTCTTTTATCTGTGCCATGATGACAGTACATAATAGTTTACTATACGTTTCAAGATACTAGTACTCAGCTTAAAGTGACATTTAAAGGCTTAACTGGGGTAATTAGGCAAGTTAAGGTAATTAGGCAAATCATTATGTAATGATGGTTTGTTCTGTATAACCGAGAAAAAAACATTGCTTAAGAGGGTTAATAATATTGACCTTAAACTGTATATAAAAAAAATAAAAAACTGCTTTTATTCTAGCTGAAATAAAACAAATAAGACTTTCTCCAGAAGAAAAAATGTTATTGGAAATACTGTGAAAAACTCCTAGCTCTGTTAAACATGATTTGGGAAATATTTAAAAAAGATTAAATATTTCACAGGAGGGCGAATCATTTTGACTTCAACTGTATGCAATAAAATGCTAATAATTTCTGATGTCAAAGCAGAGATTTCAGCATTAGTACTCCAGTCTTGTGAGGTCAAAAAACCTAAAACAATAAGTTTCAGCACTAGAGCAAAGATTTAGATGTGTGTGTGTGACCGTGTGTGATTGTGTGACCAACAGAAAGAGAAAGAACAAAAAAAAAAACAGCAATTTGCCAGAAAGGGATTTGAAAAGTAAATGGCTGTGCATCACAGCTAGCAGGCACTGAGGGCTGATCAGAATGATTCCATCACCCGCCTGACTTGCTGAGCCAAGAACAGTGCTCTACATGTGCAGAGCTGCGAAATGAGACATCAATAATTATCGAGCGGTTCTACCTGCTCCGCTCCGAGCCTGAGCCCAACCTGACCGTCAATCCACACATCCATGAGCCAGGCCTGGGAAACCAACAATAATAATAAGCCTCTCTCACCTTAAATATGACAAAAGCCCACATGCACTCGTTAGTCCGGGGAAGAAAAGGATACAAGTTTTGGTATAGAGGGATGAGGGATTTCAGAGCTCTGCTGGCGTTGATGGCTGTCGCTCGCACCACTGTGGGCAATATATTCCCATCCACTATGGCTCCGTCAAACAAGGGACCAAAGAACGGCACCTGTGGAAAAAGGGACATGACATGATATATGAACACTTAATAGCCTGCCAAGAGAAGAGAAAAAAGAGAGAAGCCCCAAGCATGGGCAAAATACACATTTCAATCAGTATTAAGGGCTGTTCACACACCCTGCTTTTTCAGCATGAAAAATGGTGCATGGCATGACTGTAAGACGAGACAATGAATCTTTATGAACTCCTTTGCAGAGAGTTCGAATCATTGTATTCTGATGGTGCGGTTTTTTGTAGTCTGTTCCATTTCATTTTATTTTATATACTAGTTTTGAGTTGGTAGGAGGTTTTGAAATGTGGATTAAAAATAGAGCAAAAAGTAATAATGAAATAAAATGAATGCAAGGGTGCTTTCACACCTGAACTTTTGTTTCAGAACCTGACGTGTTTCTCCAGTTAACACGGTTCGTTTGGCATATGTGAATATAGCAATCGTGCTCGGATCCGCACCAAAACAGTCGGTCTAAGATCGCCTGAACGAGGTGGTCTCGGCTCAATTAAAAACCAACTCTGGAGCCGATCGATTGTAGTTAGAAAGCAATACGATCCAATGAACTAACCAACCAGCTATATCACAAGAGTATTATGGATATGTAATAGGCATATATGGCTGTATGAAGAGAGAATTTTGAGGGTGGGATGTCATTCCTACCGGTAAATATGCATTTAATGTTAAATACAAAAATGAAATCATGATGAACTGTTAACAAGAGCTGTTTATTCGTTAGGAAGATTGACCAAACTGCAGTCTTGGTTTATCTGTTATTTCTCTCTATAATGTAAAGCCTATAATGCATACGCCAACGGCTATGTATGAGAAAGTCTTACCTCTGATTTATATTTAGTGACTATGTCTGTGGGTGTGACCATTCAAAATTAAAGCGCAGCTTTTTGCTTATAATGTCTTGTTGCTCATCGTCTTAAACGCGTGACAGCTGAGTGAGACTCTGAAAAAATAAACCGTGGAACTCTGACCAATGTGAGGAGAGTTTACTCACACGTGAATTGTTTGAACTAATTTAGTCCGTTTAGAAACTTTGCAGTGTGAAAGCGAACAGCACTAAGAGCAAAGTGCAACATTGCAACAATTTTAGCTCCTGGTTTGGAACAAAACAATCGATCTACAGGTGTGAAAGCACCCTTAATATTATCCCAATTAAAAATAACTATTTGCTATTAGAATTATTAGTGCTAAGAAAATTTTGTCTGAATTATTGTATTCTGTTTTTTGTAGTTTCTTCCATTTTATTTTATTTTATTTCATATACTAGTTTTGAGTTGGTAAGACTTTTTGAAATGTGGATTAAAAAATAAAGTAAAAAGTAATAATGAAATAAAATGAATGAAATATTATTGTATTTAAAAATAACTATTTGCTATTACAGTAGATTTATTAGAATTATTAGTGCTAAGAAATATTTTATTAAGAGTATTTTTTCAAAACTGAATTATTGTATTCTGATGGTGCATTTCTGAAGTCTGTTCCTTTTTTTATATTATATACTAGTTTTGAGTTGGTAAGACTTTTTGAAATGTGGATTAAAAAAAAAACTAATAATTAAATAAAATCAATGAAATATCAATACAATTAATAAATACTTGCACTGATATTTAGATTATAATTATTAATGTTAAGAAATATTTTATTGACAGTATTTTGAGCAAATATTCTTTTTTCAACATACCGATGAATGTAAAAAAAAAAAGCATTTATATAAAATAGAAATCATTTGTTTCATAATTTCTGACACTTTTGATTAACTAATGTATCTAATATAGAATTTAATATAGTAATATAGTAACATAGTATTTAATATAAATACTACTAAAGATTTTTGCTGCTTGTTTAAACTACTTATTTAAAATGAGCTGAAACAACACAATTCTGGAGATTTTGTGGGAAACTTAACTTTTATGTTCAATCCACTTAAATTTGTTGTTTTTATTACAATTTAAACTTTTTGTTGATTTTTCTTATTTGCAAATAAATCTGATAAATATCAAATACGCAGCATTAACATAAAAGCAGAACAATACAAAATTAATAAATACAATAAATAAATAACGTCATATAAATTGAGTAAATAAACCAAACTAAACCAAAACACACACAAGAGAAAAGAAAACAAAAACAAAAAGAGGGTGGGGGGGGTAGCTAAAATCATAGCCTTAATTATTATTTTGTCTCAGTACATGTTTGCTAGCATTGTGGGTCAGAGGAATTCAGAAATTTTCCCCATTTAATTAATTATTTATTTATTTTTGATTTGTTTATTAAACTTTGACAGATATAACAAGTAATTTTACATTTAATTACATTTAATTTACAAGTAATTTAAACAAATATTATTCCCACCCCTACCCTCTAAACAAGATGAAAGTACATTTATCCAAGAGAGAAAATAAATAATAATAATAATAACAATAACAATAATAATAAATAAAGAAAAAAAAATTAATAAATATTTTTTTTTAAATTAAATTATAAACAAATTTAAATTAAATAAATAAAAAATAAATAAAAAACCTGTATAGAATACACATGTACCTTGATAACCCAATATTACCAACATTAATCCTCAGGTATTCATACAATGTACTTAATTACATTTGCTTCGCAATTGAAAGGCCCTAAGATTTAGATTGACAGCCAAAAGAGATACTGACATGTTCAGAAAAGAAAATTCTAAACGGGTGCCATGTTTCAGAAAAAAACCCTAGTATTGCCGTTTATTGTAAACCTGATCTTTTCCAAATGGATGAAGCTCATTGCATCTCGCAACCAGTTGTCAAATCTCAGGGGAAATCTTGGTTTCCATACTAAAAGAATACACCGTCTTGCTAACAGTGTCAAAAATGAAAGGATGTTTGCTGTACAACTCGATAACCCAGCTATATTCAGAGAAAGTGCAAAAAGTGTGAAGTTTTCCCCATTTATGAAAATAAATTTAATTTCTTCCATGTAAACTGTAGGAAAGCTTTTCAAAAGCTTACATTTGTTATGTTAACTTAATCGATACTACTAATAATACCTACTACACTGTGAAAAAAACACTGGGTTCCACACAATTATTTTATGTTGTCGCAACACAAATTGATTAGGTTAACTTAATTGTTTTTACAAATTTAAGTTGATTGAACATAAAACAATTAGGTTGTCCCCTCAAAAAACGAGGAATTGTGTTGATTCAGCTCATTTTAAGTAAGTAGTCTGAACGAGGAGCTAAAATAATTTTTTTAAGTATACTACTACTACTAATAACAACAACATTTTTATTCAGCTTATTTATATATCCACGTCTTTTCCTATAGTTTTAACTAAAAATAATAACTCTTTTGTTGCATAAGACTGTCTGTGAACAAGCCTTTACACACCCTATAAGCAAGCAGCTTTGTCCTCCAAATAAAAGGAGGCATGGAAATGTCAAAACCTTCGACGTATTTCAGCCTGCTACATAAAAAAAACCATCCTGACATTAAACAGAAAAGAAACAGTGAATAGCCTTCATGCACTGAAATGGGGTCTAAATGGACTTTCATAAAAGCCAGGCCTCGTCTTTCTTTATCTCTCCATCTTTCTACATTTCCTCAGACTGCATGAAAGACTGAGCCTCTCGTCTCGGATCCATCTCCACAGCGGAATTCGATTCTGAGAATCCCATTCATTCAATTAAGCCCTGACATAACTGAGCAGGAAGCAAAGGCTGGTAGCGCCAAAGACAGATCTGCTTCCACCGTCTCCTGTTCGAGGCTTTGAGCTCATTTACAGAAAAAAACAAATGGCTGTGATGCACAAACAAATATCTCTGCTTTACTTCAGCTACTCTTTAAGAGCGACAGATTTTTTTTCTCCCTCTAAGTATGCTTAAGGGTTTTAGCGTATTCTGATGCATCGAGATAATGGTCCCTTTTGCTTCATTGAAAATAAATAAATAAATAAATCACTCATTGACTTAAATACGGTCGTGATTATTATATATTATCACAAATATTGTTAGGCATCAGTGTACATTGTTTAAATTTCACACTACGAGTCATGAGGTACTACATGTTTGAGGTAATAAATTTTTTTTTTATGTTTTTAAAGTCTTTTATTCTCACATGACGCATTTACAGAAAAAAATAGCAATTTTATTACAACATAAACTTTGCATTAGAATGTATACAATTGAATAGGGTTGTCACGATACTGGAATTTGGTAACAATCGGTACTGAAATTTTAAAAACGCCCATTTCCCGCTAACATTTTGAGAGCTGTTGAGCGCATTTGTAAACATTGCTGATTTGCCATTGTGTTCACATGCTCAATAGAAATAACTGTGATTGGCCGTGAAAGTCATCAGTTCACCGAACTCACCGCTGTTTACTGAGTGTAAACACAGATACAGGCACACTGGAGCGTTTTAAGGATGCGATTCATCAGCTGATCGCTCGTATGTCAGCTTATAGACAAACCAGCTGATTGACATGACTTTAAAACGCTCCAGTGTTCCAGTACAGGGTTCATACACATTTTTACTACTAAAATTCCACGACTTTCCAATGACTTTTCCAAAACGTTCAGGTAAATATTCATGATCTTGTTTTGTGTTTCATGTGATGTCTACATACACGTGGTAAATAAAAAAAAGTGCACGTATTTATTTTTATATGTGTAAAATAGTTTTTAGAAAGTATCTCGCTGTTTGCATCAAAATTTTATAAATGTGGGCTTGTGTTTTCGCAAAATTTATATAAGAACAGTACAAATTAGCCTTTAGCACCCACAGTATCTTACCTCTGCATATATTGTTTCTGGACACGACACTCAAAATGCATCTTGTTTTACGGTGAAAGCGTGTGGAAGAGAGGCGAAGCTAAAAGTGATTTTTATTTTTGAAGTTATTGCTTTTTTTACCCATTTTATTTTTTTTGAATTTCACCCATCAAATATAGTATCAAGTATAAGTCAAGTTCATCTCAAATATATTCAAGTACACAGATAATTGTTAAACAAATTTTCATAACATTTTGGGGTTATTTGTTTTTCCAAAACTCCTTTTCCAAAAATTTCCAAAATGCCTTTTCGAAATTTCATGACTTTTTCAGGTTTTCCAGGACCGTATGAACCCTGCCTGTTTCTGTGGTTACACTTAGTAAACAGTGATGAGTTCAGTGAACTGATGACCATCACAGCCAATCCCAGTCAATGCTGCAGAGCATGTGAACACAATGGCACATCAGCTGTGTTTAAGAACGCACTCAACAGCGCTCAAATGTTAGCAGGAAATGGACGTTTTTAAAATTTCAGTATCGATTGGTACCGAATTCCAGTATCTGGACAACCCTACATGTGATTTATTTCTATGATGTCAAAGCAGAGATTTTCGACATTATTACTCCAGTCTTGAGTAATAAAATCACAAGATCCTTCAGAAATCATTTGGTGCACGAGAATCTTTTTTAATCATGTCAAAATAGTTTTATCTGCTTCATTTTTTTCCAGGAAAATGAAATGCATAAAAAAAAAAAACTGACATGCATTTTATCAAAAAAATTTTAAAAACTGAAGATTCAACTAACATAATCAAGATCAAGTCTCACTTTTTAACTTCACTGCAAAAAATGCCTTTCTTAATTAGATGTTTGGACTAGAAACAAGAGAAAAGTTTCATCTAAAGTTTTTCATTTAAAGTCCAAAATAAATAAATCTGACTCCAAACTTTCAAACGCTCATTCTCCAGTTTTACTCCCAAGTTACATTTCACTACATTGTTTAAATCTGCTGGAAAAAACAACAACAACAGATTCAATAACAATTTTGTGCCATCTCGATCTAGGTCCAGATTTTCTGTAGGTTTTATGCAGGTAAATGTAAAGTTGAAAAAACTTTTTTTTTTTTGAAAGCAACAAAATAATTCAATATGTTCTCTAAATGGACTGAACACAAGCTTAAAAATGAAAAAACCTTCGTTTTCACATGTAATGATATGACTATTAATACATTCTGTTCTTATTTAAGATCTTAAATTGTGAAAGAGTGACTTTTTAGAAGCTATAAAAATAATACAGTTACTCAGAGTCATCAGAAACAACGAGGGCATGTGCTGAGCTCACCTCAGGTTTCTTGATGATCTGGATGCTGTACATGTGGTTCTTCATGGGGTAGATGACGATGAGCACGTCTCCAAACTCAGTAGGAATGATGCCTCTCCGATAATCCCGCGAGTGCTCCGACCACACGATGTGCACTTCATCATTACCCAGGTGTCTCAACTGTAAACACACAGAGGAAATGCCATTAGAAATCGGTCCAGAAGGCATGCTTATTCAACTCATTCAAGAGAGGCGTTTTTAAGCTGCTATCACCAAAAAAGCCTTTTATATAAAGTATTAAAAATGTTTCAGTAGTTCAGCACCTTCTCCTTGTGTCATTGTTATTACACATAACTTATTTTTCAGATTTTTTTGTTTTGTTTTATTTTTTATGTCTGTATTGTTTGAGTTTTTACCTAAATCTGGTTCCATGATTGGAAAATCATGTCAACAGCTCCTTTAGAAATATTATTCCCAGGAAAAAACCTAATGTGTTTGTTACGTTTCATGTATGTTTTGTGGTGTTGTATTTTGTTTTGCGTTCTCTTCTCTCTCTCCCGTGTTATCTCTGTCCTGTTTTAGGTGTGCGATCATTGGGTGAAACCAGCTGTCAGTCAATACAATGACGTAATCGACGCACCAATCGGGAGCTGGTCCGACGGATATAAAAGCCGCGCGCTTGCGCCGTTTGACAGGAGCGCTTGGCTCACAGCCAAACTCCTCACCTTGTGTCGGCCGGCCTGTTCACTTGTGTTGTTTTGTTAAAAATTGTTGTTGCTGTGTGTTTTTCTCGTGAGTGATTGATTTAGTAGTTAAGCTTGTATAGCTCAGTTTAATATCTACTGAGAAGTTGAACTATCGTTATGAGAATTGGATTATCAGATCTTGTTTTGCTAATGGCTAACAGTGTGTACTTTACCAGAGATTTGGGAATGCTGAGCAGCATAGTGTGTTTATGTTATTTAGTTTATGGAGTGGTTGCCACATGTGTAATTATGTTTTTGGATAGTTATGAAGTTTAGTTAAGCTACGTGCTGAAGATTACGGTTTTGTTTCTGCATTTTTCTTTGTTTAGTTAGTTTAGTGGGTTGGGGGTTTAGTTAGATCGGTTTGTTATAATTATTTATTTGTTTTGGCAACACTCCTGTTTTTCGTTTAATTCAGTTATTTAAAAGTATATTCAAATTTACCTTAATATCTAATTTCCTATATTCATTGTTTAATAAATACTTACTTTTGTTAATTTAATCAGCAGTTGTGTCTTCTCATTTTTTTCATTCAGCAGCAGTGGACTCACTGATTGTTACGTTTCATCCATTTAATATCTTTATAACTTAAACACGTAACAGTGTTCAATACTTATTTTCCCCAGCTGTATAAAAACTAAATAGAAATGTTTTCACAAGTTAAAAACTAAACTAAAACCAACAAAACCATTATAAAAACAAACTAAAAACTGTAAAAAATAGTATCAAAATAAAAACTGAATTAAAATATCTTTGGTACAAATGGCCTTGAGCTTCAGCACTGATCATATTTTATGGCCATCATGTTCTCTTGAAAAAAAGCAAAACTTTAACTCGTCCGAATTGAATCTGGACTCAGCCATTGTGCAGATCTATCCACTACAGTCTTATTAACCTTGCTCTGTGACAGCTGAGAGAACGGACACACGCTCTCTCTCTCCTCCTCTCATTTATCTTCCAGCGATCACTCCATCATCCTGGGACCCGCTCAATCTCTGCCACGGCCATGGGCGCAGTGACCCGTCAGCAGTCTCGAGTGACGGACGCAACCTTTACGCAACCAATGACAAACTCTGTCCTTTGGAGTCAGCGATGGACATCGGTCATTTCTTTAAGTGCGCCGTTCTGCTCTGAAGCACCGGCTCAAGTTGTTTAAAAGGCTGTCAACTTATACGGTGAGTTGAACTGGCCCAAAATGAACATTTACCAACCACCACATGCAGACAGTATTTGTGTAAACTAGCTATAGTGTACAATGCTACATGGACAAAGAAGAAAGAAACTGGCATAAATACACTGTTAACTACTTTTGTAAATTGCACAGTATTTAACTGTAATATGTATTTTACTGTAGGACAGTTATTTTTACAATAAGATATACAATACTGTAAATATATACAAAGGTGAATGGTGCTGCAAATGTCAATACAGTATTTTTGCTGCAACTGATTTACAATAAGTTACTGGCGAACTGAACTGTAGTATGAACTGAATTTTACTATAGGATAGTACAAAATTTACTGTTATTGTATTTTAAACTAGCATTGTGAAAATTACCGTATATTTTACGATAAAGATATGCAATTTTGCAAATACATACTGTATACAGCAAGATAAATAGTGCTGTAAATGTAAATACAGTATTTTCACTGTTCTTGATATACAGTAAGTTACTGGCGAACTGAACTGTAGTATGAACTGAATTTTACTATAGGACAGTACAAAATTTACTGTTATTGTATTTTAAACTAGCATTGTGAAAATTACCGTATATTTTACGATAAAGATATGCAATTTTGCAAATACATACTGTATACAGCAAGATAAATAGTGCTGTAAATGTAAATACAGTATTTTCACTATTCTTGATATACAGTAAGTTACTGGTGAACTGAACTGTCGTATAAACTGAATTTTATTATAAGACAGTACAAAATTTACTGTTATTGTATTTTAAACTAGCATTGTGAAAATTACCGTATATTTTACGGTAAAGATATGCAATTCTGTAAATACATATACAGCAAGATAAATGGTGCTGTAAATGTAAACAGTATTTTCACTGTACTTGATTTACAGTAAGTTACTGGCGAACTGCTGACAGTAAGTTACTGTAGATTCTACAGGAAATAAACTGTAAATAAATAAATATTTGAAATATAACTGAATATAAATGATACATATAATCATAATTTATTAAATTGTTACTGTACGCGCTTGAAAAACGAGGTGATTAAGCGTTTGCAATTGCTGGTCCCTCTGGAACACTCTACTACTTAACATTAGCCTTTCCTCCTCTATTTCTGTGTTTAATTCTGTTTTAAAAACCTATCTATTTTCTCTTGCTTTTAATACTCCTTGAATAATTGCTGTTTTTATTGCTTTTACTTATTGTTTTCTTCTTACACTTCATTTGCTTATTTTCTTCTCTGTCTTTAGTACTTCTATGTACAGCACTTTGGTCAACTTGGTTGTTTTCTTTAATGTGCTTTCTAAATATTATTGTATTGTATTGTACTGTAATACATAGTCAGTTAAAACAGGGGTTCCCAAACTTTTCAGTCCACAACCCCCAAAATAACAATGCCAGTGACTCGCGACCCCCAATATCCTCTGAGGTGGTTATAAATACAGAAAACTTGCATGCAATGGCGCACACACACCAATAGACCCAAGTCTATTCTTCGTTAAAAATGTTTTTATGTATATCAGTGCTGTAAGTGTGCCAGAAAGTTTAACCTGGTGTTATAAAATAAATCTGCTGCATCTGACGCTATTGCTGTGTCTTTAATATAATGTAATTACCCCAGGGGTCGCAATCCAATAGAACTAGTAACTATAAGCTACTATAGTATAGTATATAGTAACTATAAACGACTATTTTTTCTCTTCAGTAGGTTATGGATAAAATATGTTAATTCTTATACTTTAATAAAAATAAATAGATTTTAGGAAATCACCAGGCGACTCCACCCCCCCTTAATTGTCCCGTGACCCCTCGGGGGGTCCCGACCCCCACTTTGAGAACCACTGAGTTATATAATAACATAATTAATATAAAATGAAACGTGCTGTACATGGTTTCAAGAAGAATTAGAGTGCATTTTATATGAAAAACTAATTTAAAAATATAGAAGAGAAAAAAAAGATTTAATATTATTGAACTTATTTTTTTTCCATATAGAAAATGTTCACATCAAAATGTATGGATCCTGTGCAAAAAAACAGCAGCCATAAAAAAAAAAAAGAAAAAGAAAATTAGTTTTGGCATCAAAAGAATACATTTTTAACTTTTTAAAAAACACTCTAAAAGAAAAACTAATGTTTATGAAAAAATAGATTTTCCATAAACTACGAGAACTTTTTACTCCCTTAGGAGATCACATTAGATAATAATACATGGAAAAACAATCTGCCATATGAATAAATAAATAATAGAATTTAAATTATAATACAAGTTAGAATCATAATATATTAAATTGTAATAAATAACCGTCAATTATATTACAATTAGTACAATATAATACATCCGTTATATGTTTTCAAAAAATTATTTATGGCTGACACACTGGAAACAGATCCATTAGAGTGCATTTTATCTGATAAAACAGAAGCCATGAAAGGGCAAAAAAAACAGCATCAACAAACACTGAAGTAAAAAAATAAATAAAAGAGAAACTAATGTTTATGCTAATATTATTGAACATATTTAATTTCCATGAACTACAAGAACTTTTGGAATCCTTTAGGAGAGAACATTAGATGATGAGAGCTGCATAAAACAGCAGTTGTGAATGAATAAAAAATAATAAAAACAGCCACCACATGACGTGCACTTCATCATTACCAAGGTGTCTCAACTGTAAACACACAGAAGAAATGTCATTGGAAATCTTCAAAAAACCTAAGTAATTGCTTATTAGTTATTTTTTTCTGAAATGAATATCTTTTTAGGATAGGATAAACTTTATTTGTCCCCGAGAGGAAATTTGTCTTGGGCAAAAATGTGTTGCTCTAAGCCGACAATAAAATAAATAAAACAAACAAAACAATTAAGAACATACATTGTTTACAAAATAAGACCATATATAAAGCACAGAACACAGTCAGGTGCTAATGTAGTACAGGTGCATTGTTCTTGGTAGAGTTCAACAGTTTTACCGAGGTAGGAACAAACGAAAGCTTTGTGGCTACACATTGTGGGTAATCAAAGATCGCTGAAATAAAGGACATCATGATACTGCAAGCTACTGCAAGCTTTTTCAACAAAACCGCTAATAACCCATCTGGCCCAGTAGCCTTATCCCCGTTTCCACTGAGTGGTATGGTACTGTACGCTTTTTATGGCTGTTTCCACAGTCAAAAGGTACCTAAAAGCGAACCGTACCATACCACTTTTTGGTAACCCTTTGCAAAGGGTACCAAGCAGGCATAAAGGGTACTATAAGGTGCTTTACAACACATAGGTCTACTTCTACCCAGGGGGTGTCTTTAGTATCAGCTAATAATTGTAACAAACTCATTTGCTCTTTGTAAGCTATCCAATGTTGTAATATGTTTCTAAGCAGGGTTCATATTAGTGACCAATTTCATTTTTCCTTAAAGTTTTCTTGTGTTAGAAGTATAAAAACTGTGTTCCATAATTTTATTTTAATTAAATATATATGTATAAAACAATAATCTCACATTCAATCTTATGAGTATTCAAAACAACAAAGAATGTTGAATAAAATAAAAATAATTTTTAATATTTGTTTGATGGTTTTTCTTTTAAATCACTGATCTCAACAGTACCAACATCTTTAGGAAATGTTGTTCTTTTTTATATTTAATAAATATTTTTAGTTAACGCTAATAGTATTGAATTTATTCAATTTCCATGAATTACAAGAACTTTTGGATCCCTTAGAAGAGCATATTAAACACACACACACACTTAATACACCATGCTGCCAACCTCAACTTTTGGTACTGCCCTGTTGTAAAATGAATGCACATCATATATTGTTTATGAACACCCTATACTGTGTTATAGTGTTATAGGTTACAGTGTGGTTTATTTAAATTTTTTAAATCAATTTTGTAATGTTATATATTTTCATTTTATTTTATATTTGTACTGTTATTTTCTCTTTTACTTTTGTTTATTAACGGTCGCAAAAATCTGATAAATAAATCTTTAAAAAAGCTGCAGCCGTGAATGAAGAAAAAACAGCAGCAGCAGCAGAGTAAGTGTGTGTGTGTGCGCGCTGTGGCACCGGCGGCCGCGCTGACACGCTTTAGTGTCTAGTTAACATGGTTTAGAGTTGCTATCGGAAGATCGTGCTCTGGATAGCCTCTCCAGCAGCCCTTGCAAATCCAATTTGCCTCTGAGGAGTCATGATAGGCGATGCAGCACAGGGACGGACCCAATCTAATTTGGGTTGAATATGGGTGTGCGTGGCGTGGAGGTCCCCTCAGCTCCCCTGCAGGGCAAAAAAACGACAGTCCAAAACCCAAGCGTCCTGCGCGTCACTTCACCCCGCGCCTCATGCTCAAATTACAGCCATGAATTACATGAAGCCTTCAGCTGCAGCGCTGCAGACCACCGGCTGCCATTTCCTTTCGGGGTGTGTGTCCGTGTGACAAAATGATTGGAGTTTTATTGGACGATAAGGTGGTCTGGACGGAGAGATTTTCTTTCATCTCGGCCATCGTTGTTTAATCATGTAATATTGTTCTGAGAGATGCCACATTCGCTTGGCGGCTGATTGTGGGCTGAACTCAAAAGGCCTGTCCTTGATGTGATAAGATGATTAAGATTGTATTGTTGTACAAGTCTAAATTATTCGCCCTCCCGTGAATACTTTTTTTCCAAATATTTCCCAAATGATGTTTAACAGAGCAAAAAAAAAAAAAAAAAAAATCACAGTATTTCCTATAATATTTTTTCTTCTGGAGAAAGTCTTATTGTTATTATTATACGTTTTATTTCAGCTAGAATAAAAGCAGTTTTACAATATTATTAGCCCCTTTAAGCAATATTTTTTTATTGCCTACAGAACAAACCATCATTATACAATAACTTGCCTAATTACCCTAACTTAGTTAACCTAATTAACCCAATTAAGCCTTTAAATGTCACTTTAAGCTGAATACTAGTATCTTAAAAATATCTCAAAAAATAAATTTGTGAAAAAATATACACGAGGGTTAATTATTCAGGATGGCTAAAAATTCTGACTTCATCTGTATATTACTGTAAATATACTCAAAACATGCAGAAATATCTGAATTATAGAAATGATCTGCCTTTAGGGTAAAAAGCAAAACATAAAAAGCATAAAAGCAACCATTTAAAATTTTAAATCGTTTTTATTGGACCCTGAGTAGGCTTTTCAGGCATGGAGGACTCTGCTGAATGCTGGAGAAGTGAGAGCGAAGAAGGAGATTTGATGCATGCAGGAATTCTGGGTTAAAGTACACTATTAACATTTAGGATGTTTCTGGATGCTGCTTTTCGTTTTGTCCTAAAATATATGTACTGGGAGATTTGTTAGTTTTAGGGTCTGGTGTGAAGTCTGAGTGGATTCAAATAAGTATTACGATTGGAAGACAAGTCATTATGAGGGGATGGCATTCAGCAGGTCCACCATCATTTCAAGAATGGGTTACAGAATTGGGGAAGGGGGCAGCATTGGAAAAAATGACACATAGATTACTTGATAAACTTATCAGAGAAGATGGGGAAATTATTTGGCATTTTTGGAGGATGAATAAGGTCACTGTGGTGAGGTGTACGGTAAAAGTGCAAATATCTTATTTGCTTTATTTATGTATTATTATTATTATTGTGTTGTTTTTTTGTTATTTATTTATTTATTTATTTTTACTATTATTATTTTCTGCATGTGTGCTTTTTTATTTATTGAATTTTTATTATTTTTGTGTATTTACTGGATTTATGATAGCAACATCTAACTACTGTAATTGGCGCTGTTGGGGAGGGGCAGGGAAAGGGGTGTTAAAAGGATTTAAAAATGTGTAAACTAATGGTACTGTTAAAATATTGAAGAAAATAAAACATTTTAATCATAAAAAAGCATAAATGCAGAGTTTAATTGTGTTAAAATTATATCGTACTTTTTGAAATGTTTGCATTTTATCATCCATACTTTTAACTTTGCAATTGTACCTTACATAGAAAATAAATGCTATTTTCATCCTCATTTAAATTATATATCATCATCCTAATAAAAAAAAAAAAAGACACATGTTTGACCATGTCAGAAATTATTCATACATTAATTAATCAGTATGATGACTAAAGATCTGAACTAGTGCCTTTTTTCAGTTTCTCTGTGTATCGTTCAGTTTCAAAGATTATGAGAGATGCCATATTAGCTCGCAGTGCCTGAAAATAGTCCCCAGCTAGGTAACTCTAGGTCTCTCACAAATGTCTCCATGGTTGCAAGGTGGTGTGCAAGCAGGTGGTCACGTTATCAGTTATCAGATTTTCAGGAGCTGCGTAATATCATTGTGCATGCTGCAGCCATCGGTTTCTGTAAGTCTCAGTACACGATGTAACTACAGAAGGGTCAGACTTTAATAGGAAAATTATCACAACTCGCTGGTCATTTTTGAGTGAGATGCTAATGGTCTAATCTGATTCAATGATCTATGCTAAGCTAAGCTAAAAGTGTTCCTGCCAGACCCAGACATTAAGAATGAATAAAAAATGGTAAAAGTCAGCTGTTAAACTTGTAAAGTGGAGTGTTTTTTAAATCTCTCTGCAATTAAACAAAAGATAGAGAAAAAAAATCCATCTACATCTGCTTTTAGCCATTTAACTAGTAAACTCTGGAAGTGGTGGAAACTGGACAAGACCAAAATATTTAAAACCCTGTTTATACCTGTATTTAATGTCTATTTGTGATTGAATTGACAGAAAAAAACATCAATTCCAACATTCATTCCAGATGTAAGCAGTGCAAATGACATTTCAGGTTGACTTAAATCTCTCTGGAAGATGGTCTACAAAATAGTTCATACCCTGTTTACACCTGTATTTGATGTCCACTTGTAATTAGATTGACAAAAACATATCTTAATGTCCCATATAAGCAGGGAAAATTACAGAAATTTGTAAACAACAACAGTTTAATCTTTCTGCCAGCATCAAATAAAAAAAGAGCATTTTTTTTTAAATGGCCAACCCTGAAAATCCATCTTACATCGTGTAATACTTCTGCTTAAAAACAATTACAGTCTGGCATAATATCATTTAATAAATCTGATGATGACAACAACAACAACAACAATAATAATAAAAAAAAAATAATAATAAATAACAATAATACATTATCAGTAGTATATTTATTAGTGTGTGTGTGTGTATATATATATATATATATATATATATATATATATATATTTATTTATTTATTTTTTTTTATCAGCTAGTATATTTTTATACTATACTATTTTTATAGTTATTTTATTACTTTCCGTTCAAGTCAGTTCATGCAAGAAAATATTCTGTACCTTTTTTGTTATTTAATACAAAAAAATTGTGGTTGCAAACTTTACTTAAGGAGAATCTTTCTGTAAGCATCACACAAAAAACAAACATTCAAAAAAAAAACAAGACCAGCCCATAAATTCCATCTTACATCTTGTCATCCTTTTTATTAAATACGATTACAATATGGCATAATATATTTAAGAAATCTGATAATAACAACTGCAATAATAAAAATAATAATACTTCAAGAGTTCACACTTAGCTGATGATTGATTATAATGCGAGTTTGGCCCCCCTGTTTAGAGCTGATGACAGATTATAATTTGTTATGTAGAGATATACTGCTGGTTAAGAGTTCAACTATAGTGTTCATTTAGATTGATAAATTACTTATTGACACGTTTTTTGGACTGTGGGAGGAAACCGAAGAACTCGAGGGAAACCCACGCGAGCATGGGGAGAACGTGTAAACTCCACACAGAAAAGACAGCTGGCCTGTTACGGATTTGAACCAGTGACGTTCTTGCTAACCACTGGGCCACCATGCCACCCTATAAAGGGAAAGGTGGAGGAGCAGTGGTGGAAGGGGGGATTCTTCAAGGTGAAGATAACTGTAGTAAGAAACTCTGGTTATTTATAGTGAGTTAGGAATCATCTGATTGGTGAATCATGCATTAGTTAATGCGGGACCAGCAGTGTTCAATCATAATCACATGCTCCTCTCGAAATTAGTTTATAAATAAACTTCACAAAAAAAGTTAAATTTCTTTTTTAAAATCTAATATTGCGAAAATGGGGCGACATGCAAGAAGGTTGCTAGTTTGAGTCCTGGCTGGGTCAGTTGGCATTTTTGTGTGGAGTTTGCATGTTCTCCCCGTGTTTGCGTGGGTTTCCTCTCAGTGGTCTGGTTTCCCCCCACAGTCCAAAAACATGCAGAGCAGGTAAATTGAATAAACTAAATTGGCCGTAGTGTATGAGTGTGTATGGATGTTTCCCAGTACTGGGTTGCAGCAAGAAGGGCATCCACTGTGTAAAACATATGCTGGATAAGTTGGTAGTTCATTCCGCTGTGGCGACTCCTGACTAATAAAAGGACTAAGTCGAAAAGACAATGAATGAATGAATGAATATTGAGAAAATATTCAAATTGTTTCCTTTTCATTAAAGTCAATTTATGCAACAAATTATGCTGTATATTTAAGATCCCCAAAAATAACAAAAAAAGACATTACAGGAAAACCTTTCTGCAAGCATCACCCACAAAAAAACAAACACTAAAATAAAAAATAAAACAACCAAGCCTAAAAAAATGAAATACATCTTCCATCTTGTCACCCTTCTGCTTAAAGTCAATTACAGTCCGGCATCTACCCGACAATATCCCACAACCCCCCCTCGGCTCATAAAAACAGAAAAGACACAATAAGCTGTAGGCGAGAGCATTTCAGACTAAACGTAGCAATCTAATTAAAGGCCCCCCGCTTTCACAACCCAACAAACAGCCAACGAAACGTCCCACTGTACGTCCCTCCCTCCACACTGTCATTCACAGCAATATCACATTTCTATCAGCGTTCATTAATAAGTCTTAGGGGCGCATTAGCACCTTATCGCCTCTTTTCCGTCCCACAAGACGTATGAGTGAGGAAGTGAGGGGACAGCTGTAATGACAAGCGATTGGTCATTCGGCATGAGGTCGAACGCTCCATAAACAGCCCCGTATCATCGCCTTCCAGCCAAGCTCATTAAGGGTAATGCTGCACATTATTAGATTTGCGCTGGCCATGTGAACGGAAAAAAATACCCATGCAGACAGACGTTTGAGGGTGTTTTCTTCAAGAATGGACGCTGTAATATCCCAGGGGTTGAGTTTTATTAAAACTAACAGCTTGCAACATTGGTCATTTTGTCATATGAAGGTCACATTAAAACTGACTTGGGCAACTTTTTATTACACCTTTATTGTTTTTGTGCTACTAGATGTCATTGTTTAGTTTGGTATCAAGTAGGGCTGCACGATTAATCGAAAAAAGAACGTGATCTCGATTCGATACCCTATACCAGAGGTGTCCAAACTCAGTCCTGGAGGGCCGGTGTCCTGCAGATTTTAGCTCCAACTTGCCTTAACACACCTGCAAAGATGTCTCTAGAAAGCCTTGTAAGAGCTTGATTAGCTAGCCCAGGTGCGTCTGATTGGGGTTCAAACTAAACTTTGCAGGACACCGGCCCTCCAGGATCGAGTTTGGACACCCCTGCCCTATACAATCCAGCACCTCTACGATTCAGCCAATATATTTTTTAAGTTCAGGAGAGAAGTATAAAGGCGGTCGAACAAGCCTTCACATTGTTCTATGTTGCTCAGAAACGTGGATACCTCCAAATGGTCAGCACACTGTGTTTATAAGGTATAATTCACCCTAAAATGTAATTTCGGTCTTCAAGTAATGACGTATTTGCAGTCGGAAAATCTCATGTGAGCTGACGCACTGTTTGTTTATTACTGAGAGGACGTGTGCGCTTGCAGAGCGATCGTTTGAGAGCCGCGTGGAAAGTATGATTTGCAAGTTTGTTTGTTTTCCTCAAAGTGACAGCAGTCATGACACGAGCGAACTCCGCAGTGAAAGTGAAACCAAAATCGCGCACATCATTTAAATGATCATATCGCATATTAGAGTTATAATTACGACAAGCATTTAATATGTTTTTTCTTTCATAGCGAACACAGAGTGTTGTGCATGAGAATAAATGTTGTCAGTATAACTACTCCAGTCTATTATAATGTTGAATATAATGCAAGTGGGAATCTGATAATGACAAATGTCTAATTTTACCAGTATAAAAATCAAGTATATGTCTCAAACATAATATTTCAACTTCAGAATAATGAATAGTTGTATTCTAATGTAATCGTTTTGCTGTGCATTAATGACCAGGACAAATTTAAAGTCTGTTCAAGTCCATCATTCCAAGTCTATACAAAATTTAGCACAACATACAACCTACACATAGGCCTAATATTATTATTGTTTTTTTTTATCATATGTTTGGGAAATAACAATAATAAAAGCCTTCTCATATTAACCTTTATTTTACATCAACAGAATCGTGAGAAATCGTGATCTTTATTTTATGCAAAAACAAATTGTGATTCTCATTTTAGCCAGAATTGTGCAGCCTTAAGGCTGATTTATACTTTTGCGTGAAGCGCACACGTATGCCACTTGTACATTAAGGAAGTGTTCAGAAAAAACAAAACACCAGTGAAGAAACTCGACACAGAGGAACATAAACACCTACTGCCAGCTAGCGTTTCAGAAGTGTATTGCAGAGAAACAGAAACAGCGCGCAGAAGTATAAATGCACGGCTACACGCGAGGCTTGCGCCGTGGGTCACGCAGATCACTTGACGCAGAAGTATAAACCAGGCTTTTCCTGAACACTTCGTTAATGTACAAGTGGCTCAAACTCGCTCATTTTGAGGCGGGAACCGGCGGACGAGCAACAACTTTAATCATAAGGTAAACACAAAACAACAGTCTCCATCCGGAGCTCCTTCACGGGACTCCACACTTGTAAACACTCGCTGCATCGGGCGAGCGGGTCTCACCTCTGCCCACACTTGTCAGCGCTACCAAGCCGACCAATCACAGAGCTTGCGCTACGCGTACGCATTACATTTTTTGAGAGGTGCGCGTCAACGTCGCCGACGGCCACGGTGAGGGGCTATGAGTCCACGCGTAGGCTGCGCCGTAGCATACACGTGCGTTTGACGCAGAAGTATAAATCGGCCTTTAGTCTCAAGACATGAAACTTTAATCTTTAAATATGAACATTTATCAACAAAATGCTATTTTTGCTCATCTGGAAATGCATTTGTTTGTTTTAAATTAAAAAACATCTAAAAAAATGTATTGTATGAAAATACTCAAAAACTTTTCCTTAGCTGTGACAACATTAACTACTTATACTGTATATACAGTGCCTAACAGTGTTGGGGGTAACGCATTACAGGTAACATGAGTAACGTAGTAATATTACTTTTCTAAGTAACGAGTAAAGTAACGCATTGCTTTTAAAAATTAAGTAATAATATTTGAGTTCTTTTAAAAAAATGTAACGTGAGTTACTATTTATTTGAATTAATAGCTTTTAAAACAATAAACTGCTGAAATAAAATTAACATAGTAACGTTGAATTACGCACTCAATAGCTACGTTTCCACCCATCTACTTTTATGCGCATTTTGGATATGCGGATAAAAAAACAGTTGACGGAAACAGCAAGATGCGCATCAATTTTGAAAATGCACATAAAACATATGCACATAACTGAGTAGGATAAACTTTTTATTCGATAAGAAAAGATGCGCATAAACTACGATGGAAACACTTTTACAGTACAAATTCCAGTATGCGCATTAAAAAAGGTCATGTGATTTTGTTATGAGATCATGTGATGAAATACTTTTTTGGGGAGTAAGTCAAAAATACAATGCATTACTTTCAAAAGTAACTTTCCCCAACATTGGTGCCAAAATCCTCATACTCTGTGAAAATCTATACCTTTGCTCAAATTACACCCTCAAATGACCTTCGGGATAAAGTTGTAGAAAGGCACAGGTTAAAAGAAGGCTACAAAAACATTTCAAAGGCTGGAAAAGTTATCTGCAATCATTAATAATCATTATTAATAATTTGTGATTTGATTTCTTGCTGCATGACAAATAAAGAAATTATCTGAAAGGGGTATGATGATTTTCTATAGGCACTGTTTATATTATATTATACTACTATCAACTATTAATATTTACTAAATATATACAAATATATCCTAAATATTCCACTTTTTTTTTTTTTTTTTTTTGCAGAGCTGTTCCACAAAAAACAAATATTTCAATGGCAAAAAGCAAGCTTGAGATGAAATATGACATTTTAAAAGTGATTAAATTAAATATAAGTATATAATTTAAATGACTAATTATTTAAATGACATAATTGCCAACACAAATTGTTAAAATATGAAAATCCAACAAACAGTTTTCTTTTTAAACTATGAAAATCTAAGGCTACATTCACACTGCGAGGCTTAGTGCTCAAATCAGATTTTTTTTTTCAGACCTGATGTTTTTGCATAGCTGTTCACACTGTTATAAATGTGGCCAATATCAGATTTGCAGTGTGAACAGATCCTAGTCCTAAACTGACCCGTATGTGCAAAAGTACAGTTACAAACAGCACAAAATGTCTAATTATGCACACAATGTGTACTGTATGAAGCACGTTGTCAGATTACGCTTAATATGATTATTGCCCTTTTCCCAGACAACAGTGTTGTGTTTCATGGACTGTAAAGGGTTGTTCTGCTACTACTACTATGTATTTCGCCATTTAAAACCCAAAAAAAATACTCTTGTGAATGAAAAAACTGCTAATTAGTGATTTATGACAACCGCGGTGAGCATCTTTCTGACCACCGGTGCAAACTCATCAAGTGTTAATAATGAGCAGCCTGAACTGTGAAGGCAGAGTTGGTTTATCTCTTTTTGCAGAGTTGTTTCATTTTACTTCGTGATAAACAACAGACACGTGCAGAAGGGAAGGTTGGGTGCTTGAGCACTTGCCCTGTTTTCTCTCGGAGAGAAAGTTCACCTTAAAATAAAAGTGCCTCCTCCTTTGCGCACATATCCCCTATCTGCAACACCGCCAAAATGCTATAATGCTCAACTTGTGGCCCAATCGGTAACCAGATTGGTTAACAAGCACCAGTTTTGCCTTTAAAAGTTTTTTCAAAATGAACAACCAACTTTCTGTGGTAAAGTAATTGGCCTGTGTGCCGTTCTACTATGCTGCTGAGAAGATGATGTTTGCAGCACAGAATGACGACATGTCGCTCAAAGATTATGTAAAAGTCACATGAAATCACCGTTCACACTGCGGTCGCATTGCAAAACATCAGATCTGTGTCTGACTTAAGATTACATATGAAAGTGGCACAAATCAGAACTAAAAAGATCAGATTCCATGCGGTTTGGGTTGTTTATTTGGCTGCAGTGTGAACGTAGCCTAATGCCGAGTTGAGACTGCATGATTTTCAAAGTAGTCGTGTCACAGATGTTTTCACACTGCATGTTTACACTGCAAGATGAATCGGCGACAGGGGATTTCACACTGCATGACTTTACAATAGAAAGAATCGCAGACAACTTTGGCCAAACTACGTCTCACAACCAAACACACATAGTATATCTTTTATTATTAACTACATAACGAGAAAGAAGCCCTCAATGGGGTAGAAAATGTACATATTTGCTCACCTGGGTTTAAAGGGAATTAACAATCTCTCCTCAACTTTTTTTTTCTTTTTCGACCCAGTTGTGATATTGCTCACATGACACGTCAAACAGACACGGGTGCTCCTGCCAAATATCTGCTAGTTTTTTCCCCATTTCTTGGGTCCAAATAAACTGAAAATGAGCGCTTTTAACTTCTCCCCCAAGCTCCCACTGGCCTGCAGGTATCCTCGCTAGTGGTTGCTGCTCTCTCATTGGCTGCAGGTGATCGCGGATGTTATTTTCAGTCAAAACTCATTTCACACGGCATGATTTGAATCGGCGACAGCTCCAGATATTTAGCATGCCAAATATCTCACGGGCATCGGCGAATCATCGGCGATTCTTTCAAATCACGTCTTTGATAGTTCACACTGTGTGATTGTCACTCGCGAGCACGAGCACTGATTTGCCTGTGATTTCAGGTATTTGTCGGCGATTTCTCAAAACCTGTCGGTGAGTCAAAATCATGGCTAAAATCATGCAGTCTGAACTCTGCACAAATGAAGTAATCACACAATAATATAAGTACCAGAAAATGATTATTATTGTTTTCCAAAACTGTACCAAGTCTCTGTGTAAAAAATGAGACGCACATTGTGGATATATTAAGAAATAGGTAAATCTGACTTAAAATATTAGCAATTTAAATATTCTGTTTTAAATATTCTGCATAATATCATTTTAAAAATCTGATGATGATGATAATAATAATAATACAACAAAAAAAGCTTATCGCATTTTTTAAATCTAATGTAATAACATAAAAAACATTCAAAACGTTTTAAACATTCAAAATATTTGAAATGGTTTTATTTTATCACTTGAGTTGCTGTATTACATCTTCTTCAATCAAGTCAATTTATGCAAAAAAAATTATTCTGTATATTTGAGATAACAAAAAATTGGAAATTAATCCTAACAAGAAAAAAGAAGACTAGGGATGCTCATTTCGGTTAATTTTACTTACCGACAACCGCTGCTCATTAACCGGATATTAACCGGTTAATATATATTATTATTTGAAAAAAAAATTGACGTGTCTATTTTGTGTGACACATTAAATATTGCATTTTAAAATACTGATTTATTTTAACATGCAAACAGCAGCATACATAACAGACCATCTTTACGCACCTGTATGTTTCCAACAGCATAGAAAAAAAAAGATTAAACTAAATAAAAAGAATAAAATAAATAGTTTGCCCTAGATATTTTTCACTTAAATGACACATTTAAATTACAAAACGAAAACACTGAACCCTTTTTAAGAACCGGCAAAGGCTGTTTGTTCAATCATGTTTTTTTTTTCTTCTGTCAAAAAAATATCAGGCTACCTCAAATCGATCGCTCCACAGAAAATATACATTTAATTAATGCTCCGCTGTTATTATTATGTTACAAAAACCTTTTAACATTTTAGTAGAAGTCATTAGCCTAAAGATTATGTCATAAAGACTTATTTCCTCCGTCTCACTCTTCTCGCTCACCGTTCATGTGCGCGCAATGCATGTGATGAAAGACAATAGCCGCTTTTCCACTATCGTGCCAAACCGTTCTAAGAACACTTCGGTACGTTTAGGGTTGTTTCTCCACTGAGCCTGAAACGGCGCGGCACGATTACAAACCGTTCTCGGCAGGGTTAGACAACCGTGCTGAACTGTGCCGACAGATTCTGTGTGTTGACGTCGCGGCTCCGTTGCCACCACATTTGGCTCAGCGGAAGCGCGCTACTCATCAGACATCCACAAGTAAACTACACTACATTTAACATGAAAAACTGATACAGGTCTAAACCATACCGTTTGCAAAGGGTTTTAAAACCACAGAGCAGTCTCTGGCAGAGAGGGAGTCACTGGCCCACCACATTCTTACGAACATATTTTATTTATCAAAGTTATTATTTAATTGACTTGAATATGTTACCCGTGTATAATTACTAACCCGCAATCTAAAATCTTAAAATAATAAAATAGCCTATATTTTTTGCTCGTGGCTTGAGCTTCATTAATTTGATTGACATCCTAGGCAGAGATGTTTATTTTGCCTGACTAAACGTGAGCTTATGGCATGCCGTGCTGTATTTGGAAGCACAAAACTCGCTCTGAGAACTTTACCAACGACTTCATGCACTGCTGAAAACCCTTTTTTTTTCCTGCGGCGCATCGAATAAAGAAACGCTTAAGATGGCTATATCCATACAACACAAACTTGCAGACTCCTTGAACAATAAGGGAATAATTGCACTTTTTAATTCAAAAAACAGACTGCAACATGCTTGTTTTGTAATTAATGCCAGCTATACCACCTGAAAGACGGTTACGGCGCGTCGGCCGTCACCGGAGAGAAGTCTAATCTTTCTTAAGTTTTTTGGACTTTGCATGAAAGCTTTATGGAGTGGCACTGTCCGAGGTGCTCATTATTGTGTTAGATTTAAAAATAGCCTATAAATGCACCAATAAACGAGTCAAATGAACGAAAAATAAAATAAATATGGATTGTTAAATGCCGGTAATGTTTTTACTCAAAAAAAAAAAAAAATCAATGTCTTGACAAATGTTTTATGAATATAAAATGAGCAATTTTCAACATTTTAGCTATAGACCATTATACGATTCAGTTAAATAAGTTGGACATTTAGGTACATGTAACATTTTCTGTGTTTTTTTTTTCTCGATTATCTTTAATATATACTGGGCAGCTGCGCAAAATATTTTCTAAAACGTCAAGCGGGAATGTGACTATAGCTCGCTAGTTAATTATGAAGAGCAAAAAATAATTAAAATAACAGAAATAAAATGATAAAAATACAAAGATAAAAAGAGCAAAATTTTGCTAAAATAATAGTCCTTTATATGCTTTATATCCTCCTTTGTGTTGTTTCATATTCGTTTTTTATTTAACTTGATGGATTCAATATTTAATGTTTGAATACTGAAACAAATAAAAGCCATCGCTTAAAAGCTTATTTTTTTTACCATCAACGTATGTTTTATATCATTATCAACTTTTGATTTAAACCACTGTGTAATTTAATTTATTGTTAAATATGAAATAATTTAAGTGCTATATTTTTATAAGTGAAAGTGCCCGCTGACTTTTGACAAGGCCTGTCCAAAATTATACTTCAGAATCAGAAAGAGCTTTATTGTCAGGTATGTTCACACATACGAGGAATTTGTTTTCGTGATAGAGCTTCTACAGTGCAACAGAATTACAGACAGGACTAAAAAACAGATAATAAATATATTTTTCAAAGTGAATGCAAATATACAAAATGACAAGTTCTGCCACTATAATAAAAATGCACTATTTTTGGTGCATTATCATTGTTTATTTTTCTGTTATGTACAGAGATTTGAAATATATTATTTATTTCCCGCCAGTCATTTTCAATCATCACGTTACATTTTGGTCATTTTCCCTCCAAATCAAAATTTGCCCGGAGCCACGCAACATGGCCTATACTAAATAAATAGGCCTACTAGTGCTGTGACTTGTAGCTATAGCCTATTTAGCACATATAAGAGAGCAGCATAACATAATTGAAGAATGAAACAGACGACTGACGTAAACGCTTTTTCGGCTCAGTTGACTTTTATTTCAACTGGGAGCACACAGCGCGCAATGGCATAACGTGAGGCGCGCAGGATGCATACACAGCGCTTAAACTATTCAAAATATGCGCCTCGCAAAAAGCGCTTTCGGTGATCGGTCCCTTAAGCAGCCACATTTTAAAAATATATAAAATAATATTTTTAATCGTTTAACTGATACCATTAATCGTTACAAACGCACCCTTTCGGTTAACGGTTAAGCGGTTATTTTGAGCATCCCTAAAGGAGACTGTCTTTATTACTTTGCCATCATCATTTACATCACAGAACACAATCACAAAATAATAGATAATATGAGATGTGCATAAACCGTAAGAATAGCAGGCAATGAATTAAAACATCCAAGCTGCCTACAGTTGAAGAAACGTCCTTGCTGAAAGAGAAAAACCAGAGAGCGATGTTTCTCCAATGCGAGGTCACATCGACTGCATGCAAGAGTGCGAAAAAGAAAGCCTCCGACGTCCCCTTTTTTAAAAAGGGGAGATGGAGATAAAAGCCAGTGGGAGAAGCAGAACAAGAGAATAAAGTACGGCTGTTAGGAGTCATTACTTTCTCCTTTCCCTCTGTTCTGACAGCAGAGAAGACCTTTTCTCTCAACGGGGAAGCCAGAAACACAAAGTGCACAGCTCTCGGCAGTATAAGTGTCCCACCCCTCAGATTAGCCTGGGTTAGGTGTAATGATGTGGTGTGAACGCGCGGGTCAGTTCGGTTCAGCTTCCCACTTCACCTGAAGCACAGGAGGAGCAGACCGGCGCTGCTGGAGAAAACTCAAGACACAAGAGCTACGAAAGAAATCACACAGACCCCAATCTGAAGGGGCTGAGCACAGGTGAGCCGGTGGGGGGAACGTTTAGCTCTTTAGAGAATCAACAGCTTCTGACTGACCAAAACAGCTCTTTTGTGCACTGTGCAGTGTAGAGTGTATTCTTACAACGCAAAGCTGCCACCCAGTTACTATATATTTTGTGCTTTTGCAAGGTGTTTTGTCCAGAACAAAAGTCCATTAATTATTAAACAGGACACATTGGAACGTAAATAGAATAAAAGCTGTTGCCAGGGTTGCCAAGTCCATAATTTTCCAGCAAATTTGGGCTACTTTAAGTGCAAATATTTCACTCTACCAAATTTATATTCTACCAATGATAAAGACTGTAAGATGTTGAAACACACTTTCGTGAAGCGCAGAGGCACTATATAAAAGATTGTGGTTGTTTTTATTTTAAAGGTAGCAAAATGGCATAAGCTACTCTCCAGCTTTGTTGCTAAAATGATTTATGAAAATATAATATTTGTGAATACTAATATACGCTATCTGTCACTATACTAACATATAGTGACTTCCAAAGAAACAAACAGTTTCTAATGCATATGGTGATGTAAAACATGCATTTTACGTATGTGCGTGGCCTGTTTGAATGTTAGCATTATTGAGGCAGTTTGATTGGCCATTAAGCTAGATTTATTGTTTGAGTTTTATGCCAAGACAGATTTTACAGCCATTTTCATGGTGAGAAAATGTATACTAGATACATATTAAGGTTTTACAATTAACTTTTGCTAAAAACTCTAAAACTGTAATTTTGGATTACTACTGTTAAAAACCTCTTTGAAATTGGTGTAACTTATTACCTTTTTAGTGAGCGAGTCGTCCGAGTCTGGAGGCATGCGTGTGGAGACGTGGAACATCACTTCCACTGTAGAGGTGGCAAAGTAAGGCATGGTAAAACCCGTGCTCTTGTTCCGCTGCAGGCCACCCATAAAACCACAGTGACTCGTCAGGTTCACCTAACAGACAAATGAGTTTATTAGAGCCCATGCATGAATATCCCAGCCACCTTTTTTCCTAAGTCCCATAATGCTTTGTGTGAATAATAGGATCAACTTTTATTAGTGTGTACTGTAAACAATAAGTGTTAAAAAACTAGATGCACAGGTGTTGCATTATTCAGTTCAATCATTGAATATGAAAAGAAAACCTATTTGAATAAACAACGTTTTAGTAACAGTGAATAATTCTAATATCTCCAGTATTTGGAGAGCAATATAATAGACATGTCAGTTTTTGACTCTTCTAAAGCATAAAAATACCATAAAATGCATAGAATAGTGCACTCACTCCACTCGAATGAAATTTTAAGATTTATAATCTAATTAATACATATTAAACCTCTTAACATTATTAAATGTAGATGCTGAATCACTGATATGTGTTGACTTGCACTGAGTCACAGTTCTAAAGTTCAGTTTCAAAGGTTTATTTTATTTTCAAGATCTGAGGTGAACTAACTGCTGCTGCTTTCAGTAGTATGGCAATAAATGTCATATAAAATGGTTTTCAAACTCACATTATTAGCATTTAACACCTAATAAAGCACATAAGGGGTACCTGAGGTGATCATTGTCAGTTTCTGTTATTCAGCTGTGAGAAACAGAAGTCGTTTCTAATATATAGATTTCAGGTGTTGGTTAGAACAAAAACTCCTTTTAATATGGAAAATATTCCTTCTATCGAGTGCCGTTGCTTTTATTTAGATTTAGGTTTAAATCAGCCTTTAGGTTCGACAGTCAGGCACACTGCTGTTGGTGTCGTCAATCTGGCAACCAGCTCTTGCATTTGTTTTGATCCAGGAATGCATACCTAGTTCAACCACTGGGTGTCAAACTTATACTGCACCTTTAAATTCCTTTACTGCACGATCCGGAATACATTAAGAAAATAATGGTGGAACCCAAAAGCCTTTACCACATATATCCTGATAAAAATGTCACATTAAACATTCTAGAGGTACATTTAACCGTTTTAAGGAAATCTGTGACCCATTTAGGAAATATATTTCAAGAACATGTTCTATAGTCCTTGTTCTGGCAAATTTCTTCATTTTCCTTTTACAAGATGTAAGTTTTTGACTCTTCTAAAGCATAAAATACCATAAAATGCACAGAATAGTGCACTCACTGCACTCCAACCAAATTTGAAGGTTTCTAATATGATTAATACATAATGAACCTTTTAACATTATTAAATGTAGATGCTGAATCACGGATATGTGTTGACTTGCACAGTTGCACAGTCCTCAACACTGCTGTTGGTGTCGTCAATCTGGCAACCTGCGCTTACGTTTGTTTAGATCCTGGAATGCAAGACCTACAGTAGTTCAACCACAGGGTGTCAAACTTAAATACTGCACCTTTAAATATTACTTTACTACATGATCCGGAATACATTGAGACAATAATATGGAGGAACCCAAAAAGCCTTTACTACAGATATCCTGATAAAAATGTCACATTAAACATTCTAGAGGTACATTTAACCAGTTTAATGAAATCTGGGACCCATTTAGGAAATATTTTCAAGAACATGTTTTGTTGTCTGATGTAGACTGAGTCCTGGTTCCAGCAAATTTCTTCTTTTTCCTTTTCCAAGTTGGAAGTAAAGTGCATTGTGTGATACAGATTGAACAATTTTACTGTTTTTGTCAAGCCACATTATTGCTTACGTTTTTATGCATTTGCATGTTTTTTTTTATTTCATTTTATGTGCTTAAGATGACATTTTTTTGTCCATCATTATTTTTTCTTTGTAATAATGCCATAAAATCCATAAATAAAGTAAAATTGTCACATTGAAATGCCTAAAAATTATTGTATTATCATGAAATGAAGCACAAAGAAAAACTTTTCCACTAGATACGCAACAATATTATTTGAAATGATTAGTTTAAGTTCTTCTGAAATGCAACATATAATTTAAAATGCAGTAGGCATGTTTCAGAAAAGGTGGATAAAACGACTAGCAATACTTAAAAATACATGACGCATCAAAGAATGATTTGGTTACCAGCATTAAATGATCAAGATTTTACCTCCCAGCCCAGGCCTGATACAAAGTCTTCATACGCCTGGCTCCCCGCTGTGTTGGACAGAATCGAGTGCTTGTCTTCTTGTCCCTCTGCCACGTAAAACACCGCGATTTTGTGTGTTTCACGACTGCAGAATTTGAAAAAAAGAGACAGAAACACGCTTGTATCAGTGGTCGATTTCTTTCTTTTGCCCTTACAACACCTTTCCAGAAGCAACACCAGCTAAAAAGCAGCGTAACATACCACTGCCTGGAATCCAGATTCTTCAGCTCTCTCAGTAGTTTTTCATTCTTCTTCAGCAGGTGGAAACTGTTCCTGGAGACGACACATTTTAATATTAGAGAAATATTTAGCACATTACCTATGTTTGATCCCTACGGGTTAATTAGTTTACACACAGACAGGTGATAATCAATATTTTTTTATAAGAAAGAAGGCAGATAGACTGAACAGACAGATGTGACTACTGAATGACAGAGAAAACTTTAGAAAGACACGATGATGGACAAAGAGTCAGAAAGCTGACAGAATAACTATATGGCAGATAGAAAGGTAAAATAATTATTGAAATAACCAAGTTGTCCATCTTCGGTCTTGTCTGGAAAGGTTTAGTTTCAATTGCAACCAGGGGCGAAGTGGACATTTTAAAAGTGGGGGGGACAGCTGTATGATTCCAAAAGTTTACATTCTTAATCACCTGTTTCTAAATGGTCTGTCTCTAAAAGTGAGGGGGACATATCCCCCCCATTCCCCCCGGTTGCTACGCCCCTGATTGCAACTAAACACACATGAGGCAGCTATTTAAAGACAACATAGAGTTTATCTCTGTGAGAAATCATCCTTCCAGGACCAAATTTGGACAACCCTATTGTTTAAAATATACATGTTCAAAGTAAACAATTGTTTCAAACAACTGAATTATGAAGTACAGGATAGATGGATTGATTAATGGAACAATAGAAAGAAGTGCAGATGGATTGATGGATGGATGGAACGAAAGAAAGAAAGATGGATGGATTGATGGATGGAACGATAGAAAGAAGGATGGATGGATAGAACGATAGAAAGAAGGATGGATGAATGGAATGATAAGACAGAAGGATGACTGGAATGATAATACAGAAGGATGAATGGATGGATGGAATGATAAGACAGAAGGATAGATTGATGGATGGATGGAACGATAGAAAGAAGGATAGATGGATGGATTGATGAATGGAAAGATAGAAAGAGGGATGGATGGGTGGAACGATAGAAAGAAGGATGGATGGATGGATGGATGGATTCATGGATGGAATGATAAGACAGAAGGATGAATGGATGGATGGACGGATGGATGGAACATTAGAAAAAAGGATGCATAGATGGATGGATGAAAGGAACGCTAGAAAGGAGGAGGGATGAATGAATGGAAAAGTATAAAGACGGATGGATGATGGAATGACAGATGGATAGACAGACAAACAGACAGATAGAACGATGGATAGATGGATGGAACGATAAATAGAAGGATGTATGGATGGAATGATAAGACAGAAGGATGACTGGATGGATGGAATGATAACACAGATGGATAGATGGATGCAACGATAGAAAGAAGGATGGATGGATGGATGGATGGAAAAATAGAAAGAGAGATGGATGGGTGGAACGATAGAAAGAAGGATGGATGGAATGATAAGATAGAAAGATGAATTATGGATGGAATGATAAGACAGAAGGATGAATGGATGGATGGACGGATGGATGGAACATTAGAAAGAAGGATGGATGGATGGATGGATGATGGAATGATAGATGGATAGACAGACAGACAACAGACAGACAGACAGATAGAACGATGGATAAGTGGATGGAACGATAAATAGAAGGATGGATGAATGGAATGATAAGATAGAAGGATGAATGGATGGATTGATGGATGGAACATTAGAAAGAAGGATGGATAGATGGATGGATGAACGGAACGCTAGAAAGAAGAAGGGAGGTATGGAATGATAGAAAGAAAGATGGATGGAACAATATAAAGAACGATGGATGGATGGATAGTAAACAGACATAGATAGAACGATGGATGGATGGAACAATAGACAGACAACAGAGACGGACGGACGGACGGATGGATGTATAATTGGATAGATGGATGGATAGAACGATAGACGGATATAACGATAAATAGAAAATATAGATAGAACAATTGATGGATGAATGGATGCACGCATGCATGGATGGAGGATGATGGATGGAGGACGGATTGGAGGATGGACAGACAGGCATATATATACATGTAAATATATAATATGTTTAACAACAAAATATATACAGAAAGACCAACAGTATGGTAGATGGATGAATAGAAGTATAGATGAATTGATGGAAGAGCGACAGACAGGGAGATAGATGGATTTTTGAGGAGGCTCCAGCTATGGTCCGTGGGCCTCATTTAGAGAAGCGGTGCTCCAGACTGTGCGTTAGATCTCTTTCATTAATGGCCGTCTACTTAATTACAGGCTTCCTTGTTTTTCTCACAGACTCCCAGAAACACAAATGAAAACAAATAATGAAAGATTCAAAGCATGGAAAAAAAACATCTTATGACACGGTGAACTGTAAAACAAAAACCTGCTCATGATTTAATTAAAAGAAACCCAAAAAACTAGATGCATCTGTAAGATAATGCAACTTTTTCCATCTGCCGCTTTTATAGTTCAGAGTTCAGTCACTTTCTCCCTCTTTATCTCTCTCTCTCTCTCCAAGTGGCCGCGTGAGTCATGTGGAAAAGCCACACGATGCTCTCTAAAAGGACTTTTTGTTTTGTTCTCCTTTTCTTTGAGCAGGGGTCTCTTTATTAGCTTGTTGCAATGTAATGGTCTTCATTTTCTCCATTGAAAGTGAGCCATTTCAGGAGGCGAACGCGCGAACGGCATAAAAGGCCGACATTAGGCGCGCGCTCACACACACAATGGCCCGGCGGATTGCAATGCCTTAGTCTCTGACCATGGATAAATGATACATGAATGCCTGGAGAGCGGCAGCAGGACAATTCCTCATTAAACAGCCCCTATGCATTTTCTCCCGGCTCTCCAACTCATAATAACCCTCCAGCCACATTCGAAAGGTAGCAGCCTTTTATTTTCAGACGCCGTATCAGGCAAGAATGAAAAGTACCGCGGCTGCTCGGCAGATAACAGACCCCTCAAGAATTAATCCCCCCATAAAAGCTGCGTGCGTACACACACACATACACACAGCACACCCGGAGCTGTGTGAAGAAAAGCTTTTTCCCCTCGACGACTCTATGAGGGAATGGTGAAAAAACAATTTTCCTTCATTAATCTCATAACACAGAGCATGTATATGATGAAAATTAATGCCATTACATTCAAGGTGAAAAATAGCCCCAATTTTCCAATTATTTGTCATCTGGAAATATTTAACCATTCTCTGTAATACCACTAAATGGAATGGGATTGAAGCCTTACAGTGAAATGCACGGGGGGGGGGACTATTGTTCATTCGGGAGGGGGGCACACAGGGAGGTTTGGGCAGTGAGAGAGCTGCACTGTAGTTTCTGTTGCTGGATTAGTTCATCAGATAGATGTTGACAGTTTAAAGCAGATTAACGTGGCTCTGCGCAATCAGGGAGAGGTGCGAGCACACAGGATGTTTACATGCATTATCGGCCTTCAACAACAACGTCACCCAGATGGTGCTAACAAACTCTAGCAAAACAATGGATTGAGCCTGTGGGGGGGTTTATGAAGGGTTGCTGAATTTGCAGAGCACGTGTTTAAACTATCTGGTTAAACAAAGCTAATATAAAGATATAACAGGTATTTAAATAATCTCAAAAGCTGCCCAAAATTTGACTGTTTAGTAACCTTTTTCATAAAATAAAACTACCATCTATTAAAATCAATGATTAAAGACATATTTAAGGAACAACAAAAGAGTCTGCTTGAGGTGGACATGACTTCTTAAGAAATAAATAAGGTGGACCAGGGGGGGCCAAGTAGGAGCACTCACTCTGACCCCCGGGCTCTGCGCTGGGGAAAATTCCAAATTGAACCAAACAAACCATAACAATTGGCTTAAAATTGGCAATCAAAATTCGCGACATTGCAAGCTGCAGAACCTGGGGAAAAAATAAATTAATAAATAATAAATAGGGCTGGGTGATAAAATCGGTATTGATATTAAGACCAAACACCATTGTCAATATCAATAAAAAGATTCTGTATGAAGCGCTCTAGTTTCATTAAAATGTGGCTGCTGAGTGCACGCCTTGGAAGCAGTGCCAATTTGTGCGCCTCCATTGGAAATGACAAACTTACACCTGCCATTTCCAATGGAGGCGCGCAACTTGCACGACGAGTATATGGGAGCGCCACGCACATGTCGTGCAAGCGGCGCGCATGTAAACCGCACGCATTTTTGAGGCGCTCCTAGTTAAAAAACATCTCAACTTTTCAAAATGCTGCGAGCGCACCGCGATTCATGCAAGTAGAACTAACCAATCTGCTTTACAATTTGTATGGAATATACACATTTCATTAATAACGGCAGACTAATTAACTCAGACAAACACAGCAGTGCTTTTTAATTTTCTCCATAAACTTGTGCCTGAGCTGCAGCAATGATTTTTCCATTTGTCGTCCTCTGAAAAAAATGGTTGATGGTTGCCTAGTTACTAGAGACGCCAGGGGAGCGTGAGTGCAAAGTCCATTGTAACTGGTCAAGGAATCCACCCGAACGCACTAGCCAGAGTGGCTTTTTGGTTTCTTTTCTTGTGCATACCAGCCACTAGCACCCCTTCTGAAAGATTTTAGCATATGTGGCAATACAGTCATTCAACTTCAAAATTTGTAATGTTGCAATGTGTATTTAAATAATGATGGCTGGCTCCTTTACTTGAAAGCTCAGATTTAATTATCATACAGTAATTTGTGTTGTTTTATTATTCACAGCTTAAAGTTTGCTTTGATTGTTCAGGATTTACGCTTTACCATTGCACACACTTTGTAACATTTTATTTATCAAGTTTAAGAGTCTCTTTAACACTTATGTTAATTTTATTAATAAGAGATCAGATATTTTGTTTAAATATTTTTGTTTTTGACTATTAAAACTATTTGCCTTAGTAATGTTGGTAAATTAAAATAAAGTGGTTAAATAAAAAAATCCTAATATTCCTAAAAGGATTGTAAAAAAAATATTCAATAATTATTGATATCGAATGATATAAAAACAAGATATTGTGATATTTTTTTTTTGCAATATCGCCCAGCCCTACTAGCAGCATTAAATCTAAATTCAGCATTTCTTAATTCCAAAGTATTCTGTGAATCAGTTTCATGGACCAAAAGATGCTTAAGATTTTAGATTTAGTAATACAGTAGGTGTGGTTGTAGTTGGGTTAAGTCACTTTAGGCTGTGCGATATTGCAAAAATGCAATCTCGATAATTATATTTCATATTGAACGATAAGAATATATATTTTGATATAAGTTGTTAATATGCTTCCAGATTTAAAAGAGTACACCAACGATGACTGAAGCCACAAAAAATAGAGGGTTCATTAAACGGCATTTTGGACAGATACATTATGGGTGGCCAAAAATTCAGTACATCTCTAATAAACACACTTTTGGATTCCCATTGTTGCCCATTTCTGCTGTGTGATTGGCTCTTAGATCAATATAGAGAAAAAAAAGTCCAGAACTAATAATTGTCATTGACAAATTTTATCGTGATTCGATATAATATTTTTTATCGGCCCAATTCTTATTAAGTTCTTATTAATAGTGCCATAGAATGAACTCTTGATATGCCTAGGCATAGCTGAATAATAAGAGTTCATACATGACTTCCAGTAAGCCTCAAACACCATTATTTCTCCTTCTCATGTAAATGGGGGAGTGTAAAATCCCAGTGAAAAACAGGCCAATCAGGACAAAACATGAACTCTGACAATCCACAAGGGATTATTAATATGCATGCCCCAGGCAGAATTTGATTGGCCACAACATTTCCTACTGAGATTACAGCAATGATCATCTTTAATCCCCTTATTTACAAATTTATCTTAGCTTATATTTACTATATATGTGGGACTCTTATTTTGAAAATGGGACAGGTTTAAGAAGCCATTCTGTTAAGTAGGCAGCCGAGCATGACACAGATTGCATCAATAATTCTATGGCACCTTTAAGCTAATGTGTCAGCCATTTCTATTTTTATTCATATGCAAATATATATATATATATATATATATAATATATATATATATAATATATATAATATATATATATATATTTATTTTTTTATTTTTTTATTTTTTAAACAATGTTTGAGTAAATTTGTTTTCATTAAAAAAGCCGTTTTTAATGTCATTGTAATTTTGTGGCTATTTTTTATTTATCAGTTCTGGCAATGGTTTAAAGGGTACAAAAATAGAATTGGGATTGGGCCTTTATACACTTTTCTCAGACAGGCATTTACATCATCACACTTTCTCTCTTGTTTTAAAACACTCTCAAGTTCAACCTTCGTAGAAAAATAAGTGCAGCATATAAATTAACTAAAGATCAAAACTGGTTGTCAGGCCCAAACATTCATCGCTGTCAGCAAAAGGTTCATGCAGATATGTTTACATCCAGCGTAATGTTTTTTTTGCTGCAGTCCACTGATCCACAAAGCTAAAGGCAGACTCTGGACAACCGGATGCGCCGAGCACATGGAAGTAAACCACATTTGCATTGTTATTTAAATAAATATTCAGATGGCGCTCTGTGGCATGGTAGAAATATGAACAGTTATAGCTGGGCACTGCAGACAGCCACTGACTTGTGGCGCTGGTGTGCATTACCCTGGATGAATCCTATGTTTGCGTGGCGTATCGTGGCACGACGCAGACGGTGTGCGACCCACCCTTTATGATGGTTTCTGGCAGACAGTGACAACCCTTTTTTGCATCCGTTTTGGAAGAACTCACATCCTACTAGCAATCGAAAGAATTATGCTAATCTTGGCAGCTGAACGCATTCTGTACTGTACATGAGGACACAGAGGGATTGACTGCACAATGGTCTACAGCCAATCAGGAAGCAGAAACACAATGCGCTGCTAAAAAAAAAAAAAAAGCAAGTCAAATTGCACAAAAAAAAAAATCTGTGAAACTGCGAGACCTTACGAAAGGTGAACTGCCGCTATAGCGACTTTCCTAGCAGGAAAAAAAATACAATGGCCTCAAGCATGCTCAACAGAAAATAGAAACACAATTAGGTTTTGAACAAGTGAAGGGAAAGTAAATGATTTTTGAGTGAACGGTCCCTTTAATCAGGGTTTCAGCTAAACTCTTCAGGGATCCCTGCCCTACTGGTGTGTTTTCGTAGTTTTTGAAGTCTTACCTCTTCTCCCAAGAGTTCATGCCTAGTATGTTGAGGAGCAGTTTGCAGTAGTAGAAGGCAGACTGTGGTCTCTGTGGGCCTGGCTCCTGCTGAACGACGGCCCTCATGTTCAGCTCATTTCCACGATGAAGTGTGAAGTCCTGCTCCTCGGCACACTGCTTCAGGATGGCATTGATGACGTCATTCTCCTGTTTCTCAGACACACAGTTGGGAGGCGGGGCAGGAATGTTGAGTGGTGCACCGGTACGTTGCAGACACTCTGGGCTGGAGTATCCCAGATATTGCAGCATCTCGTCTAGGGAGTCTTCCCCATCCTGCAGGGAGTCCCAGTTCGGGATGACCTCTCTGCACCGCCGTTTGGCCTGTGGGGCCATTAGTTCCAGTGCAATCTCTTCCTCCTCACCCACTTCCTCAAGTTCTTCCTCCTCCTCCTCGTTTTCTTTCACCTCTTCCTCCTCCTCATGCTCATCCAAGTCTTCCTCGCTTTCCTGAAAAGCGGCATCCTCTGGTTCTTCTTGACTGTCCCTCCCTAGACTGTCCTCATCTCTGTTATGTTCCCCTCTTGGATTAGTGGACGTGTAGAGGTGCAAAGTTTGACTAGGAGTGATGCAATGAGGTGGACCATACAGGACAGCCGAGTCCCAGGAGTGTTTACCAGAAATGTCCCTCACGATCACCCGAACACAAGCATTGGTGGTGGTGAGGCCAGCTGACATCCCACCACCGGGCAGGCCATCTTCAGCCCGGATTTGTAAGTAGGACAGAAGGGTAGTGCCATTAAGCACAAAGAACTGCAAATTGGGGGCGTCAAAGAGTTCAGGGGTCAGGTCTGCGCTCTCACTGTATGGGTTGTCCTGGTTCTCGCACACCTGGCTGGTCAAAGTGGCTGGACCACCACTCATGGGATAGTGACCCAGGTGGTTGACCAGGTGAGATATGACAGTGCGTGCCGCAACTGAAACCAGGCCTTGCTGAATACGGCTCCTCACTGCAAACAGACAGAGACAAAGATGCATTTGTAAAGAGGTACATACAGAAATTTCCAAAGATTACCTACATTCAATTCAATTCATGTTAATTTATATAGCACTTTTCACAATGTAGATTGTCAAAGCATCTTAACATAGATCTAGTAAAGTCCAGATTTCAGAGTTGAAGTTCAGTTTAGTTTAGTTCAGTGTGGTTTAAGTTTCACTGCTGAAAGTTAAGAGCAAATCCACAGTCGCACAGCTCCACAAGTCCCGATCCAAGCAAGTCGGTGGTGACAGAGGCAAGGAAAAAAAAAAAACTTCCCCAATTGACAAAGTGAAGGGAAAAAAACCTTGAGAGGAATTAGGCTCTGTTAGGCAAGACCATTATTCTTCTGGCCAAGCTTTCATAAAGATCAACACACACAGGTTTATGAAATGTTTGGGCTATTCTGATCTAGGCCTGTCACAATAATCAATATATTTATTCCCTTACCGCACAACACATGGACATGACCTCAATCATTTTTGGTGATGCAATATATATATTGCCCATACATAAAACCAATAGCAACATTTTAGCTGATTTTGCAACATCTCTATCTCTATTGGAGGTGGCAGTGTCAGTATGGTTAAAAAACACTCTAGTATTTATTATGAATTATTTTTGTATATTTTCATGTGGGTGCCTGATGAATGAAAATAGATCTGGTAGCAGATATCATAGCCTCTGTTACTTTTTACCTTGCACTTTTTTTTGCTAACATTTATTATTATTTATTTGTTTACGATAAATACGTTTTCACATTCTGAATTCAATGCCTCATTATTAAATTGTTAAAATGACTATAACTAAATGAAATATTCTTAAGAATAAAATATGATGTGTTCTTTGGAAGAGTGTACTTGCATTGTGAGGATATTATACTGTCATTTTGGCATTATATGAGTGGCATAAAATGACAATAATATTGTTTATTGCAATATATTTTGGCACAATATATGGCACAACAATAAATAGATCATGACAGGCCTATTCTGATCATGCTTTAAGCAACTAATAGCACTCAGAGTTGTGTTTGAATCAGGTAGGAATGCTCAAAATGACAATTTCAAAATCAAAAACTTGAAATGCCCTGAATCTATAAATGTAATGGAAGTCTAGTATATTTAAGCTGGATCACCTGGCATAATTGAAAATAGTTTGAAAGTCATTTACATAATATGTCAAGGACTTATTTTTAAAAATAAAGAATACTTTTGACAAATTTCACAAAACGTTATTGCACAAATTAAGTGAACACTTAAACATTCTCAGTTTCTCTGGATTTAAAACGTGTTTGTAAAAAGAAGTATTGGTAACACTTTAGTTTTGGTCACAATTCACAGTACTAAAAACCATTAACTAACACTACTAGCTTAATAAACTACTAATTAGCTGTTTATTAATAGTTAATAAGGTAGAAGTTAGGTTTAGGTTTTGGGTAGGATTAGGGATGCGGAATGAGATCATACTTTATAACTACCAATGAAGAGTTAACATCTTAATATTAGGCAGATAATAAGCTGCTATTTAATAGCATGAATTTTGACCATAGACTAAAGTGTTACCTTACTAAAGTATTTTCAATTCATTTGTCTGTATTACTGATGTAATTTCTTTTAAATTTTAATTAAAAACACTGCCATTTAGAGCATTTTTTAAATAATAATAATAATTCCTTACATTTATATAGCACTTTTCTGGACACTCAATGCCCTTTACACATTTTTGGGGGAATCTCCTCTTCCACCACCAGTGTGCAGCATCCACCTGAATAATGCGAGGCAGCCATTTTGCGCCAGACCGCACACCAGCTGACTGGTGGAGAGGAGACAGAGTTGGTTAGGAGGCCATGATGGACAGAGGCCAATGGGCAAATTTGGCCAGGATGCCGGGGTTAAACCCCTACTCTCCGAGGAGTCAGGACCTCGGTTTAATGTCTCAATTGAATGACGGCACTCACTGAGTAGTACAGAGTCCCCAGCAATATACTGGGGTGTTAGGACCCACACAGACGCAGGTTGAGCGACACCTGCTGGCCTCACTAACACACCTTCTGGAAGCAACCTAGCTTTCCCATATGGTCTCCCATCCAGGTACTGACCGGGCGCAGCCCTGCTTATCTTCGGTGGCCGACCATCTGAGAGTTGCAGAGAGCTAACTGCCAGCTAACAAATCAATTTCACATTAAATAACAAAATAATTAGGCATTTTTACAAACAGACATTTATATTAATTACTTTTTAGACAAAACAATACAAATGGGTAGTTAATAAAGCAACATTTGCTGGAATATCCCTAATTTATAGCTTAAATAAATTAACACGTTTTTTTTTTTTTTTTTTGTTAATAAAGAAACATTTTTACTTAAAATTTGATTTGGAATAAATATAACAAGACCTTGTATTTAAATTTCTGTCGTGTTTCGTTTTCGTATGCATGTTTGACACCGAGTGGTTGAAGGCATTGCACTCCAAGATCAAAACAATCGCAAGCACAGGTTGCTAGATTGAGGACAGGAGCGAGTGATTTAAATAGCGTTCTAAATAAAAGCAACGGCACTCGATAGAAAGAATATTTTCCATATTAAAAGGAGTTTTTGTCCTTACAAACTCCTCGAATTGATATATTAGAAACGGCTTCTATTTCTTGCAGCTGAACAACAGAAAACTGACAATGACCACCTCAGGTACACCTCATGTGCTTTATTCTGTGTTAAATGCTAACAATGTGAGTTTGAATGGCATTTTACATGACATTTATTGCCATACTACTGAAAGCAGCAGCATAGTTCACCTCACATCTTGAAAATAAAATAAACTGTTAAAAGTTGAACTTTAGGACTAAACACATATGAGTGATTCAGCATGTACATTTAATAATGTTAAAGAGGTTTAATATGTATTAATTAGATTATAAACCTTACCCTGTTGTGAGTGAGTGCACTATTCCGTGCTTCTAAATGGCTGTATTTTACCTTCTGTCGAGTTTCATCTGGTGCAAACAGCCAAATTGCTTATCACTGTGTATTTCATCACTTAGCGTGTTGTTAGGACACATGGTTACAATGTAACCTAATGTTTACACTCATAATATTTATATGATTTGCTAATAATTAATAATCTCATGTGGAACTCTGAATCTGTGTCTCATTTCGGAGTCTGCTACTGTCCACCGGAGGTCGCATTTCAGTCACGCATGAATGCTTTCAAAGCCTTTCTGACTGAATGAACGAAATACGTGGTTTTTCCACCAAGGCAACCCGGGGTGCTGAAATATATCTGGCTAAACTAGCATTGGACAGCTTAAAATTACCAAAACAAAGACAGCGTTCCGGCACGGAAAACACTTTTTCAACTTCAGCATCTGACTTCAGATTTGTTTTTCAGATAAACAAGAATGTTCACTTAGCATGCTTCTTAAATATCTGCAAACATAGTACTTACATACAGCACCTTCAACATTTTACTCAAATCCTTACCTAATAAATCAGTACCTAGTAAATCCAGAGAAACAAAGAATTTCCCACATAAGCATATAACGACAAAACTGTAATTGAGCTCACTAATAAACTAACCACTTTTTAAGATCAATCCAACTAAAAACCACCAAAAACAGGTCTGCATGACAGCAAGAGTCATAAAGAGACAGCAGTGATGATGACGAGGTGTCAGAAACAAGTAAAGAAAAGGAGTTAGAGCGCTGGTTTCATCAGGGATGTAGTGATTTTCAGATCCATCAGTGTTAAGCTCCTGCAGAGCCGGGATGAGTGAAGGTGCGGACGGCTGGTGTGAATACGGGGACATTAGGGTGTGATGAAGAATGCAGGATGCCTGGGGAGAGGTGCAGATGCCTCGAAGCTCCCGACGGAGACACTCCCTCCTCGAAACGCTGCCAGAACTCACAAAGAAACCATGCAGAGAGCAGCCCAATACCAGTACACTCGACGTGCCAGAGGCCCACTCCCCCCAATCAACACACCACACCAATCACATTCAGAGACACTCTCCACCACCGTAATGAGCCAAAACATTCGCAGACCGGAGCTCTCGGGGGGGGAGGGATTTTATCCTGATGAAGCAGCCCTTTAGTATGGACCACCTCGGCTGCCGAGTGCCCTCCGATCTTGCAAGAATCCAGTGCTAGGAGTAATTTCGAGAGTAAAGGAGATAGGAAAGCGGTGGACACATGTCTCAGTCAGGGCTGCAATGATTAGTTATTTTGGCCTGATGGAGGAAGAAACAGCACCGACAGCACAGGAAAAAAGACCCCTGCTGTCAATCTCAAACCATCCTCTTCCTAACACACGCTGAAACTAGCATGTGGGAGCAAACTGATTCAGTGATGAGGATATTAAGTGGTTCATTCCTGCTTCTTCTGATTTGTTCAGCAAATTTTAACAACAGAAGGTGATGACGATAGGAGAAATATTGGTTAACACTGCACGTCAAGCTTACGTATATTTTAATATCTGTTTTTTGTCTTAATCCGCTGCAACAGTAAGTAATAATTTCTATTTTAATCTAAGTACTAAGTTGTTGAGGTCAGGCAGAGCAGTGTTTCTCAACCATGTTCCTGGAGGACCACCAACACTGCATGTTTTGGAAGTCTCTTTTGTCCGTCGCACCCATTACAGGTCCTTCAGTCTCTGCTAATGAGCTGATAATCTTAATCAGGTGTATTTGGTTAAGGGAGACATGGAGAATGTGTAGAGCTGGTGGTCCTTCAGGAATGTGGTTGAGAAACATTGAGGTAGAGGATTTTGTAAGTCATGTTGGGTAGCTTCACCCACAGTAATGTCTTATTGGTCTAAATCAGAGATGCCCAAAGTAGGGTCAGTGGGCCAAAGTTGGCCTATGGTAACCTTTGATTTGGCCCGCCATCCAATGTAAGAAGAGTGGAAGAATGATAGAATAATTTAGAGATTCATTCATTCATTTTCTTTTCGCCTTAGTCCCTTTATTAATCTGGAGTCGCCACAGCGGAATGAACTGCCAACTTATCCAGCACATGTTTTACGCAGCGGACGCCCTTCCAGCTGCAACCCATCTCTGAGAAACATCCATACACTCTCATACACTACGGACAATTTAGCCTACCCAATTCACCTGTACCACATGTCTTTGGACTGTGGGGGAAACCGGAGCACCTGGAGGAAACCCACGCTAATGCAGGGAGAACATGCAAACTCCTCACAGAAATGCCAACTGACCCAGTTTAGGCTCGAACCAGCGACCTTCTTGCTATGAGGCGACAGCACTACCTACTGTGCCACTGCATCGCCCCTAGTTTAGAGATTGTCATTTCAAAATCTAATGTAACCCTTTGTTTGTTTGTTTGTTTTATTGTTAAAAGCTAACTGAAATGAAATGTTTAAATTAAATGGTGTTAATTAATCAGACTTAAATGTACACACTGTCGGATAGAGGACAAATCAAGGCAAAGGCAGATTCTGATTCATTAGTGAACACTGTGTTAAATGTGATTGTTTATGGTTTTATTGCAATAGGCTATCATTTTAAATTTTATACTGCATTAATTAATATGATATAAATGAATGTTTTCCAATAAATTAGGAAATTTCCCATGGCAACTTTAATGTAATATAGTATTTTTACCTTCGGCCCACGGCTCTCAATATTTGGTTTTTGGCCCCATATATGAAAAAGTTTGAGCACCCCTGGTCTAAATGGTACCTGGAGTGGCTACATTCTGTATTAAACAATCAATAAGTCTCATTGGCTGCAATCTGATTTTGCCATTCATAACTCCATACACTTAATATAAATTGCATTTTAGTATCACATCAGGGACGATGCAGTGGCGCAGTAGGTAGTGCTGTCGCCTCACAGCAAGAAGGTCGCTGATTCGAGCCTCGGCTGGGTCAATTGGTGTTTCTGTGTGGAGTTTGCATGTTCTCCCTGCATTTGCGTGTGTTTCCTCTGGGTGCTCCGGTTTCCCCCACAGTCTAAAGACATGCGGTACAGGTGAATTGGGTAGCCTAAATTATAAGTAGTGTATGAGTGTGAATGAGTGTGTATGGATGTTTCCCAGAGATGGGTGCCAGCTGGAAGGGCATCCGCTGCGTAAAACATGTGCTGGATAAGTTGGCGGTTCATTACGCTGTGGCGACCCCAGATTAATAAAGGGACTAAGCCGAAAAAAAAATGAATGAATGAATATCACATCAAATAATTAAAGACTGAGAGATACTATCATTTTGTGATTAAGCTTCTCAAACAATTGTGTTTCCAAACAGTTAAAACTCATTTATAATTTATAAGGAAGAAAATAATTCTCTATGTACACACACATACACACTTAATATATTCTATTCATATTGTACACGCAACTGTTTCATGCAATTTTTTAATTTTCCGGACAAGTTGAATTCACAATGAATGGCGTCTGTCAGGATTGCTGCTGATTACTTTGTTTACTTTGTTCATCGTCCACAATGTGTCATACAACATTTTGTTTTTACCGGTGTAAAGCACTTTGGTCAACCTTGGTTGTAGTAAGGTGCTATTATATAAATAAAGGTTGACTGATTGATTGAAAATATAGCTTGTTAGGGGAAAAAAAAAATAAAAAATAGACATTTTTTTGAGTAATACTTTTGACAGATTTCCCAAAATGTTATTGCAAAAATTAAGAGAACATCGAAACATTCTCAGTTTATCTGGATAAACTTAACATCTTTGTGAAAAGAAGTATTAGTAACACTTTAGTTTAGGTCACAATTTGTGATATTAAAAACCACGAACTAAAACTACTCACTTAATAAACTACTAATTAGCTGTTTATGATTAGTTAATAAGGTAGAAGTTGGGTTTACGTTTTGGGTAGGACTAGGGATGCAGAATAAGATCATACTGTATAACTGCTAATGAAGAGTTAATAAGGTAATAAGCTGGTAGTTAACAGCATGAATTTTGACTTTTTTGTTTGTACTACTGATGACATTTCTTTCTTTGAAGTCGGCGTCTGTCAGGATTGCTGCTGATCATTGTGTTTACTTTGTTCATCGTCCACAATGCGTCATAAAACATTTTGTTTTTACTGGTATAAAGCACTTTGGTCAACCTTGGTTGTACTGTAGTAAGGTGCTATAATATAAATAAAGGATGATTGATTGATTGATTGATAGATTGAAAACATTGCTTGTGAGGGAAAAAAAAAGAGACTTGACGCGCAAACAAAATGTAAGGTTGCGTATCCACCGAAGTGTTTTTTCTGTTTTTGCAGTGCAGCAATTTTTTCTTCAGTTGGCTGCTATGATACAGAGTATCCCCGCTATACCGTAGTCAACCTGTTGTTGAAAGTCTTTAGCAGATTATTTGTTGACAGTTGCGTGGCATTGTCCTGCCTCCCTCCACTGTGATTGGACGGTTAGCTTAAAAGTGACAATGATGTGTTTTTCAACTTGCAAAATCTAAAAAAACACAAAGTGCTAAGTGCTGATTGTAGAATGACCACTTCGGTGGCTTGCTACAATGCAGGCGCTCAGAAATCATGGCACTACCATTGACAACAACCGTAAACAATCTCTCAGCTCAAGAAAGCACACTTCGGTAAACCCGCAGCCTAAGAGACAGAAGTGGCATAAGAGAAGAGTAAGTGTAGAACCTGCCGAAATTATCAGATAAATAAACAAACAAAAAAAACAACAACCACTGGATAACACGACAAGCGTTTACTTACCTTCAGTTACTGGCTGCAGTTTGGAGGAGCGCTCAGAGTCGGGTGAATGGAGTGGCTCCGGCTCCTTCAGGTTTTCTAGTAGTAGGAAGGGGTCGTAGTCTGCGCTGCTCAAGTCTGACAGGTGAATGGGGAAGTAACTGGGGTTACTGAAGCTCTGAGCCCCATATACACAACCATGGAGGACCTGAGAGAAGAACAATGGGGTTAGAAATCCAACAAAATCTCCAAAACGGAACACTTTTTTTATGTCCATTGCATCATGCATGTTATCTGACGTTTCACAGGATACTCATTGAAAATAATATATGTGTAATAGAAAATGTGAGTGCTGATATCATACTTTATAGATGCAGCTGAGGACAGACTTGTCTGTTTTCTCCTTGTCCGAGGCTCCTTGGACCGGCTGGAGGAGTGTTTTTGGAGGTAGAGCCATCACCCAGTCCAGCAAGCACAGCAGTAGAGACACAACCAGCTAATAAAGAGACATAGTGAGTAAACAAATGTGTTAAAATGGAATAAATACTCTATAGTTGAATGCATTTTTTAATTGATTTAATTATTTGCATTTTATTCATGTGATTTGAAAGCTAAATTACTAGTCTAGTGTCAAATAAATAATTTCATTATGCTTTTGATTTTAATATCAATGTTTAATATAACATATCAATGTTATAATATATGCATAACATAATGATATAAATGTTATTTACACATGTATAGTTTTAAATAAACTTGAAATAGTTTGCAACAACTCTAATGTTACTAGTAGCAGAAATACTTCATTAAAAATGAAAAAAAAAAATGTAAAAACACCTATTTTGAGCTATACTTAATACGGTAATACACAAATCATACCAATTAATATTAGAACAAAGTGTTTTTTCATCCACTTTTTTATGCACAATAGAGTAAATTATGTAGAGAATATGTGACTAGGACAAATAACAGCATTATACAAAAAAAAAAGACGGGACATTGTGTCAAATAACTTTTTTGTGTGTTTTAAACAACATAAAAATCGATTTCTAAAGATGTGATGGTGAGCAGATAACGTTTGCACTCTCTTTAACAAAAATAATCAAAAGATGCTAGCTGAACAAACTACCGAAAGGATTTATTTCACATTTTTAGGAGTGTACTCTTGTTCTGTATTACTGAAACATACCCTCTTGTCCAGCTCATGAGGAGAGGACTCTGTGGCTGGAAGAAGGTAAGTAATGGTTGCAATAAGAACCTAAAAAATGTAGAAAACACACATTAATTTCACAATTAAAGAGACAGTTCACTCAAAACTGAAAATAATCATAATTTATTATTAGTTTATAGTTTCGTCTGTTGAATAAAAAAAAACAAGATATTTTGAAGAATGTTGGCTGCAGGCACCCACTGACTTCCATAGCAGGAAATTAAAATGGTACTACTTTATAATAACTGCACACTATGAATCATTTATTAAGCATTAACAAATAGTTAAATCCTCATTTGTTAAGCATTAACTTTACATAAATAAACATTAGTAAATAGTTTATAAATACAGCTACAAACGATGTATTCTTGACTTAAAAAGCACATATATAGTGAGCTTAATGGTATTATTGTTCATTAATTATTGCATTATTTACAAACCAGTATATTAAGATTAGTATGTAGTTTTCCAGATCATTCAGAGTATGTAAATGATTAATAAACTATTCAAATAAACATTTATACATCTTATTTGTCAGGCATATAGTAACAGTTACTCTTTATGTTAATACATTCCAACTGTTTTGTGAGCTCATCTAAAGTGAGGACTATTTATGTTTTGTAAATAAAAATTAAAGACTGTTATATTCTAAAAAGAAAAGGGAAATGAACAGAGTCATTCAATAAAATTTAAAAGACTCTTCTGAAGTGATTCAAGAAAAACAAATCATGATGGAAGTAAATGGCTGAGTCCGAAATCGCCTACTACTCGAGTAGGTACTACATCTGAATCTGAATTTACTACACGACTGTTAGAAAAGATATCAATCAATCAATCAAGGCCTTTATTTGTCACATATACCTCCATGTATTCACATACACTGACATATAGTGAAATTGGACCCCCCCGATCTATATAGTATGAATGTGAGTAGTATGAATGGAACACAGACATACTACAATAATTCTCTTGCATGGCATCTTGGGATAGCATAGTGTCCATCGGATGCACACTTCATTATCTCGCTGGAATTATAAGGTCATTTTTGAATACTATGAATTCGGACATACTGTTTTTAATGTACTATATAGTATGGGAGTAAGTATACAATTTTGGACGCAGCCAATGAGTGCCGGCTAACAGAGTTTAGAAGAAAGAAACTCAAATAGGTTCTGAACAAGTGAAGGGTAAATGTAAAGAGTAAATATATCCCTTTAAGAATCAAGCTTAACTTAAAATGCACGTTCAGCACGACGGACTTTACCTCCACTATTTTCTTTGGAGTGTTGGGTGGAAATTTCTCCAGTTCGTCCACATAGTTTATCAGCAGGTGCAAAATGTCTGAAGCCACCAGGGCGACGTTTTTATTGGAGAACTGCAAGGAAGGCGTTAATGGTTAAAATAGTAGCAATCAGCAAACTTTATTATGCTCAGACATGAACAGGGTAAAATTGTGTGGCGGGTCTCATCTGAGCTGATTAAGTTGGGATGAGTCTTTGCTAATTCTGCTTCATGGAACGACCCCAAAGGAGCGAAACCTTCACATCTAACCCATGCACTGACATCAGATTCCCCCGAAAAGCCAATAGAATCGACCCCATCACAGACGGACTCTTGCGATTGGACCAGAGTTTGAGTATGTGCGCTTCTGTTGGCCCCATCTTTGGTTTCAGACAGAAATGTAATAATTCCTCGAAGTCTCTGAAGCGTGCATTCTTCAGTGGATTAGCCTTCTGTCTGTGAGGAGCAGAGAAGCCAAACATGTTGACGGTCCAGATTTAGGAAGGCTGGTAGGGGTGGGTGCAGGGAGTATGGAATAATCTTCTTCTGGATGAACAGAAAACCCTTGTGCCAGTGTAGTGAGCCCAGGCATCAGGAACGGCTTCAGAAGACTCAGGCCAAGGGCAATGCCATCATTTCTCTGCTGTGCGCACTTACATTGCCAGCAACGCTTCTTTTACAAGACAGATGCTTCTATTGCATTTATAATCAATCTTTAACGGAAGAATTTGAGAATGTGTGTGTTTATTTTTTGCTGTTTAAGTGAGCGTCTGTTACCTTGAGAGTGACACAGATGACGTTAAGCGCTTCTTTGATCTGTGGATGCTGAGTGCCATGAACCAGCTCTTCACACAGCCAAATACCCAGACTACAGAGCGCCACACACCTGAAATTAAAAACAAGGACATAACTGTTAGATTCAACTTAAAATATAATAGGCAAAATATTTAGGTTTAAAAAACAATTGTCAAAACTGTTCGAATCAATACTTAAATCAAAGATATATTCTATATGCGCACTCTCTGCTAAAACACAAACGTGATCCTGGACCGCCAAACCATTAGTATAATAGGTGTACGTTTTGGGAAACTGAGATTAATAAATGATCTGAAAGTTGAATATAAAAGCTTTATTTGTTTAAACATGATGTATGGCTGGTTATGATAGTACAATATTTAGCCAAGATAGAGCTTTTTGAAAATCTGAGGGTGAAAAAAGACATAAATCAAAAGATTGAAGGAATAATTGCCTTTAATCTTGTCTGAATGAAGTCATTAGCAATGCACTTTACTAAGTTTTGATTTATTCACAGCAGGAAATTTACAAAATGCCTTCAATAAGATTATATTTAATTTTTTAATGATTTTTTGGCATAAATCAAATCAATAATTCTGAACCACACAATGTATTTTGGCTATTATCACAAATATTTTCATGCAACATAAAACATGAAATATGATTACACCTGTAAAGAATGCCGACACATGAATATGTTCAAATAATCATTCTATTGTACCGTCTTTTTATATTTTCAATTCAATTCAATTCAATTCATCTTTATTTGTATAGCGCTTATACAATGTAGATTGTGTCAAAGCAGCTTCACATAAAAGAATATAGTCAATTGAAACAGTGTGAGTCCAGTTTTCAGAGATTAAGTTCAGTTCAGTTCAGTTCAGTTTAGCTCAGGTCAGTGTGGGTTAATATTCACTACTGAGAGTCCAAACAATGAAGAGCAAATCCATCGATGCGCAGCTCTACAGATCCTGAACCATGCAAGCCAGTGGCGACAGCGGCGAGGAGAAAAAAAAAAAAAAAAACTTCACCAATTGGCGAAAGTGAAGATTTAAAAAAAAACCTCGAGACATGTGTATACATGTGTGTGTTTGTATCTGTGGATATGCGAGTTAACCTGACATTTTTGTAACATTACAAATGTCACATTATCAATGTAACAATGTTACAAAGATATTTCCTGTCAATTTGACTCAATTATTTGTTATTGACCATTAGCATTACAAAAACTACAATAGCTCAAATTTAGAAAACATGTTATTGTGTTATTAGTTATTTATTAGCATTAAAAATAAATAAAAATACAAATTAATAATAAACAAGCAAATAAATAAACTAAATAAATACATGTAAATAAATATAAATCAATGCGAATAAATAAATATAAATGTAAATAGATAAATAAATAAATATAAATCAATGTAAATAATTATTATAGTGTAAATAAAAATAAATTAACTAATGTAAATAAATAAATATAAATTAGTGCAAATAAATGAATGTAAATAAGTAAATATAAATGAACATAAATAAATATAAATGATATAATGAATGTAATAAATTGTAAATAAATAAATATAAATGTATGTGAATAAATAAATATAAATGAATGTAAATAAATAAAGGAATGTGAATGAATTAATATAAATGAATGTAAATTAACAAATAAATATAAATGAATGTAAATGAATGAAAATAAATGAATGTAAATAAATAAAAATGTATGAATGTAAATAAACAACAATAAATGAATGTAATTGCAGAAACATAAATGAATGAAAATAAATAAAATAAATGAATGCAAGTAAATAAATAAATATAAATACAAGTAAATAAATACACATAAATAAATATAAATGAATTTCAATAAATAAATATATGAATTAAATAAACAACAATAAATGAACGTAATTGCAGAAACATAAATGAATGTAAATAAATAAAATAAATGAATGCAAATAAATAAATAAATATAAATACATGTAAATAAATACATATAAATAAATATAAATGAATTTAAATAAATAAAAATATATGAACGTAAATAAACAACAATAAATGAATGTAATTGTAGAAACATAAATGAATGTAAATAAATAAAATAAATGAATGCAAATAAATAAATAATATAAATACATGTAAATAAATACATATAAATAAATATAAATAAATTTAAATAAATAAAAATATATGAATGTAAATAAACAACAATGAATGAATGTAATTACATAAATATAAATGAATGTAAATAGATCAAATAAATGAATGCAAATAAATAAATATAAATACATGTAAATAAATAAATTTAAATAAATATAAATGAATTTAAATAAATAACAATATATGAATGTAAATAAACAACAATAAATGAATGTAATTACATAAATATAAATGAATGTAAATAGATAAAATAAATGAATGCAAATAAATAAATAAATATAAATACATGTAAATAAATACATATAAATAAATGTAAATACATTTAAATAAATAAAAATATATGAATGTAAATAAACAACAATAAATTAATTTAATTGCATTAATATAAATGAATGTAAATAGATAAAATAAATGAATGTAAATAAATAAATAAATAGAAATACATGTAAATAAATACATATAAATAAATATAAATAAATAAATAAATATAAATATAAAAGAAAAAATAAATTAATATAAATAAATAAATACAAATAAAATTATTTATAAATAAATAAATATAATACATGTAAATAAATACATATAAATGAATATAAATAAATGTAAATAAATAAATAAATACATGTAAATAAATAAATATAAATATAAATTAATTAATATAAATTGATGCAAATATACAGTATAAAAATAACTACATGTAAATAAATATAAATATAAATAAATAAATATAATGAATGTAAATATATAAATATAAATACATGTAAATAATAAATATAAATGAATGTAAAGAAAGAAATATAAACAATGTAAAATGAATAAATATAATCAGTGTTAATAAATAAATAAATAAATAATACAGAGAGACAGACAGATAGAACCATAGATATTTTTAAAAGTATATAAAACCTTAAATATATTAAAAACTTTAATTTATCTTTTTGGGATCTACAGCTCATTGTATAGGAGGTCTAGAGTGGGACACATGTCTTAACTACTAGAAGGCCACAGATATTTAATCCAGCCTCCTGTCTGCCCCATCCATGATCTAAGGCTTTCCTGAGCTTTTCTCTCAAAATAAAAAACACCCAAACTTTTTTCAGCAGGGAGTGATGGGGGGCTTCTAATGACTTGAGCCCCATCAGGATGCACTCTAATCCCACTGAGTCCTGGATTACTTTAAATGACACTGCTCCTAATCTGTCTAGATATGAGCAGACACATAACCCCACACCGCTTTACCACCGACCGCAATGGACAGAGTTATTAATCTGTCTGGCACGGGGCTCGCTTGCTTTCTTTTAAACACCAAATCTAGCAAGAAGTATGCACTGACCAGGAAAACAGACCATTAAAATAACAGAAATGTGAAGGACCGTAATAATGAAAAAAACCTCAGGCAGCCTATTAAACCAGCTACATTTATGGAGTAAGTAATATCTACTTTAAAGGTGCAGTAAGTGATTGTCTTCAGAAAGATTTTTTGTTGTGCTGGTTAAAAATCTCTTCACATTCCAATAGTAATGATTAAAGTAAATGTATTTATATGTATTTGTATATTCTGGGTAAGGCATAAGACTAAAAATGTTCATCCAATTAAATATTGTCGGGTCGATAATTCCCATAATTCTGATAAGTAGCTCAAACTGTCTGTCAACAAAAGTAGATTTGAACAACTGCGCACCTCTGCTCACGCAGATCCGCCAATGCACGTTTTAAAACCCTGAATGAATATTGGAGCTACTTTTGCACGCTGGAGGAAGGACGACACCATGGCTGAAGTACTTTTTTAGACAGGTCATGTTATGTTTGAAAACCATTTTAGTCATGCAAAGCTGATGTAGATTGTGTTGTTACAAATGGGCTGTATGCACAGAAGTGTTGTTCAGTCACTGAAATCTTTGAAGTTATTAAAACTATTATGATTAGAAATGTGTTGAAAAAAATCTGCTCTCTGTTAAACAGAAAACAGGGGAAAAAATAAACAGGGGGGCTAATAATTCTGACTTCAACTGTAAGTAAATAGCGCTATTCTGCCTAGCCTACGTTACTGAGCTGAAGTTGGATTTATATTCCCATTGGTTATATATTCGCATTTCTGAACAATGACAACCTGTGACACGCTTCCTATGTTGTTTACCATGCCACTCTGAATATTCAGTCTGAAATAGCATGCAAGTACGGCTTAGTAATAAGTGTAATTCTTGCACGCCGCTGGCCAAGCACTAAGCATACAGTAGTCGCTTTAGGACAAAGTGCATGAGAGACTGAGACCAGCGATCCCTGCATGCATAAAATATTGCACATTGCACAACTGAAAATGTGCAAGATATAATACAGTTTTTCGTTCAGAATTCTAGTATTATAAAGTTCTATAAAGTTTTCTAACTGGTGAATGACATGATGTAGTGGGTCTCTGTCATCTTTATTGTGCACATTCGTGATTTTAGGATGCACGGCTTTAGACGGCAGGGGAGGGATTGTGTTTGAAAGATATAATGCTAACCGGTTTGCATTTAGGCAGCTCACCTACTACATTTTTAATGCAAGGTTGAGCAGAGAACAAACTAATGAAGGGTTAAGTTGTAACACACATGGTTTAAACATTTCCACGCATGCTACAACAATAAAACTGACAGTATTAAGTAGTTGCTACAACACTACTGTATATAGAGAAAATTTAATTGGAAACATCATTTGAAGGTATCATTGAATATTTAACCACATCAAAAGTAAATTTCTAAATGAGGTAATTTTTTCACCTCAGTTTGTAGTTTTCATTTCAAGACAAATCTGTTGGTATTTTAATCTCCAGTTTGTTATTAATTTAATGTTTCACAATTGAGCTGTGCATATGGGAAACGGTACTATTTTACTAAATTAGGGATGTAATTTAAAACGTTGAAGTCAGAATTATTAACCCCTCCTGTTACATTTTAATTACTGTTTAATAGAGAAGATTTTTCTTAAACAAATTTCTAAACATAATAGTTTTAATAACTCGTCTCTAATAACTGATTTATTTTTATCTTTGCCATGATGACAGTAAATAATATTTTACTAGATATTTTTCAAGACACTTCTATACAGCTTAAAGTGACATGTAAAGGCTTAACTAGGTTAACTAGGCAGGTTAGGGTAATTAGGCAAGTCATTGTATAATGATGGTTTATTCAGTAGACAATCGAAAAAAAATATTGCTTAAGGGGGCTAAAAATAATGAAGTAAGGTTTAAAAAAATTAATGAAATAAAACAAATAAGACTTTCTCTAAAAGAAAAAATAGTATCGGAAATACTGTGAAAAATTCGTTGCACCTTGCATTTGAGAAATCACAGGAGGGTGAATAATTTGGACTTCAACTGTATATCTTGTCAATATTTAGTAAACATTTTTTAAAATTCTATAAAAACATCATTTATTTGAATTAACAGTTTTATTTTAAAGTCAATGATTTAAATTTATTTCACACAACATTTTAGTTTGTCTTGGCCATTTTGTTCATTAGATCAGATTTTTAATGAGTCAAATGGCAGAAGGTGCTTTTATCATCATCAAAAAAGCACCACAAACCAATCTTGCAGAATAAATGTAATAAAAAGTCACAGTTTTGACTAAAAAAGAATGTTAGTGTTCAGAGTTTTACCTGGCTGGTGCAGAAGGCTCATCTCTGGCAGAGGTCAAGATGTGCTTGATTATATGCTCCTGAAACAGAAACAAAGACAAACTATTAACTGGACATCCTATGTGTATCTAAAAAGTTTGGGGTCTATAATTTAAAAAAATATATTTTTTAAATCATATGCTTATCAAGGATATTTTTTTTTTGCATCAAGCGGTAATACATTATTACCTTGAAATAAAAATAAAAGCAGTTTTAATTTTTTGGTCATAATTAATTAATTTATTAATAATGAATAATTTTAAGGTCATAATTATTAGACCCCTTAAGCCATATTTTTTTTCAATTGTCTTCAGAACAAACCACTGTTATACAATGACTTGCCTAATTACCATAACCTGCCTAATTAACCTAATTAACCTAGATACGCCTTTAAATGTCACTAAGCTGAATACTAATATTTTGAAAAATATCTAATAAAATATTATGTACTGTCATCATGGCAAAGATAAGAGACATCAGTTATTAGAGATGAGTTATTAAAACTATTATGTTTAGAAATGTGTTGAGAAAATCTGCTCTCCTTTAAACAGAAATTGGAAGAAAAATATACAGGGGAGCTAATAATTCTGACTAGATAAGACTAGATGAGTTAACACTGAATATTCAACAGTGTGATCGTCAGCAGTTTCGTTTGGTCAGCAAACATTCTTAACATTCCTCTAGAGAAGAACCAATCCATATAAACCATAAAATACCTAAATATCATACAGTCCTTTATATTAACAAGATTATCTAGAGTACAAGCAATTTTGAGTATTTTACTCTTACAACTATTCCACACACACACACACACACACACACACACACACACACACACACACACACACACACACACACACACACACACACACACACACACACACACACACACACACACTAGATTATTATTAATGAATCATTGTAAATATACTAATTATTATAGTTTATTATTACTGTTTTATCCAAAAATGTTGATTGTTAAATGTACAGTTTATTCTGATTTATTATTTTATTTATTTGTATTTTTATTTAATTATTATTATATTATACTACTATTTACTGTTTACACTGTGTTTTTTTTAAATATATATGTATAAAGGTCACATATTTTACTCCTTTTTTAAGATTTAAAATAAGTCTTTGCACGCAAATTTGACAGGATACACTTTAATATCCACTGCTATGTTAATGTACAAAATAAACATGATTTAACGTCCACACACTGGGATTGAAGTGTTTTCTTTTATAATTGTACTGACATACAGCTGAGGTGATGAATTACAGCGATTTTACTGTCTTTATTACAAACATGCACTGTTTTAAAAAATTTTAAACTTGTAAAACTCATTCTTGATCACATTTGATGATGATTGATGATCACAAAGAGCTGAACAGATCTTTACTTTTGATCAAACTAATGGCATCCTAGCAGAATAAAAGTGTTATTGGTATAACTTGATAATAATAATATTATCTGTTAAGCATTAACTCTACATTAATAAACATTAGTAAGCAGTTTATTACTGCAGCTACAAATGCTCTATTCTTGACTTATAAGCACAATTATAATGTGCTTAATATTGTGTTTTCATACTTTAATAATGATTAATTTTTCATTACTAAATTAAGCTTTGCATCATTTACAAACCCGTTATTTAAGAATAGTCGGTGGTTTTTAAAGATCATTCAGAATGAGTTAGTAAATGATTAATAAACTATTCAAATTAACATTTATAATTTTTATTCAGTTGTACATTAATAGTTAAATTTTATGTTAATAAATGCTTTATTAAGTCAACTTTATCCATATTTTGTGACTAAAGTGAGGACAATTTTGCTTTATAAATCACTTAGAAATGACAATTAAAGGCTTGAGTTATATTCTAAACAGGAAAAAATAAAATAAATGACTATTCATTTCTATTAATTTGAAGACACAAATGAAACTGTATCAAATGATAAATACATCTTTGCACTCTTAAGCAAAATAAAATTACTGTGCAGTTTAAACATTGCTAAATAACATTGAAATGTTGTATCATAATATAGTGGTGAATTATTATATTGCTGTTGTTTTATCGAATTTTTACAGCAATTTTACAGTAATTTTGGTTTTTAGATAAAATGGCAAAGATTATTATTCATTGAATACTAAACCTTTAATTGTCATTTATAAAGGGCGTACTCACACTATGCTATCGAACCATGCCCAGGCCCGTTTCCCGGATCGTTTGAGAAGTGTGAGTGCTCTGAATCGGGCTCAGGCATGGTTCACTTGGCCGGCCCTGGCCCGGTTGGAAGAGGTGTGCCAGAGCACGGTTCAATTGGGCTTTGGCGCGGTACGCTTGTATGTAGAGTACAAAACGCGCCTGAGCCCGAAACTGAAAGCAAGACGTGACTTTTAAGGGAGTGTTTGATATGGATTAATTAATCATTCGTACTGTTCAATGATTGCAAACTGTCGTAGTTTATTAAAGACGCAAACCCCTCACTGCACCACAGCTGCACCTTCAGCAAACCTCCTAATTCCTGCAGCACGAGGACTTTATGATTGTTTATGAGCGTCAAAAGTGGCTGATCTGTTCAGTGAAATATTTGACTGCGTGTCACTGCATATCAAACGACTTAAACGATATAACTAAAGAAATCTTCACTGTGCTCAGCGCAAGCGCTTACTGAACAGCGCATCATCGATGACGTAAGAGTGCCCAGGCCCGAATGTAATGTGAGTGCGGGCCGTGAGGAGAGACAAGAGGGAGGACAAGCGTGCTTTGGACCTGTTCAAGGCAACTGTACATAGTGTGAGTACACCCTTATAAAGCATAAATATTCCTCACTTTAGATTAGGTCACAAAAAGGCATGAAGTTGAGTTAATAAAGCATTTATTAACATACATAGTAATCATTACAATACACCTGAATAGCAAAATACATAAACCTTGATTTCAATAGTTTTTTAATCATTTACTTACTTATTCTGAATGATCTTAAAAATCATTGACTATTCTTAAATACAACTGTTTTGTAAATAATGTAATAATTTAGTAACGAAAAATAAATTACTCACAAATTATGAAAATAAAATTATTAAGCACATTATAAATGTGCTTATAAGTCAAGAATAGAACATTTGTAGCTGCAGTTATAATCTGCTTACTAACGTTTATTTATTTATTTATTTTTTAATTTTTTATTTTGAGTTTTCAAAAGAAAATACATATGTAGCTTACATAATCTCTCATACAGAAAGAGAATTACAGATCTTGTATATGCTTTGTATTTTCTTCCCTTTAACAACAACAACAACAACTATAAACAGTAAAACATGGGGAGCCACAAATCCTTTTAAACAATTATCTTTAAATAAGAAAAGATATTTATTTAGACACATAATATTACATTTAAAAGTTACAATTCAAGAAAAATTTGGGCATATTGGTGAAATATACTCAATCCATTTACTCCAAATTAGAAAAAAAGTATTCAGTCTGTATTTTTAATGAAAAAGAGAGTTTTTCCATGACATGTATAGTGTGCACTGTATCAATCCATTCTTCAACTGTAGGTGACTCTAATTTTAACCATTTTTTTGTAATTACTTTTTTACTAGCTGCCAGAAGAATAAATAACAGTTTCTTGTCTTTATTAATCCATCCATCTAAATTTATATTACCTAAATATAAAGTTTCACAAGTGAAGACAATCTCTACTTCAAAAATGGCGTCTAAATGTTTTTTAATCTCTTTCCAGTATGGGGTTAATTTCTGACAATCCCAACAAACATGGTAGTGATTAGCTACTTTTTCCCCACACATTCTCCAGCAGCTAATACCCTTTTCTCTATGTATTTTCTGTGAAGGTGTGATGAAAAACCTTGGAACGTTCTTCAGAATTCTCTCCACGTGGCTGAGCTGGTACATTTCCATTGAGTTTTACAAACGCTTATTAATGTAGAGTTAATGCTTAACAGATAATGAATTCACTATTTGCTAATGCTTAATAAGTGATTCATAGTGTGTAGTTATTATAAAGTGTTACCCTTTCCTTTTCTTAATTAACCACCTACTTTTAAATGGCAGTATACGTACACAAACATCTCAATGCATTTCTTTCAGTTCTAATAAAAACATCAATGAAAACTCATTGACAAAGAATCCTATTCAGCAAACTGGTGCCATCCTGATACAGATCAATTTCATTCCATCTCTGGAGTATCCGATTATCCACCACCCATTTCTTATCCACACACACGACTTTCACACACACACACAAAAACCCCACACACACTGCCACCAGAGACACAGATGCACAGAGCGAGATAATGCAGAGAGACAAACAGATAATGATCACAAGCGCTCACAACAGACACAAAATCTGACATAAAACCAGCAATCTGGCAACTCGAAACATGACATTTCCAACCATCTGGAAAAGCAGCATCTGTGCGCGCAAACACACACACAGAAAACAGATCACGTTAACCACGGTCTTGTCATTCATGGCCTGCTCCTGGTTATCAGATGCCATCATGTGAATTTCTGCATGCGAGTGACGGACGCCTCGCCGCATGGCATTAGCTGCTTACTGTCGCTCAGAACAACACAGAAAAACACAATAACAACAGGCCTGCATTGCTGATCGGCCATTAGCACATTAGTGGCGGGAGGAACAATTACAGCAGATTTTCCTGTGTCGGAGTGGCATACATTCAGCTACTTGGATCTGCATGAGGGCAGACGGCGGTTCAGAGGTTAAACCAGGACTAAACACACAGGATGAAGCTTGGTGGTCTTATGAAGCTGCTGGAAATGCCAGAAATTGTTTGGAGGACAGATAAACACAACCGCTGATTAACTGAATGGCTGTCTGAACAACTAGTGAGAATTAAGAGCTGAAGTGGGTAGGTTTATTTTATAATGCTTCCTGCTATAAATTCAGAAACAGCAATAAGTGATCTGTAGGTTAATTTACAGTCAATCAATTTTTACATTAGAAGTGCTTACTGTATAACAAGCAGACTGAAGGCTGCAATAAATTGCTGATCCAAATGTATTGGCATAATATATTATTATATGAATCCTGATAATCATAAAAGTAACAATTAAATATACATATATACAATTTATAAATATATACAGGGAGTGCAGAATTATTAGGCAAATGAGTATTTTGACCACATCATCCTCTTTATGCATGTTGTCTTACTCCAAGCTGTGTAGGCTCGAAAGCCTACTACCAATTAAGCATATTAGGTGATGTGCATGTCTGTAATGAGAAGGGGTGTGGTCTAATGACATCAACACCCTATATGAGGTGTGCATAATTATTAGGCAACTTCCTTTCCTTTGGAAAAATGGGTCAAAAGAAGGACTTGACAGGCTCCGAAAAGTCAAAAATAGTGAGATATCTTGCAGAGGGATGCAGCACTCTTAAAATTGGCAAGCTTCTAAAGCGTGATCATAGAACAATCAAGGGTTTCATTCAAAATAGTCAACAGGGTCGCAAGAAGCGTGTGGAAAAACCAAGGCGCAAAATAGCTGCCCATGAACTGAGAAAAGTCAAGCGTGCAGCTGCCAAGATGCCACCAGTTTTGCCATATTTCAGAGCTGCAACATCACTGGAGTGCCCAAAAGCACAAGGTGTGCAATACTCAGAGACATGGCCAAGGTAAGAAAGGCTGAAAAACCACCACCACTGAACAAGACACACAAGCTGAAACATCAAGACTGGGCCAAGAAATATCTCAAGACTGATTTTTCTAAGGTTTTATGGAGTGATGAAATGAGAGTGAGTCTTGATGGGCCAGATGGATGGGCCCGTGGCTGGATCGGTAAAGCAAGGGGGAGGTGGAGTACTGGTTTGGGCTGGTATCATCAAAGGTTGAGGATGGAGTCAAGCTCAACTCCCAGTCCTACTGCCAGTTTCTGGAAGACACCTTCTTCAAGCAGTGGTACAGGAAGAAGTCTGCATCCTTCAAGAAAAACATGATTTTCATGCAGGACAATGCTCCATCACACGCGTCCAAGTACTCCACAGCGTGGCTGGCAAGAAAGGGTCTAAAAGAAGAAAAACTAATGACATGGCCTCCTTGTTTACCTGAGCTGAACCCCATAGAGAACCTGTGGTCCATCATCAAATGTGAGATTTACAAGGAGGAAAAACAGTACACCTCTCTGAACGCAATTCTGATGGTGAACAGATCAAAACACTGACAGAATCCATGGATGGCAGGCTTTTGAGTGTCCTTGCAAAGAAAGGTGGCTATATTGGTCACTGATTTGTTTTTGTTTTGTTTTTGAATGTCAGAAATGTATATTTGTGAATGTTGAGATGATATATTGGTTTCACGGGTGAAAATAAATAATTGAAATGGGTATATATTTGTTTTTTGTTAAGTTGCCTAATAATTATGCACAGTAATAGTCACCTGCACACACAGATATCCTCCTAAAATAGCTAAAACTAAAAACAAACTAAAAACTGCTTCCAAAAATATTCAGCTTTGATATTAATGAGTTTTTTGGGTTCATTGAGAACATGGTTGTTGTTCAATAATAAAATTAATCCTCAAAAATACAACTTGCCTAATAATTCTGCACTCCCTGTATATATATATATATATACATATGTACACATGCACTCCGGTGCTCACGGCGACCCGAGTTTGATTCCCGCCTTGTGGTCCTATGTCGATCCTTCCCCTCTCTCTGCTCCCCATGCTTTCCTGTCAATTCTCTACTGTCCTGTCAATTAAAGGTGAAAACCCCGAAAAAATAATTATAAAAATATATATATATACACCTTTGTTTGCTCTGAGGTGGGGGAGAGATCGATGGCATCACCCACAGCTTGTCGCGAAGAAAAACGTTAGGAACGGTACAGCATGGACACATAAGAGTCTCTAAAAATCTCCAGTGACATCTAAAACCATTCGCAAATTTTGCGCTAATGGGGTCTGAAAAGTCGCTAGTTGACAACACTGGCTGGCAGTAATCTTTTTGATAGAATTGCTCACGCCTCGCGCATGTGCAATACAGACGAAACGTACCATTATTCGTGGGGGTTTTGTAAATAATATTTGACTAGATATTTTCAAGACACTTCTTTACAGCTTAAAGAGACATTTAAAGGCTTAACTAGGTTAATTAGGTTAACTAGGCAGGTTAGGAAAATTAGGCAAGTTATTTTATAATGATGGTTTGTTTTGTAGACTATCGAAAAAAAATATAGCTTAAAAGAGCTAATAATTTTGACCTTAAAATGGTGTTTAAAATTTAAACTGCTTTTATTCTAGCCGAAATAAAACAAATAAGACTTTCTCCAGAAGAAATTTTTTTATCAGACATACTGTAAAAATTTCCTTGCTCTGTTATGCTGCGTTCACACCAGACGTGGAAGGCCCGAACAAATTGTGCTATTCGCGCGTAAATAAACACATGAACATTTGAGTTTACTCACTTCGCGCGTCAAACTCCGCTTCATTCGCACGTCACATCCGATTCATTCACGGGTCAAATTCACTTCAGAACTGGGGCAGGGCTTCTGTCTGCCTGGTGACTGTAGCTTTGTGGCTAAATGACTAATTTATGTGCTTTTATGAAGGCTGAAAAACAGCGTCGATACGTTTGGAGCAGTGTCTGAGTCCACTAGATACTTTCAGAGATGCACCCAGCTCTGTGAGCTCATAAACTCCTCCAGAAACTTAACCTGGATGACGGAGGCTTTCAGCGGTGCTTCTGACTGAGCCGAGCCCAGTTTGATGAACTGTTGTCGGTGTCGGCTGGAGGATTTCCCCTGGGACACCAACAACAGGTGCTACGTCATAATCATGCCCCCACAAGAGCAAGCTCCTGATTGGTTAACGTGGTGCGAATGTCCGCTGAATTTCAGATTTTTGAACTCGCGTCAAACGCGCAAAACGCTCAATTCGCACCGCGGCATTTCCAATGCACCATTCGCGCGTATCGCGCCGCAGAATGCCTATTCGCGTTTGCATTGACTTAACATGTAAATCACTCACGCTTGACGCTTCTTCCGCATCTGGTGTGAACGCAGCATAAAACATCATTTGGGAAATATTTGAAAAAGAAATTTTAATTCTAAGGGGGGCTAATAATTCTGACTTCAACTGTACATAATAAATATACACAGTACACACACATATTTCAAGTCAAAACAAGTTTTTAATTTAGATGTGATTAATTATGATTAATTTTTGCCCAGCACAAGTAATTTTACATAATCATATTAAAACACAATTATCTACATAAAAATGCTGTATTTTGGAATTTGGGGCCTGGATTTGCTACCTTGACATCCGTGAATTTGGTCATGATGATGTCAGCTGTTGTAGGATGCAGTGCAGGAAGTTCGTTGTACAAATTTGGGAGGCAAACCAGTGAACCCAACAAGATCTGAGCCTCCACCCGCGGAGCCTTGGAGAAACACAGAGAACAGATAAAGACATTTTTAAAAAATCTACAAAGTAAAATGATTTGAGGACAATGTAAAATGAAAACATTCTGTTGTTTTCTCACATTGAGAGAGGAGCAGGCAGTGACACGACTCGCTGCCACGATGAAGTCCAGAATGAGCATTGTGGCTCCTGGAAGTCCAATAGAGAAGAAGCGTGGAGAGCAGTGCTTAATGATGGTGTTCACAATATCCTGTGAGGCAGAAGAAGAGGTCAGCCTATTACAAACTTTTGTTTTTATTACAATAAATTGATTAGCTCATTGGTTGAGCTTACAATGTAACTGTATATTAATTCAAAGATCAAATATCTGACAGTGCACTGCAAGCACACCTGATCTTGGTGGAGCAGGCCGCAGTGCATGATGTTGTAAAAGTGCGTGAGGAAGTCAGAGTTTGGAGAAACGTCCTGTCTCCTCTTCATGATCTTACAGATAAGCTTGTAGGCGTGCAGCTTTCCCTGCTTGTAGCGTTCGCCCAACATAGTCGCCTGCAGACAGATGGCACAAAAAAAACATTATGAATTGATCAGGAGTCAGAGAGAAATTCACTTTTATGAGACACTGTGAGACAGAAGTGAGGCAGAGAGTCAACAGCAGGGTGTGAATTATACATTGACAATCAGGGGGGTCAACGTTTTCGGTAAGGTTAGTTTGTGTAATACATGCTTCAGTAAACCAAATGTATGTATTTTATTTAAACTGCATCTAATTTATTAATAGAACGTATTTAAGTTTCAATATTTTTTGTAGGGTATTTAGTGAATTCTGACCTACAGTATACTCTGATTAGCTATTTCAGAGGTTACTGTAGGTCAAACTATTAAAACCATGCAGCTAATTTTTACTTTATGTTTGGGCTATTTGTAGAAACAAACACCGATTTTACAAGAAAAGTGTCTTGTGAACACCTTTATTTTCTATCAGTGCTCTGACCTGCTGGTTTCAGACTGTTGAAGGAATTTTTTCTTGCATAGACTGATTATGCATTCGCAATGGTATGAACCGTTATAGGGGTGCTCAAATGTACATTTACATTATATCTATTATTTTAATTGTTAATAATATTATTTAAGATACAGATCAGAGCAAACATTTTCTCACTATTTAGAGGACTGACCCCCCTACATGTTGTTTTGACGTCCAAACCCCTCTGTAATTCTCACCCTGGTCAACAGGTACATGAAAATATGTAATTAAAAAGATTAAAAGTTATTATATACACCGACTGAATGACAGAATGAACAGAAGGTTGAACAGACAGAATGAAGTAACAAACAAAGAGCTTATAACAGAATTAATATATAGATGGAGTAATCAAATGTGACCCTGGACCACAAAACCAGTTTTATGTTGCAAATGTATATTTTGGGCAACATTAAAAAAAATACACTGTATGCTTTTTCTTTTACATCAAAAATTATTAGAATATTAAGTATGTATGTATAATGTATGTATAAGTATGTATAAAAACTCAATTTGTGAATAAGCACTTAATTAAGGGTGCTTTCACACCTGTAGATCGATTCTTTTGTTCCTAAAAAGGGATTTAAATTGTTACAATGTTGCTTTTTGTTCTTGCTGCGGTTCGCTTTCTAAACGGACCAAGATAGGTCTCCCCACATTGGTCAGACATTCACAGTATATTTTTTAGAGTCCTACGAATTCCGCTCAGCTGTCATATGTCCTTATTTTAATGTATGATGATGAGCAATAAGACATTATAAGCAAAAAGGTGCACTTTACGTCTGATACCCACATACATCGTCACCATATATAAATCAGAGAGGTAAGACATTCTCATACAGAGCCTCATTTCAGTTGTCAAGGGTTGTAAAAATCTATCTACTGATTCAATCAATCTTTTAAGAAAAACGTTGGCTAGAATTAGGGTGATTTCACATTTGTGGTTCTGTTCATTTAGTCCAGACCAAGGGCAACAAATGATAAACTGTAGCATTTATCTGCCGTTTTTGGGTCCTTTTCACACCACACTGATTGCTTTGGTCCGAACCAGTTGAAAAGAACCAAAATGCAGTCATGTGACAAAATCCACATCACTTATTGGCCAGATGGTATTGAAAACATTTCCTAAACTACTTTTTGATTGGTCAGAACAAAATACATTTTGAGAATGAAGAGCGGCTGCAGCTGGAAAACAATGTTTTAATGCATTGCACACGGCGAAGGCACATCGCAAGTCACTTCAGGAGGAGGCATGAATTAACTTAGCTAAACTGCGACATGATCATCCAGTGCAGTACTTTTTGCGGTTGGGTCTGTTCTAGCTCGGATCATGTTCTCACCACAAACTAATCGCTCCAAGCCACTTTTTTGGTCTGCTTTTAGTGCACGCTCTAATGCGATTGCTACGTTAACACCTGCCCAAACGAACCACACCAAGAGGGAAAACGAACACTAGTGCGATTCAACCGGTCTAAATAAGGCAGGTGTAAAAACACCCTTATGCATTATAGGCTTTACATTAAAGAGAGAGATAACAGATGAACTGAGACTGCAGTCAGATCATGAAGCAGATCAATGTGGATCCTGGTGTCAGTGCAGAAATGAACAAAACAGCATTAAAATATGAAAAAAATATCAGATGGTAATTTCAGTCAATTTTCCTAACAAACAAACAGCACTCTGTAATATTACAGCATGCTTTCACTTTTGTATTCGACATAAAACACATATTCACTGGTAAAAATGACATCCCGCCCTACTCATAATTCTCTAATCATATAGTCGTATATGGCATAACCATAATACACTATGATATAGCCTGGTTCCTTAGTTCGTTGGATTGTACTGCTTTCTCACTACAACCAATCCGCTCCAAAATTTGTTTCAATCAAGCCGAGACCACCCCATTGTTTTGGGGCAGATCTGAGAGCAATTGCTGGATTCACATATGCCCAAACGAACCGCACTAACTGGGCAAACAAGACAGGTTCCGAAACAAACGTCTAGGTGTGAAAGCACCCTAAATTTAAACACTACTTTCTGGTTATTTTAATTATTATTTTGAACCATCAGATTGCCAACTATTGTCCTATCCTAAAAAAGAATACACTGATGTAGTGCTTATTTATACAGCTTTAAATCTCAATATCAAAACAGAGAGACAGAGTCTGGTAAAAGTCTGAATTGTTTTTATTTAGACAGTCTAAGATATATGTTTATTTTTTCCCCAATTTCTGTTTAACGGAGAGAAGATTTTTTCAACACATTCCTAAACATAATAGTTTTAACAACTCATCTCTAAAAACTGATTTATTTTATCTTTGCCATGATGACAGTAAATAATATTTTTTGTATATTCAAGACACTTCTATACAGCTTAAAGTGACATTTAAAGGCTTAACTAGGTTAATTAAGTTAACTAGGCAGGTTAGGGTAATTAGGCAAGTTATTGTATAACGATAGTTTGTTCTGTAGACTATAAAAATAGCCTAAAGGGGCTAATAATTTTGTCCTTAAAATGGCTTTTAAAAAATTTAAAACTGCTTTTATTCTAGCTGAAATAAAACAAATCAGACTTTCTCCAAAAGACAAAATATTATCAGACATACTGTGAAAATGTCCTTGCTCTGTTAAATATCTTTTTGGAAATATTTAAAAAAGAAAAAAATTCAAAGGGGGGCTAATAATTCTGACTTCAACTGTATGTACAATATTCAATGTCATTCTGATAAGGAGTAAAGTGGATTTGCTTAAAAAGGTAAAATTTTAATAACCGTACTTTGAAAAGCCATGGAGTCAGAATCCGCAGAGGTGGAATCAGATCTGGCGGGGGCGGAGATGACTGGTTGTCAAGGGAGATCCCGAGATTGTCTCTGATCTACAACGATGGAAAAAAAAAACAGAGACAGAAGGACGTTTGTTCAACTGGAATTTGATTATTAGCTGCACTGTAAATCATCCTTGCAGAGACCAGTGAAGGACTCTTGGTGTGTGTGTGTGTTGTGTGTGTTCACCTTGGCCAGGTTCTGCCAGAGTTCGCAGAGGTAGTCAAAAACCTGCGCATGGATCTCAGGGTCCTTGATATAGTTGACATCTCCCAGAATCCCTAGCATTCTCCTCCACATCACTGTTGCGACATCAGCATGCCAGCCAGTCAGAGTGCCACCAGCCATCACACTACAGTCCTCAGTGGGAAACTCGCTGGTTTCTAAACAGAGCAATAAAAAGTCCTATTCATATCTAGTCTCAAGATGCATTGTCCACCTCACAGCAAGAAGGTCGCTGGTTCGAGCCTCAGCTGGATCAGTTGGCATTTCTGTGTGGAGTTTGCATGTTCTCCCCGTGTTCACATGGGTTTCCTCCGGGTGTTCGGGTTTCCTCCACAAGTCCAAAGACATGCGCTATAGGTAAATTGGGTAAGCTAAATTGGCCGTAGTGTACTGTATGTGTGTGAAAGAATGAGAGTGTAATGGTGTTTCCCAGTACTGGGTTGCAGCTGAAAGGGCATCCGCTGCGTAAAACATATGCTGGATAAGTTGGCGGTTCATTCCACTGTGGCGACCCCAGATTAATAAAGGGATTAAGCCGAAAAGAAAACAAATGAATGAATGGAAGATGCACTGTCATCAATCTGATCATAAGTGATAACAAACCACCTGTAAGGCACGCTCTGTCCTCTCCCTATGCAGCAGACACTTTCGTATCAACAAGAAAAAACCATCATGCAATTCAATGCATTCTTTTTCATAGCACTTTTATGTAAATTGTGTCAAAGCAGCTTAACAAAGACGCATAGATGAACAATTCTTTGTGTGCCTCATGCAATTGAGTGGGTTTGACAAACCACCTGTAGGAGACACAATCTTTACCTTTCCATAAGTCTTAAACGGCACATATTTTACTCCTTTTTCAAGATTTAAGATAAGTCTTTTGTGTCTCCAGAATGTGTCTGTAAAGTTTCAGCTCAAAACACCCATCAGATAATTTATGGGTGTAAAATGATGGGATTTTCTGCTCTAAACACAATGGAGCTGTTTTTGTTGATGTCCGACGTACACTGTTCTCTGGAGCTCAAACAGTGTGACAGTGTGTGTGGCTGTGGCTGTCTGTGTGTGTGGTCACGTGATGTGCGTTTTTAGTAGACGGAGGGCTGTTCAGAAATGCTAGGTGAAACACCAGTGTGAATGTGGGTCATTTTCATTCTAAAATGCCATTTTAAACTAAGCTGTATTAGTGTAAACGGGGCCTGAGTGTGTATTTTTCAGGAGCGGGTTTGCGACGGGGCGGGGCAGAGGATCGGCGATGCCGGCTCAGCATCGTGATGTCTATTGGCCATCGGCGATGGACGATGGCATCGTCTATTGGCCCAACCCTAATCTGTGCACTTCATTAATTTGTAAAAATAAATTCATTTCTTTATTTTCTTTTTGGCTTAGTCCTTTTATTAATCAGAGATTGCCACAGCGGAATGAGCCGCCAACTTATCCAGCATATGTATAGCGCGTGTCTTTGGACTGTGTGGGAAACCGGAGCACCCGGAGAAAACCTACGCGAACACGGGGAGAACATGCAAACTCCACACAAAATGGCAACTGACCCAGCTGGGGCTTGAACCAGCGACCTTCTTTTTGTGAGGCGATTGTGCTACCCACTGCACCAACGTGATGCCCATAAAAATGAATTTGCCCTCATAATCTTTTATCAAATCATAACCGTTCCTGCCCCTTCGAAATGAGTTTTCTTCATTTCTGGTCACATGGAGTGCTTTTAGGGCGGTGCTATCAAGGCGTGTCTCATTTCTGCTCTGCTCTCCACCATTCGTCAATCTTCTTTCATTTTGTTAGTAATGCCCATCTTCCAACAATCCAATCAGTTCTCAATTGACAAAATCACGCAATGCACTGCTATTGGAAAAAAGGACAATCTTAATTTCTATTTCAGGGCAACTTTAAGAGTTAGGACATGGATTAGGATTAAAATCGTAGATCTGTCCATCCACATCCTTTTTTTTATAAGCCACATAAAAATGGTTGGTTCATTGATTCAATATTTTTAAAAAATTACAAATTAGACAAATTGTATAGTCTATAATATAGTCTATTAACCTCCTAGGGCTTGATTGTCCACATACGTGGACAGCACATTTTAGCTCTTAAGTGGCTATTTAAAAAACTTGAATGTTGTATATTTTGTTACAGACATACAGTGTCATCCTGCAAATTTTTTGCAGCATATGAAATGTCCCAAACCCTATTTTTAACTGCCTAAAATGGGAAAAAAAAATTAGTTTTTACTCTCTGATAGTCAAAGCAAGTTCAAAAAAACTTTCTCTGTTATATATGCATTAAAAAACATTCAGGAAGAAGTGTTTTATGTAAATTCGGACCACGAGTCCACATATATGGACATCATTTTCCCCTAAAAGTACATCATATCAAAAGATGATACTTAGATTTTTATTCTAATTAGGTTCCAATAAGCCCAAATAGCAAAGAGAAATAAAAAACGCATGAAAAAATACACCTTGGGCCTTAAGAGGTTAAGGATAAGAACAGTCTGCAGCAGGAATATAGTGCGCTGTTACTTTAAGATCCACAAGAATCCGATTTACTGATGGACGTGCATTCTCAAATCTTTGTTCATTCATGACATAACAAATGAGAGTATATGTGTATAATACCTAGGAGCTACATGTTGACATGTATTTAACATACATGTGCTGCACTGAAAACCCCAACAAACAGAGCGTCACAAAACAAGAGTGAAGGGTTTCAAATTAATATGAATACAAATGTTCATGAGAGATGCATTCAAAAACATGTTTCTGCATCACGGCTCATGATCAGATCAATAATAACATGCTAATTCCAGGTGACAACTAAGCCAAAGATGCAACAGGCAGAGAACTACATTACATATTCTTAACCAAGTGCTACTCATAAAAAGTTATGCATCTTATTTATACATTACCAAGGTCATCAGGGGTCTGCAGAACAGAATGGTGCATCTTTTCATCCAGCTGCAGCTCTTTATGCTGGACGTGTTCAGCGGTCAGGGTTGCAGGAGATGGCGTCTGCGATCGAGATCCGCCTAGAGAGTGCATTGGAGATGCGCTCTCAGAGCCTGAGGAAACATCAAGTGCATCAGCTCTCAGATCTCTCAACATGACACTGTTAATTGTTATAATATCAGTAAAACAACACAAAAAGATCCAAAGGGAACAGTGTGACAGATAGAGCGTTCTGTCCCTGCAGTCATCATGTGCATGATGCTTTTCTTTAAAAAAAAAAAAAAAAACTTTTCATACACATTGTTGGTTAGGGTAGTTTGGGGTTTACCAAAAAACACCCTAATGATCTTGAAAACAAGGCTCTGAATGTGTACTTAAGTATGGTATGCAATCGGAATGAAAGCAATCTGGGTTAATTGCCTGAGGGAACCACTACTGATGATGATGAGTTATTTGCTTATTACAGTATAATGCATTTCTCATTGCTGTCTGTCTCCGCTGAAATTGCATTTGGTAAGCAGTACATATTCTGTCTGTAGACATGCCTTTCTGTGCGTTTATAGCTTAAATGCAGAAACTTGAACTAGGGTTGGGCGATGTTGACCAATTTATCATCATACGATGTCTAATGTGAAACATCGCGATGGACGATGACATCCTCTTCATAGGCGGAGGTGAATTAATTATTTATGAATAATTAATTAATTCATAACGAATTAATTATTTGTAGCCTACCGTTTCATCCACCACTGCGGTAGATGGCGGAGGGGTGTCGCGGACGAAAGTGAGCAGCTCGGGGGTGTCGCGGACGAAAGTGAAGAGGGTTGGGGAGTCGCAGAAGAAAGTGAAAATGAACAGCGGACAGGGGAGGAGGGCGGTTGAGGAGGGGGAGATCGGTAAAATGAGGTGCCGCATCCGGATCCGGTGTGTTCCGGCACAAATTAAGCCCTGGATAGTGACAAGATGAATTAAATATTACGTTTAACAACTATAGTGAGACACATTCTAGCGATAAACCCTTGATAAACTGTCCAACGTACACTGTTCTCTGGAGCTCAGACGAGCGCATGACAGTGTGTGTGGCTGTCTGTGTGTGTGTGGCTGTGTCTGTGGGTGTGGTCACGTGATGTGCGTTTTCAGTGGACGGAGGGCTGTTCAGAAATGCTAGATGAAACACCAGTGTGAATGTGGGTCATTTTCATTTTAAAATGCCATTTTAAAACAAAGCTGTATTAGTGTAAACGGGGCCTGAGTGTGTATTTTTCACGAGTGGGTTTGTGACGGGGGCGGGGTGGCGGATCGGCGATGCCGGCTCAGCATTGTGATGTCTATCGGCCATCAGCGATGGACGATGGCATCGTCCATTGGCCCAACCCTAACTTGAACCAAAAGGAATAGTTTGGAGTCAACTAACAATTTTTAAAAGGAGTCAAATATGGATTCAGCATAATCAAAAGGCATCAAATAATGTGTGAGTTGCAGGGTAACTATTTTTTTTATAATCTAATTAGTAGAAACCTAAGAATGCACAATTAAAATACATACAAGATTTCTATTAGTATTTTACTTTATCATTTACTTATATATGCTTTAGCACAGTGTTTCCCAACTCTGTTCCTGAAGGCACACCAAAAGTACATATTTTGGCTCCCTTATCTGACCCAATAACTTCAGGTTTTGGAGTCCCTTCATATGTTCTGATGAGTTGATTCAGGTGTGTTTGATTAGAGAGAGGTTAAAAATGTGTACTGATGGTGTGTCTTCAGGAACAGGGTTGGGAAATACTGCTTTAGCACAATAAACTGTCAATTTGAGTACATTCTAATTCAAAGAGCAGATTGCATAACACTGTTTTCAACTAAAAACTGTAAACTCTATGCATTTTGGCTGTTCATTTACATGACAACAGCTGGTTCGGGGCCTAAAAATCAACGAGCAAGTTTTTTAGCGAACTTATACCATTTATTATGATTATTTGGTCAATATTGTAATCATAATTAAAAAACGATTATGAGTGGGCAACTTTAACTAATTTATGAATGAATAAATAAATATATGTATAACATTTTGTCTGTAAATAAAGTATTACACCTATACATTTTAGAGACCATGAAATTTCATAATACTCAATTCCACAGCAGACAAAATAAAAAAACAACAAGATGACCTGAAAAATATTGAAAACTATTTTAAAAATCTATAGTAGAGTCATTTATATAAAAATGAGACAAACTGTGCTTTAAGTATAGTCTGTATAGTCTCATGCAGGAATATAGTGCGCTGTCACTTTAAGATCCACGAGGATAGTTGGCTCCAATAGCCTAGTGGTTAAGTGTGCCGACATACAGCACCATGGTGCTCACAGCGACCCGAGTTCGATTCCCGGCTCGAGGTCCTATGCCAAGCCTTCCCCTCTTTCTGCTCTCAATGCTTTCCTGTCTGTCCTCCACTTTTATATCCCAATAAAATGTTAAACAAAAACAAAAAAAGCCACAACGATCCGTTTTACTGTTACTTATGCATTTTCATTCTCAAATCTTTGTTAATTTTTTATATAACAAGTGAGGGTTTATGTGTATACTGTAATTACATTTTGACACATATGTGACCTAAATTATGTGCTCAACCTAAGCTACAAGATGACTTTACATGAACAAAACTAATACACTTTAATAAATCAAGCACATCTCATGCTGCAAAAGAGGCGTAGATATTTTGGTCATCGAATTTTCCTTTTAAAAAAGGGATATTAAAAAAACAAGCTGTTTTTTGATTTTTGTCTTAAAATTAAAAAAGGGAAAATTTAAATAAGTCGTTTTTCTTTTTCATGGTGAAAAATGGATAAGCAAAATTTACAGTTGCATATAACGTCAAAATAAATGATGTTCCATTAAAAACACTGCTAACAAAACAAATTATATTCAGGGTTCATACACATTTTTACTACTAAAATTCCATGATTTTTTCATGATTTTTCCAACACATTCAAGTAAAATTTCATGACCTAATGTTTAATGTAATATCCATGTATACATGGTAAATAATAATAAAAAAAAAACGATGCACGTTTAAATGCATTATAACATATCATAAAACACACAAAAATCTATTTAGTTTGAATTTATTTTTTATATTTAGTGTATCCAGTGGTTGTGGAATGCTCTGCCCCTCTGTGTTAGATCTGTTTCATCCCTGACTGTTTTTAAATCTAGGTTGAAAACTTACCTCTTTGATTTGGCATTTTATCAGTGAGAATTGTCTGTTTTAGCTATAAATTGATATATATATATTTGTTTTTTCTCTGTTTCGATTTGTACTGTGCAGCACATTGGTCAACCTTGTCTTAAATAGTGCTATATAAATAAAATTGACATTGACATTGTATGTAAGATTTATTTAGATAATGCTTACACATGGCGATTCTTTTCCCGCTGTGCCATCTCTGAAACTGAGACTAAGCCGAATGAATGAATGAATGAATGAATGAATGAATGAATGAATGAATGAATGAATGAATGAATGAATGCTTACACAGCATTCATAATGTGAGACCATGTTTTTGGCCTAAGACAGAGAAGTAGACAACTAACCTATAGTCAAGTTTACAGATATTTGTTAAACTAATTTTTATGACTTTTATAAAACCTTTTGGGGTTTTCTGTTTTTCCAAAACTTTTCCAGTCCTGGAAAATGCCATGTCAAAATTCAATGACTTTTCCAGGTTTTCCATGACCGTATGAACCCTGTATATTATATAGCCTATAACCAGCCCTTATATGAGAAATATGTCATTTTAATGAGGAAAATATGCCTTAATGAAATCCTGTTATCACAAGAAAATACCTTTTATAACTTTGAGTGGAAAAATATAATAGCCTATAGTAGCCTGTGTGAGGCAGCATTGCATCAGCATGAATAAGTACGCCTATCTGGTCTCGGGATATTAAAAAACAAGCCTTTTTTCGTTTTTGTTTTCTGGTGATTGTATTTTTTGTTATTCAAAATAAAAAAATGAAAATCAAACCATTTTTAAATTTTGCTTATCCCCTTTTTACCATAAAAAAATTAATTTAAAAAGCTTGTGTTTTAAAATGAACATCAAAAAAGGCTTGTTTTTGTTTTTTAATATCCATTTCTAAAAGGAAAATCCAATAACCAAAATATACATGGACACGATTACATCATTTCACACATAAAATAGGGCTGCTACAAAGAAGGCTGGATATGATCTTTGGAGGCCAAAATTGAATACCACAGTCCAGCGACACAATTTTAGTGAGTTTAAAAGAGAGTACCAGTAATAGTGACAGTATCAGCAGACAGGCCATGCTGACTAAGGCTGCTGGTCTCAGAGTCGATGTGAAGTGTAGTGAGACTGGAAAGCTCCTGTTCCTCCGCTGTCTGTCCTGTCCCGCTCAGACTATCCTGATCTGCAGATGCCAAAGCACACGACTCAGGGGGGAAGCTGAAATCTGCACACAAACATTTCTCAACTGTGACCTTTTATACTTAACACACTTCATTGAACACGTACACATAGGCATCACCTACAGTCAGAATTATTAGCGCACTTGAATTAAGCACATCACTTGACTTTTCTCTTTAACTGAATACTCCACTTACTTTCAAATTTGCTGTCGTACTGAAAAGCGTTGAAGGAATCCGATTGGCTGTCAGAGCTTATGAGGTCACTTCCACTGGCACTGGCAGGTGAGGTCCACTCAGAGGGCACACCAGGGTCGTCTGCAGGACGTGTGGCGTTCTGACGGTTCAGCAGCTCTGGCAGATCTTTAGGGATCTCAAGACTTCCTGGGCTACTGCCGCGCCTCGTCATGCCCTAAAAACAACATCGCAAAATCATCAACTATATGAATACTATCACATAGAAATTAAAGGAATAACACATTTGTGCCTCTATATTAAAATTTCAAGACCACCGTGAAAAGCTGGATGATTTAGGGTGGTTTAAATGACGCAGTTCTTAGCTGACATGATGCTTCAAAACTGATTTGGTTCATATCTAGAAACATTTATGGGAGTTTTAGAATAATGTATACTGAAATACATTTTTTGTTAATTTTACCTTTTACAAAACACTTGAATTACTAGCAGATGGACGATTGTATAATAGATGGCTGTATTATTGTATACAGTGCATTCGGAAAGTATTCATAGCACAAAATTTTCCCACATTTTTTTTGTAACAGCCTTATTCCAAAATGGATTGAATTCATTTATTTCCTCAAGATTCAACACACAACTCCCCATAATGACAATGTGAAAAAACATTTATGAAATTGTTGCAAATGTATTAAAAATAAAAAACCTGGTTGGCGCAATAGCCTAGTGGTTAGCGCGCTGACATATGGTGCAGTAGCACTTCAGGGCGTCCAGAGTTCGAATCCCGGCTCAAGGACATTTCCCGTCCCTACCCCCCCTCTCTCTCCCACTTCACTTCCTGTCTGAAATACTGTCCTATCCACTTAATCTAGGCAAAAAGGCCAAAAAAAATAAATCTAAAAAAAAATTAAAAATAAAAAACCTGAAAAGCTGCTGAAACATCTCAAGAATGATCAGTGGAAACAGAATGTACCTGAGCTCAATTTAGAGCTTCACGGCAAAGGCTGTCAATACTTATGTACATGTGATTTTAGAGGTTTTTTATTTTTAATCAATTTGCAACAATTTCAAAAAATCTTTTTTCACATTGTCCTTATGGGGAATTGTGTGTTGAATCTTGAGGAAATAAATTAATTTAATCCATTTTGGAATAAGGCTGTAACATAAAACAAATGTGGAAAAAGTGAAGCGATATGAATACTTTCCGGATGCACTGTATAAAGACCTGAGACACCTTAACACTGTTTTGTCAATGCAAATCTTTAAATAAATGTTAGAAAAAGACTTATTTGGTTTAGAATATTTAATTTATTGAATATTTAGTTGACTTATTTAATGCAGAATATTTAGTCCATTGGCATGAGGGTACTTCTTTTTAAAGGAGATTAATTATAAAGACAGCATTGCAAATAAATCATGCACTCTGAGAAGAATATATACATATATAATTGACACTAAGCATACTGATTGTGTGCATTGACATACAGAATTGCCTCTGGCTCTCAGTCTCTCCTGGATGAACTCGTCCATGAGGTCACTGACATTGGGGTTGCTGCTGCCAGCATCGTTAGACATGGGCCGCATCTTCGGTGTCAGCTCGTCTTTATTGGCTAAGACGACAAGCACAGAAAGACAAAAGCAATTTTACAGAAACCTCACAAAAAGCGTGCAAATGAGCAAGTAGAGTGGCATGTATTGTGCCTCCCTCTCTGTAGTGCTGTCGGCCTCCGTCTGTATCTCTTGAATATAATAATCAAGAACTGATTTACTTGAGTTTGGGGACAGTGAGTGAATAACACAACTTTCTTAAAGGATAACAGTGCTGCTGAGCTTTTTTTGTTTGTTTTGTTTTTGCTCACGTTTCATACTATATTCTTATACATCTATGATCTATTTTTGTTGTTAATGAGAAGCGGTTCACATTCAACAAATAAAATATATCTTATTAAAGAGATAGCTCACCCAAAAATAAAAATTAGCTCATGATTTACTGTCTCTCTCTTGTGGTTTTAAACCTTTATGAGTTTCTTACTTCTGTTGAACACAAAAGAAGATTATATGAAATAAAATATTGAAAAAATGCTGGTTGCTGGGACCCAACGACTTCAATAGTCGGAAAAACAATTATTATGGAAGTCAATGGGTCCCAGCTACCGCCATTCTTCAAAACACTGTTACTTTGTGTTCAACATAAGAAAGAAACTCAGATAGATTTTGAACAAGTCAAGGGTAAGTAAATAATGACAGAATGTTCATTTTAGGGTGAACTATCCCTTTAAAATATTGTTAAAGCATGTATGTACACAACTTAAAATGTTTGGGGACCCTTGGATTTGTTTTATGTTTCTTAATGTTCACCAAAGCTACAATCATTAGTTAAAAAAATGCATAGTAAAGCAGCAATTTTGTGAAATATTACAATTTAAAATAATTGTATACTATTAAAATAAGTGTATACAAGTTGCAGGTCTTTTAACTGCACTGCAAAAAAAAGTTGAATCAACTAAAAATCTTAAGGCAACAAGCTTCAGGAATTTTTTGAGTTTACTCAACTTTCAACCCAAGTACTGCACTTGACTCGATTTAAGTTGAGTAAACTCAAAAATGTCCTGAAGTTGGTTGCCCTAAGATTTTAAGTTGAGTTAACTTTTTTTTTTTTTTTTTTCACAGTTTGCAGTCAATGCGGCTAAAATCTATGGTGGATCAGGCATTTTCTTCATTGGCACCTAAATTGTGGACCTCTCTGCCCTGATATTTGTAATGCAGAATCCCTGAGTGTTTCCAAATCATCACTTAAAGCTGACTTTTATAGTGTAGCTTTTATGTGATTTTTAAAAAATGTAATTTTAAATATTTCTTTGTTTTTATTACAATTGCTTTGTTTAGTCTAGTCCCTTATGGAAGTATCTCTGTATGTATTTTTTACTTCTGTACTTTGTATATGTTTGCAAAGTGCTCTGAGACGCTACTTTTAAAGGTGCTATATAAAATAAAAAGTTTATTATTATTAATATTACTATTGGAATGATTCCTTCACTGTTAAAGCTGACTTTTCAGCATATTACTCTATAGTTTGATATTTATAAAATATAGGAAAAATAGATTAAATATAGTTTTAGTCTTCAGCTTGATCATTTAGAAATCTTTGCAATATGCAGGTTTGGAGTTAAGAAATATTATTATTATTATTATCAATGATGAAAACTTCTTTTTGCGAAATAGATGAAAGATTTTTCAGATTTCTTCAATGAATAGAAAGTTCTAAAGATCAGCATTTAGCTGAAATTATATAGTATTTATATAAATATATTATCATTTTTGTAACATTACAAACGACTTTAGAATTATAACATTTAGGGCTGTGCAATTAATCAAAATCAAATCGCAATTGTGATTTAAAACGTTGCGATTATCTAAATCGCAAGAGACTGCGATATGAAATATATTTGTATTATTTAATTCAATAATTAAATTAATTACCCCTGCCCAGAGCAAATGCATGACTGCCGTCTGTGCTATAGTCTTACTAGCCAATTAAGTGATAAGTCTTGCTAAAAAGTCTGAAAGTATTGCCCATGTCACTCAATCTAGTAGCAAGCAACAGCAAAATACAATTTCAGAGCTGTTTTAGCCATGTTAGTTTGCTGAGTGTTCTGTATCTTTATAATTATTATTATTTTTTTTGTTTTCATAACAAGCTATATCTTCCTATTTTGAGTTCAACTTGTTTACAGAAAGGTCATTTAATTTGTGTTAACCGTTTGCTTTAGAGAAAAATCAGTGTTTCATTTCTGAAAATTTAAAAATACATTTAAATAAATGTTTAAGTTAATATCTTTTCAGTTCCTTTTTTTAACTAACACTCACTGCATTTTAGCAGTAAGAACAATACAGAATATTGAGCTAAAGCTTGACTACAAAATTAAATTGCAAATCAAATCGAAATCGCATTATTTGTTATAAAATAAATAAATAAATAATACAAAAAAGAAAAAGAAATCGCAACTAGATATTTTCCCCAAATCGCACAGCCCTAATAACATTACAATCTGACTTTTAAATAACTGAATGCAATGTTTAAGAAAAATTAAATCTATTTCTAAAGATGTATGTGGATTAAATATAATTATATCCGTTTAATAAATCCATTTTGTTCAAATGCACTGAAAATAAATCATCTATGATCACTCAAAAATGAATGAGCACTCATTCATGTTAAGTACTTTATGCACAGGGCTCAGCATTAATAAGGCCACCCCTCACAAATCTATCTTTTAAATTCATATTTTTAATAGGAAGCTGTACACTATCATATTTGTGCATATACATTAGATTAGTCAGTACTAAAGCCAAATCTGGAGCTTATCTAACAAAATAACTGTTGATAATGGTCCGAAAACTAGCACACCCAAATTTATATGTTATAGAAAAATATTAAATACAAATTTAAAAATGAGGAAAAATAAAAGAAAATTGAAAAATGTTGTTGAAATTTTGTACTTTGTAATTTATTTATTATTTTTTTTTTTTGCAATATTTTGCTTGAATTTAATTGTATTATCTTTTAATTTCTAAATATGTTTGGTGACTAAAATATTATTTGAATAAATATATCTGTTTAATAAATCTGTTTTGTTTAAATGCACCAAAATACATTGCCTATGTTCACTGAGAAATGAATACAAATATTCGTTTTCAAACTAGGGTGTACTCAGTTATGCTGAGCACTGTGTGTATACACACATTCATATAGTCAAAGGCAAAATTGTTAGGCCTCCTGTGAAATTTTAATTCTATAAAGGAGTTTTTTTCAACCTATTTTTAAACATAATAGTTTTAATAACTAATTTATATTGTCTTTGCTTATTTTGTCTTTGTTGTTTTGCTTAATTAAAATAATAATAATAATAATAATAATAATAAAAAAGGAAAATCTTACTTATTAAAAACTTTAAGATTGAAAACACACTTTTCTGCATTTTTCTTATTACGACGAAACTAGAAAATTGCTCAAAATTCAACAATCACGATGAAACATACAGTCATGGATGTGAACGTCAGTAACAAAATGCTTGAACTTGCATTACAAATCAACAAAACTCTAAAACTGCTTGTTGTGAGCAAACAAAACTCAGCACTGTTGCCCTTTAAACATCAACTAAAATCCTTTGACAATGAACGCTAAACCAGAACACAAACAGAAAACAAATATCCTTAACAGAAGCAAACCACAAAACTGATTTCATCCAGTGAAGCGATGCAGTTACTCACAGTTCATGCAGTCCCAAACAGAGACAGACAAGAGAAAGAGACAGAGCAAACCCTGGAAGTTCAAACCTAGAGGTTAGTGAGACTTTATGCCGGCTGTGGTTAAAGTGAGACAGCAGTGAGTATGTTAGAGACGCGAGACGACGAAGCTTTCATCCCAAAGCAAAGTTATGAAGCCACTTATTAAATTAAAAACAATCATATAAATGTTACAGCTCTCTTGGTTTGATGCATGGTGGGGCAGTGACTTAGACTATTTGGATACTTTTAGAATTATGGTTAGTTTCGACTACAGGTTGTGTCATAAAGGCCCTTAAATACTAATAGCTTTTGCAATGGATCTGTCTACAGGAGGCGTTCTAAAAGGTGAAGTTTACTATTACACTACAGGCAAGCCAGCAAGCTTTTAACACAGATTGGAAAACATTGCTCTTTAAGAGGAATAGTGCTGTCCTCTACTGGCCATACAAAACACTGCAACTACACATCCTTGCCGCGTTAACGTTTTCCTGAGAATGATTTTATTCCATAAGGGGCTTTAAAAACTTATACAAATATTGTCATTTACAAATATTTGCCAAGTACTGTTAAAAGGAGATTTTTTTCAACATATTTAAAAAAAAAAAAACAGATTTAATAACTAATTTATTTTGTCTTTGCCACAATGAGTTTTTTAAATAATTAAGTGCTATTAGAAGACTTAATTAGGCAAGTCAGGTTTATTAGGCAAATCATTGGACAACTGTTGTTTGTTCTGTAGCCAATTAAGAAATTATTAATGGGCTAATAATATTGACCTTAAATTATTTTAAAAACGTAAAAACAGCTTTTAAATTACTTCTCTGTCAAGCTAAAAGTAAAAAAACTTTCTCCAGAAGTAAAAAAATAAAAATAAAAATAAGAAAATACTGTGAACATTTTCTTGCTCTTTTAAACATCTCTTAGTAAAAATTTGTAAAACAATAAAGATTTGATTAGCCACAGATGGGCTAATAAGTTTGCCTTATTTATATATATACTGTATATACACAGTGCTCAGCATAATTGAGTACACACCATTTTATGAATACAAATGAATATTTGTATCCATTTCTCAGTGAATATAGGCAATGTATTTTGGTGCATTTAAACAAAACATATATATATATATATATATATATATATATATATATATATATATATATATATATATATATACACACACATACATACATACATATATATATATATATATATATATATATATAATATTTTAGTCACAAACATATTTAGAAATTGTAAGAGAATACAATTAAATTCAAGCAAAATATTGCAAATTAAAATTTGTATTTTTTTTTAATAACATATAAACTTGGGTGTACTAGTTTTTAGGTGTTATCGTAAGTTATCTTGTTAGATAAGCTCCAGATTTGGCTTCAGTACTGACTAATCTAATGTACAGTTGAAGTCAGAATTATTAGCCCCCCATTTAATTTTTTTTCTTTTTTAAATATTTCCCAAAATATGTTTAACAGAGCAAGGAAATTTTCACAGTATGTCTGATAATATTTTTTCTTCTGGAGAAAGTCTTATTTGTTTTATTTCGGCTAGAATAAAAGCAGTTCTTATTTTTTTAAAAAACATTTTAAGGTTAAAATTATTAGCCCTTTTAAGCTATATTTTGTTTTCGATAGTCTACAGAACAAACCACTGTTATACAATAACTTGCCTAATTACCCAAATCTGCCTAGTTAACCTAATTAACCTAGTTAAGCCTTTAAATGTCACTTTAAGCTGTATAGAAGTGTCTTGAAAAATATCTAGTAAAATATTAATTACTGTCATCATGGCAAAGATAAAATAAATCAGTTATTAGAAATTAGTCATTAAAACTATTATGTTTAGAAATGTGTTGAAAAAATCTTCTCTCCTTTAAACAGAAATTGAGGGGAAAAAAATAAACAGTGGGGCTAATAATTCTGACTTCAACTGTATGCACAAATATAATATCGTATAGCTCCCTATTAAAATATGAATTTAAAAAGATAGATCTGTGAGGGGTGTACTTATATATGCTAAGCACGGTATATACATTCTATAATAATTCTTGTCATAGCGCAGAATACAGGGAATGGGTATATATTTTCAGTAATCCATTTATGACAGGCCTAAATAAGCCCAAAATCAGCACAGTTAGCATTAGCCCAAAAATACAAATAGCATTGCACAACCCTTTTGTACTCCTATTCAAAATACATTTTGGCCATTTATGAAGCCCCATTTCCAATTATGGAATAAAACACTGCTGAAAACTGTGCTGAATAACTTGAGGATGTAAATGATGACAATTTTCATTTTCGGCTGTGCTATTCCTTTAAAATGACAACTGTTAACAATTCTAACAGATTCTAAAAATGATTATTATATATATCATAAAGATTATAAAAAACATAACATTAGTTTAAAATCATGATTGTGTGTGTTTTATGACCGTGTAAGTGAATGTGTGTGAGAGATGGACAGAGGGCGGGAGGTAGCCATGAGGCCGCATGCAGCATCCAGGGGAAGAGGGGCAGCAGAGATTATATCCCAGAAGCTGGAGGAGGAGGAGGAGGGGAAGCCATCCCACAGGTGGGGGGCCGATGGTCTTTTGGGAGTCTTTTTTTTTGAGCTACTTTGAAAGAAAATACAAAAAGAGGCTTCAATTCAATCCACATTCAGCAAAAATCAAAGTCACAAGAAAAGAGAGAAAAAAAGGGGAAACCGCACAGGCGCTTTGGTCACATTTTTTCATGTCTTCCATGTTGACATCGAGCCGGTTTAAACCCTCACCTGATGTTTTTCTTCCAAAATAGCCCATAACGCTAGCGTACAGGTCCTTCAGGTGGGCTTCAGTGGCGGGCGCTTTGCTGTGGCGCTGGGGCGATGCCGCCTGGGCCTTGGGCTTGGAGAGAGCGTGGACCATAGACTTATACACCCCGCCCAACAGCGCCACCTGCTGCTGCCGTGAGGGGCTGCACCCTGACTCCTGAGACCTAGATCGGGACCCCCGAGGCCGGAGAGTTGGACGACCAAGTCGTCCACGTCTAGCCCCGCTGATGGAGCCTCTTTCCCGCTCCACCACTTCACAACAGCTGACCCCCTCCCCTACGCCTTTCGCCCCAACTGAGTGGCTGCTGAAGTGCCCGAGACGGCGTAGCCGGGTCTTCCAGTGTGCCTCTTTGGGGTCCAAAGGGTTGTGGAACAGCACAGACTCTGTGGAGGGCCGGAAGCTGACATGGACCGCACTGCTGTGGCGTTTCTTGTGATCAATATTCGACATCATGGGCCTTTGTGAAGCCTGTGGACTAAGCTCACTCTCGCTAGCCCCGTCCGTGGCGTCCTGCCGCTGAAGCTGTGCGCATTTACTGTCCTCTGTTGGCTGCGGACTAACACTCAAATCCCAATCGCACTCCTCTAAGCACTCATACAAACTTTTCTCGCTCTGCTCCATCTCTCTATCCCATTCTAGTGCCCAATCCCCCTCAAACTGCACCTGCTTTAAATCTGCACCTGCTTCCATTTTCACATCCTCCCTGCGACAAAACTCCCGAAAAGCACTGAAGACGTCCTCCTCCGCTTCGCCCTCGGGTTGATTGGTCGAGGCCGCGGCTGGACAGGACCAATCGGGAATAAAGGGGGGTTGCTGGCCTGGCATTTGGCAGAGATGGTCATAGATACTTTCGGCCACCTCCAGGGATGCCTGGCTGTCGGGGAGCTGCTGTGGGTCAGTGAGCTGCTGTGGGTTTAGGGAACTGTGGGGGGACTCAGAGGTGGTGGTGGTGGCTGTAAAGTGGGGGGAGTGAGAGGGACTGTCAGAGACAGGAAGTGCACCTTTGGCCCGTTCTGCGATGAAGGGCTCCATGATGTCAGAGGCACTGCTGCTGCGGGGAAGCGGAGGCTGCTCCAGCTCACCGGAGGCCGAAAAAACTTCAGACATCGGCGTCTCCTCGCTCTGAGAGGAGTGGCGGTTCCGTGGCCCGCGCTGGATCATGGGAGGCTCCTCCAGGTCTAAACATGAACAGATACACAACCATCAGCACATTCAAGAATGTGTGTTTATGCATTAATAATAGCACAATAAGAACCCAAACAATAAGTCTTAATAACGCCTAAGTGGTGATGAAAGACCTTGAAGGGATTGTTATATTAACTTATCTAACATGCAAAAAAATGCATGCATACAATCAAAACAAAGCAAATTTACTACTGAATCTCAATTTAAGTGAACTATCACAAACAAAAAGAAAGCAAATAAGTATAAAAGTCATAATAAATCATTCCATTTGAACATTCTTCCAGATATTCTAGATGAACAGTGATGATGAAATGCAGACAAAGTCAATCCTGTATGGGGTATTTTTCTCAAACGTTCTGGGTGTGAAGTGGGAGTAAGTTGGATTAAATGTGATGCAAAAAACGTTACTTAGAGTCACTTAGATGGGAAAAAATAAACAGCACAGACACAAAAACACACACATGCAGGTTCCCAAAGAACCGTTGAGTGAAATATCTGGGTCATATTTCACCCCCAAATCAAATGAAAAAAAATCCACATTTTTTACAGTGGATTGTGACTGGATAAGCAGGCAATTAACATTGATCTAAAAGGATAAAGGTTCCAAAAATATTTGTTTATTGTAAAAGTAATACCAATCATTATTTTTAGAGACAAGCAAATTCCATGATTTTGAAGTTTTCCTTACAAGATTTTTTGAAAGTCCCTACATTTCCAGAAGGGAAATTGGCTTTTTCTTAAAGCTAATTATAATGAACTGTTTGGGGATGCACGTGACCAAAACATTTATCTTGACATTCATCCAGTCAGAAAGTCTTCAAACCAATAATGAATGTCAAAAGAATCCTGCAGATTTAACAACCCACTGGATACACATTGAAGTCTATTAACCCTTATGTGCTGTTGAGGATGTTTTCATCCACTCTGGGGTGATTTTGAGTCTTAATTTGGCCTCAACTATCAGCAAATGGAAAGATATTTGGTGACAAATCTTACTTAGACACATATTTTAGGAAAATGCTTTGACAATTCTCAAAAAATCAACAATACAGTCTGGACAAATTTACTGTTGGTGGCTGTTTTTGCCCCATTGACCTCCATTTTAATGACATATTTCGATTGCAAAGCCATGACACCATATAATCATCCATTCTTGATGGTTTTCGCTGTTGAAAAGAGGAAAACTTTGTAATTTTTACTCTTGATCATCATTTGCAGTGCAAAAATAGCTTAGTTTCTGGCTTAAAATGATATGGTTATATGGAGTGTGTGTCTGCACGAGTGTGAGAGAGACCTTTGTGCACTTACCTTGATATGTTTGAGAAAAAAAAAAATAAGCAGCTTAGTTCTCAGAACATAGTAAACATAGTGAGTGCATTTATGCACGCACACTATAACTTGTAATTTTACTCCATAGAACTCCATATAAATGTCCGAAACTTTTTTGCACAGGCCTATCTAAAGGGTTAATAATGCCAACTGAGGATCAACAGTAAAAATGAAAAGTTTTACCTCTTCCCAACAGGGAAAAGCATCAACAATGCATGTTTATATGATTGCAATCAAAAAAAATTTATTATAATGGAGGTCAATTGGGCAAAAACAGCCACAGACATAACGAAAGGGTAGTCAATTAGAACAGGACACAAGGGTTAAACAAAAACACATACTGTACAACACTAAACGTGGCAGGATGAGGCTTGCTAACTACAGGCAGTATCCACCACACACACATCCATATACATGCACATCCATGGACCGGGTCGCAGTCAGAGACGAGAGTGCCGATTCGGGCTCTACCTGACAGCTCGTCAGCTAGAGGAGTGAGGACAGAGTCAGGCAGGAGAGGGTGTACGGGGTGGATCAGGACAGGTGCGCTTTTAGCACTGCGGATAAAGGCTGAGGACAGCAGACTGTCGCCCGTAGAGCAACTACGCAGAGCTACAGATCCGCACACAGACACACACCCAGAGGAAGAGAAAAAGAGAAGAACGGCGGAGAGAGAAGGTAAATGGGGCAGAGAGAGAGAAATGGAGGAGCACAGGAGGAGTTAAAGACACGAGGAGGAGAGAGAGAAAAGAGAAAGTGATGGCAGAAAGCAATGAGCATTACAAAGAAGAGGTTAAGAAGTGACCCTCATATTAGCAATGACAATTTTTAATCGGAGAAACATGATGTGTCAAAGATGTTTCATTTTATTCTGCATGATTCAAGCATGGCAGTGTTTTTTTTTCTCTATTTTTGTAGTACGTTAACTTAGGAAATTTTTATATTAGGTAATTATTTTGGATAGGGCTGCACGATATTGGAAAAATCTGATATTGATATTTTATTTTTCTGCGATAAACACTGCGATATGAATACAGTTTCACAAGATGGTTTGAATAGCACTATTTGATGGTTTTCTGCATGGGGAGTCAAACTGTGCATTCACACCAAAGGCAGTGAAAGCGTCAAAGTTCGCTCTGGCCACGCTAGCGACAACGATGTCTGTCTTTCGGCTCCAGCGGCGAGAGCGTCACAACTCACTACATTGATCTCGTGTTTAAAGGGGCCATTTCAGCATATCAGTTACATTCCCGCATAAAAACATGCTTTCTAGCGTGAAAATGCTGTTGATCAAATTCATTTAACTATGGAAGATCAAGTTGTTGCGTGTGGTGTGGCTCTGCTCCACTTATTCAATATGGGTCCATGTCTAAAATGTTCTGAAGCAGAAATACTGTTTTGTACTGTCGTCATAGTTAGCATGAGATTCCCGTTTTTTTTAAAGTAAAAAATAACATTAATGCACATCAGTAACTAGCCAGTAACTTTTTTTAAATGAATGTCGCTGTAAGAACACATCATAAATAATTGGAAATCCAGTGACAGCAATAATCAAACCCTTTGAACAACTGTGGGCGAAATCAAAGTTCACAGTGACTACATTTCGACTGGTTGCTGGTTGTTGCTAGATCTGATATGGTTGCTGCGGGAAGTTAACAAGAATAATTTATATTATTTAAAAATTTCCCATTTATTGTATTTTATTAACGCCTACCCTCACCCCAACCCTAAACCCAACCGTCACAGTAACTTAAAACAGTAGTTGTACTGAGTATTATTTATACTATCTATTAAATTACCCAATAAATTGTATTTTTTAACGCCTACCCCCACCCTAACCCTAAACCGAACCGTCACAGTGCTGTAAAAACATTAATTATTGTCAATATAGGAAAGTTAGGGTAATTAGGCAAGTCATTGTATATTGGTGGTTTGTTCTGTAGACAATTGAAAAAAAAATTGCTTAAAGGATTTAATAAAATTGATCTGAAATTGTTTTTAAAAAAAATTCAAAACCACTTTTATTCTAGCTGAAATAAAACAAATAAGACTTTCTTCAGAAGAAAAAAATATTATAGGAACTACTGCCTGGATTTAATAAAATTGATCTTAAATTGTTATAAAAAAATTCAAAAACGCTTTTATTCTAGCCGAAATAAAACAAATAAGACTTTCTCCAAAAGAAAAAAATATTATAGGAACGACTGTAAAAAATTCCTTGCTCTGTTAAACATCATTTGGGAAATTTTTGAATAAGGAAAAAAAAAAAAATTTAACAGGAGGGCTAGTAATTCTGACTTCAACTGTATGTCTGCAGATTATGAAAGGACATCATTTGACACGATCATGTTCTCTTGTAAATATTCTGATATCAGTGTACATTTGTCATTCTGAATTAACAGTACAGTAGACGTAAACATAAGTACAGGCTACAGATTTAAAATCTAAAACAGATATAAAGTGGCATGAACAGAAGACACATTGGGGTCTGAAACACACTGACCGACTGTCTTCTGTCTGACGATGCTCCTGGCCTTCTCGATGCCTGGTGATCCAGCGGTGGTGGCGCTGCGCTGTCTCATGGCTGCTGCCTGACCGGGTGGATCTCGACTCCAGCCTTTAGAGAATGACCGATCCACAGTGATTTTTTGGCCCTCATGGATACCACCTACAGGTGAGAATAATATACACAAATATTATTATAATCAGGTGGCGGACTTAGTGATTTGGGGGCCTTATGCAATTCCAGGTATGGGGCCCTAGCATTAAAATTAAAAATGTTCTCTTTCTCTACAGATATTTTTTTTTCTCTGTAGATTTGGGGTTTTTTTTTGTAAATAAACTGCATGTTAAGTATATATTTTTAGTGGAACCTTTATCTTCTTAAATGTAGAATTAAACAATAAATTCACAAATAAAAAAAACAAGTTCATAAACTATGAGTAGCCTTATTTGTGGTTACATTTTAATATTTGCATGTGCAGTATGGAAGGAACGTTCCACTATTCATGGGGGCCCCCGGTTTTGAAAAGAAGTAATAATGTTGAAATATTAATGGGTATAGACAGATTTTACAGCATATGATAGAAAATTTATGAAAGAGCTATACGTTACGTGCTTGTGTTGCTTGTGCCCTGTTTTCATTTTTTTTTTTTTTTACTCTCTTTCTCTCCCTCGTTCTGTTCTTCTGAGTCTGCTTTCATTTTCCCAGGTCCGGTCATTGGTCAATCCATCTTTCAATCATTTTCTCCCCATGACATCACTCTGACATCAAAGCCAATTGACCAAGACCACCCAGCATAAAAGAGCTCATCAGTCCATCAGTCCTCTTGTCCCTCTTGTCTCTGTTGTACGTCTGCTTGTGTTATTGCATTGCGTTAAGAAAAACAACCCTGTCTACCTGTGTATTCTGTTGTTTTTTTGTTGCCCATTTCTGTGTGTTCACGTTATCCGTCCGCCATTTAAATCAAACCGTTCCATATCTCAATTTCGTTCATTTGTCCCATTGTTTACGAGGATCGGACGAAGCGGACAGGTAAGGTCACGTGACATACATTTTGCAACACGTAGGAGTACTCTGGTGTTTAGTATATTAGGTTAGGGCCCAGCGCCACCCCTTGTACTTTTAGATAGATAGGGTAGGATATTCAGAAGACCTCACCATGTGTTTATTCAATTTGTTTTCATTTAGCTGGGGAGTTAGACATTGTTTGGGTTTTGTTCTTTCCTTTTCTTTAGCGCCACCCACATCCCTTTTGCCAGCTCTCTTGTATATATATATATATATACAGTTGAAGTCAGAATTATTAGCCCCCCTGAATTATTAGCCCCACTGTTTATTTTTTCCCTAATTTCTGTTTAACGGAGAGATTTTTTCAACACATTTCTAAACATAATAGTTTTAATAACTCATTTCTAATAACTGATTTATTTTATCTTTGCCATGATGACAGTAAATAATATTTTACAAGGTATTTTTCAAGACACTTAAAGGCTTAACTAGGTTAATTAGGTTAACTAGGCAGGTTAGGGTAATTAGGCAAGTTATTGTATAATGATGGTTTGTTCTGTAGATCGAAAACAAATATAACTTAAAGGGGCTAATAATTTTGTCCTTAAAATGGATTTTAAAAAAATTCAAACTGATTTTATTCTAGACGAAATAAAACAAATAAGAATTTCTTCGGAAGAAAAAATATTATCAGACATACTGTGAAAATTTCCTTGCCCTATTAAACATAATTTGGGAAATATCTAAAAAAATAAAATAAATTCAAAGGGGGGGCTAATAATTCTGACTTTAACTGTATATATATATATATATATATATATATATATATATATATATATATATATATATATATATATATATATATATATATATTATATAAAAATTAATTTTAATTGTACTTTAAATGTCAAACACAATGACTGTAAAAAATATGGACGACGCGACAGCGCCTTTTCCCATTGAACGCTTTGAAGGCAAAACGCCTCGTGACGGGCACAAAATTGTAGCAAAAGACTGCTGACATTGGAGCCTGGGCATGCGCAGAAGGACTGCCTGATGGAGCCAGAGGAGGAGCTGCGGAATCAAACTTCCAACCAAACGCTTGTACATCAAATCAACCACGCCCCCAGAACTTCTCACTTGACTGCCGGTGTCTGCACTATAACAAAGGCTCGCTAATATAAGCACTTACATTTAAAAACACGTAATAATATATGATTTAAGAACTGTATAATGTAAGCTGTCAAAATGTAATAAAAGCAATACATGTTGGACTGCAGAAATAAACTATCTTTTATACACTCTGAGTTAGACTAATATGAGCACAAAAACTATTTCTCTTATAACAGGTTGTTGGTATTTGTTAAATTCATAGACGTAGAAATAACATTAGTAAAATATGAACAATAACATAAACAACACATACATTTTAGAAAGGTTTTAATTTTTAATTAGCAATCAACAGGACCCAAAATATACACACCATAGACAGCTATTTACCATGCGGGAAAAATCGTGGGTTTAAAAGATAAATACAGCAAGATTTCTAAATATAAACAGAATATTTACACGTCCCATCCCTGCACTATATAAAATAATCCTTGTCAATTTGTAAAATAAACTTAGCAGTATTAATACATCAACTGATGTCTGTCAGCTGCTGAACATCGCTTGTACAGTATATTGTTTATCATTTTTTGCCTCCGTTATCATTTGTTTTATTCGATGCCTTAATTATATCTGGCAATAAGGAATTTACATTTATTTGAATATTTATTAGGAGTTTTTAAATAAAAAGCCAACCGTAAATGATGTATATAAATAATATATAACATTTACAGCTCTATTTGTTATTTAAGATTCGGTTTCTAGAACATTAATATTTTATAACAGCACATTCAGAAGATTAACTCAATAACATGCCGAAACTCAAAATGCAGAGGCGTCCTTTAAATTAAGTTCAAATAACGTTACAGGAGATCAATGTGGAGATCGGCTAACATTAGTTTTGTCTTCCTTATAATTTCAAACCCATAAAGAGAATTACTGCTAGATAGGGATCACCTGTATTTTCCCCGTCATGGCTAGGCGTGTATCAGCAAACTAATGAAGCCCGATAAAGCCCTGACCTTGCCGAATAAACAGTGATCCGTCAGATCCTGAGGGTCAGAAACTATAGTTTACTGCTGAACTCATTTTATCATGGTGAAATAACACAGAGATCGAAAAATAACACTTCCTTCCACTTCCGACGGTCTGTTTAGAGAAACTGTCAATCACAACTGTCAATCATGATGACACGCCCAGCATCAAATTACTGCTAAAACATACTCTTTACAAAAATGAAGATCTGCACCTGCATCAGCATGATAACCAGTGCCTTCGGGACCATCTTTCAGGACATATTATTGCAAGTGTAATGAATTTTTTTTATTGGTCTCAAGTCTTATTCATTAACACGGAGGAGGCGGGCTTTATGACTTGTACTGCAGCCAGCCCCCAGGGGGCGATCTAACGGCTGAGACCTTCACTCAAAAGCAGGCATGTGGCACATTTAGTCCAACATCAGGGGTTTGTAACATATATGATTAATATAGGCTTTTGGCATTGGTCAGAGCCCCCTAATTTTTCCCGGGGCTCTAAACATCTGCTTACCTCGCTTATTGGTTAAGTCCGCCCCTGATTAAAATATTGAATTGTACTCTACTGGTGATTTTTTTTGGTCACCAAAGCTGCCCTTATTTGATCAAAAATACAACAAAAACTATGCGCAAAAAGGAACTTGTGTCATAATTTTATGTCACGTTTTCATATCTTTTATTCTCTCTATGGACATTTGGTTATATATTTAGATCTGGGGGCGACGCAGTGGGGCAGTAGGTAGTGCTGTCGCCTCACAGCAAGAAGGTCGCTGGTTCGAGCCTCGGCTGGGTCAGTTGGTGTTTCTGTCAGGAGTTTGCATGTTCTCCCTGCATTCGCATGGGTTTCCTCCAGTTTCCCCCACAATCAAAAGACATGCGGTACAGGTGAATTGGGTAGGCTAAATTGTCCGTAGTGTATGAGTGTGGATGAGTGTGTGTGGATGTTTCCCAGGGATGGGTTGCGGCTGGAAGGGCACCCGCTGCGTGAAAACGGGCTGGATAAGTTGGCGGTCCATTCCGCTGTGGCAACCCCGGATTAATAGAGGGACTAAGCCGAAAAGAAAACGAATGAATGAATGAATGAATTTAGATCTGGTGTTCTGGGAAAGGGGTGTGTCTTTTATTTTTGTATTATTTAGCCTGACATGTTTACTGTTACAAAATATTTGAAATGTTTCTTAAAATAAAATATATTGGGTTTAATGGGGAAAATAAATCGTTTTTACCCAGACATTTAAAAAGAATATATTTTAGAGCAGTAATCCCAACATCATCATAGTATGAAATGCTTTATTCAAGGTCATCATACCATCAGAATCTTATACCGACCCATGCCTAGATTGGAGTAAATACAGCTTTAAAATCTCATAAATAAATACAATTTTAAACAACATTCAATAAGAAAACAGCTATTATAACTTGCAATAATATTTCACAGTTTTACAGTACTTTTTAAATCAAATTAATGCAGCCTTGGTGAGCATAATAATTGTTTGATTTTAAATATATATATATATATATATTACTGCTCCCAAACTTTAGCCTGGTAGTGTGATTTGCTTGTTAAATAAATAGTTAATAAGTTCATTCATTCATTTTCCTTCGGCTTAGTCTCTATTTCAGAGGTCGCTACAGCGGAAAGAACCACTAACCATTCCATCACAGCTTTTACCGGAGCACCCGGAGGAAACCTACACAAACATGGGGAGAACATTCAAACTCCATACAGAAATGGGACTCAAACCAACAACCTTCTTGCTGTGGGAGACAGTGATAACTGCTTAAGTATTAATATGGTTTTGGTTGAGCTCACCTTTGCCTTTGTGCTTCTTCTGCTTCTGCTCACTGAGCTTATCCAGGGGCAGCTCGTTCAGGTCCAGGCTGTAAAGGTTTCGCGCCAGCACCTTGGTCAGTGTCTCCATTGTGAGGGACCACTCGGTGACCAGCTCCTCCCAGCAGGTGAGAGAGGACAGGACAGACAGCAGGTCATCCCACAGCTCTCGGGAGATGTATACATTCAGATTTCCCTTGATCCAGGCCACAATCAGAGTCTGAACACAAGACATTACACACAGAGTATGAATTACTAGTCACTAACGATTATTTTAATATTTATGATATATTTCTTAATATTTCACAATTAGCTGTGCAATTAGTCCCCCCTCCCCTCTAATTAATCTTATACTTATTTTTACTGTAATATTTCCTCAATTTATTTTATTTTATTATTTTATTTGTTTAATAAAGTTATTTGATTTATTATTATATTATTATTAGCTTTGTAATGATTTTTCCTCCAACATTTACCTTTATTTTTATTTCAGTTTTAGCCAATAAAACATGTTATTTCAGTAATAGACTAAGTTGTAGCACTTTTTCCCTCTAATATTTATGTTAGTTTAATATTTATTTAATTTGATTTATATTATAAATCAAATAACATCTGCAATTATCTTTTTTCATCCTTTTTTAATTTTTAATGTATAATTGTAGTCATTTTATTTGGGAGCTTTGTCATTTGTATTAGTTTGTTTGTATTAATATTCACCTTTTTTTATTTATTTGAACTTTAGCAATTAAACTATTTATTTAAGTTATTTTAGTTAGGTGCCAGGACAATATTTCAACAATATAACTATACTTTTATTTCACAATTTTAAGCTTCTTTTAAATTCGCATTTAGCTTTGCAATTAGTTTTTTCCCACATTTTGTTTATTATTTTTTTATTGCAGACTAAAACGTTGCACATTTAAATTTTATTCGTCTAAGTATTCAATCTATTTTTATTTTTCATTTATTTGTATTTAATTTCATTTATATTGTAAATTAAATCATATCTGGAATTACCTTTTTTATTATAATGTTAGTTTTTAGTCAATTTACACAATTTATGCAGTTTTTGTCATTATTATTATTATTTTTTGCATCTCTATTCAGCTATTTTTTATTTCACTTTTAGCAATTAAACCATTTATTTAGTTAGGTGCCATATTTCAACATATTTCTACATTTATCAATCAATTTTTTTTTATTTAATATTAATATATATTTTTTCAATTTCTGCTTTATTTCAAATTGACAAAAAAAAATGCTTCCTAGTGATATTTTTTAAAAACGTCTATCAAAGTCCATTAGCCAGTTAATTTACAGTCCAAACGAAAGTGAAATAGATGCAACAAAATCAAAATGACAGACAATAATAACATATGATGTGTACTGTAAAGTTTGCAATGATAATTGACTACAAGCACAACAACAACAACAACAGAGCTAAGTGGCACAGTATGCTGATGTTTGGTACCTGAAAAATGGCTCCAGCCAAACGGTCTGATAAAGTGCTACTCTTCTTCCCATGAGGCATAATGGAGGGAGGCCTCTTCATCACACACTCCGTCACCCGTAGCAACACTAGCAAAATCTGCTCCCTGTGACAAACACAAACACACTTAGGGTGTACTCACACTATGCTATCCAACCATGCCCAGGCCCGTTTCCCAGATTGTTTGAGAAGTGTGAGTGCTCTGAATCGGGCTCAGGCACAATTTAATTGGCGGGCCCTGGCCCGGTTGGAAGAGGTGTGCCAGAGCGCGGTTTACTTGGGCTCAGGAACGCTTGTAGTGTGAGTGCAAAGCGCGCCTGAGCCCGAAACTGAAGACGAGACGTGACTTTTAAGGGACTGTTTAATATGGATTTATTAATCATTCTTACTATTTAATCAACGCAAACTGTGGTAGATTATTAAAGATGCAAACCCCTCACTGCACGACAACTGCACCTTTAGCAAATCCTAATTCCTGGAGCACGTGGACTTTATAAACATTTATGAGCGTCAAAAGTGGCTGATCTGTACGGCGAAATATTTGACTGCATGTCACTGCATCCCAAACATCTAAAACGATATAACTAAAGAAATCTTCACTGTGCTGAGCGAGAGCACTTCTTAAACTGAACAGCGCATCATCGATGAAGCGTGCTCAGGCTCGAATGCAATGCGAGCGTGGGCAGTTGGGGGAGACGGGAGGGGGGACAAGCGTGCTTCGGCCTGGTTCAAGGCAACTGTACATAGTGTGAGTACGGCCGTAGGATGAGCCTGAGCAGAGATCTGTTTGTTTATTTATTGCAACATCAGCAAATTATAGCTATTTATAATAATAACTTCATAAATTAATAAGAGATGATTAATAAATAAATAACTAAACTAAATAAAAAATAAACAAATAATTAAATAAATATTGCAACATCAGCAACTTACGGATATTTCATGGCAAGATTAATATAGATAAAAACATATGTAATAATTTCATAATTAAATAAGAGACAATAAAAAAATAACTAAAATATATAAAAATAAACAGATAAATAAATAAATATTGCAACATCAGCAACTTATGGCTATTTCATGGCAAAATTTATATAAATAAAACATATTACGTAATAATAACTTCTGAATTTTATAACAGATTATAAATAAATAAATAAATGAATGAAATAAAATAATAAATTAATAAATAAACAAAAACAAAACAAAAAATAAATAAATATTTATTGCAACATCAGCAACTTATGGCTATTTCATAACCAGATTTATATATACAAAAATATATTACGTAATAATAGCTTCGCAATTTAATAACAGATGATAAATAATGAAATAAAAACAAACAAACAAATAAACAAATAAAAATGAATAAACAAAAACAAACAAATAAAAATAAATAAATAATTATTGCAACATCAGCAACATATGGCTATTTCATGGCAAGATTAATCTAGATAAAACATATTACGTAATAATTACTTCATAAATAAATAAGACACGATAAATAAATAAACTAAATAAAAATAAACAAAAAAAACAAATAAATATTTATTGCAACATCAGCAACTTATGACTACTTCATGGCAAGATTAATATATACAAAAATTAATTACGTAATAATAGCTTCATAATTTAAAAACAGATGATAAATAACTAAATAAAAAACAACTAAATAAATAAATAAAAACAAACAAATAAACAAATTAATAAAAATTAATAAACAAAAACAAACAAATAAAAATAACTAAATAAATATTTACTGCAACATCAGCAACTTATGACTATTTCATGGCAAGATTAATATATACAAAAATAAATTACGTAATAATAACTTCATTATTTCATTATGAATGAATAACTAAATAAGATTATGAGTCTTATTATGAATAAGATTATGAACTATTAATTTAGATTATGAATAACTACATAAAAATAACTAACTAAATAAAAACAAACAAATAATTAAATAAATAAATAAATAAATAAAAATAAATATGTATATATATATATATATATATATATATATATATATATATATATATATATAGCAACATTAGCAACTTATGGCTATTTCATGGAAATCTTTATACAGTATATCCAAAAACAACTTACATAATAATGACTTCATAATTTAATAACAGATGATAAATAACTAAATTAAAATAAATAAATAAATAAATATATATAAACATTTTACATTAAAAATATTATATATGGTTTTTCAGTCCAATATATAATAAATAACGTAAAATTCTTTCTAAACCCATTGGACATACCAGGTCTTCTGGTTCATGGTTTCATGCATGACCAGACTGCGATAAATGTTCAGCACACGCTTGCACATGTCCACATGCTCTTCCAGCAGTGATTTGAGCTCATTGGCAGCCTCCAAAAGGAAGACATTAGAGGAATTGGTGATAAAAACCTAAGTGGAGGAAAAAGAGATTGGAAGGAGAACATTTCACAAGTTATTCCTTCAACTAAACTTTTGACTGAAAATAATTAGTGTTTTGGACAATGGTGACAGCTCAACCACTGCTCTTAACAGGTCTGAACTCACTATATTTCAGTTCCTGGTGTAAAACCTGAACACCTGCACTCACCTGTAGTGTAGCCTGGACTCCAGCATGGACGTTGTACTCAGAATCAGAGCTTTTACTCCCAGAACTCCTGCTCCAATTAGGGTTTCGAACAGACACAGTGAGCCCAACATCCTACACACACAAACAAGATTCATAATGATGAGTTAAAATAAAATAAAACAATTAAATAAAAAACATAAAAAATATTATAAAAAAATTAAATTGAATTGAATTAAATGTAAAATTGAATTTAAAAATTCATTACATTTAATTTAATTAAAGCCATTTATACACACACAGGCACACACACACACACACACACATATATGTATTTATGTGTATATACACTTTTTATTTAATTTTATTTGGATTTTAGCTATTTTAATTAAACTAATTAAGTTTTTTTGTTGAATATTAAGATGTATTTATATTAAATAATTAAATAATATTATATTTAATACTTCTCAAATTTGTTAAAGGACAATTCTACTAAAATACGCCTGATAAAAGCTCCTTATATGCCCTTAGCCAGACTGAAGGTAATAATTTAAATACTGGAAATTAGCCAGTACCATTACAGATATATCTGAAGCAAAGAAACTCTGGAGCAAGCTGTTGTGCAGGCTGACTCAGCATGTAATAAGTTGAGAGACACCCACCTCCTCCTCATCTTTATCAGCTCTCTGCTCGTGGGTTGAGTCCAGCTGGCCTGTGAATCGCTCTTCCTCTGGTTCTCTCATAAACACAGGCTTTTCCTGCTGAGAAATCCACTCTTGATACACTCGCACCACCTTACGCATGGCTGCAGCCTCACACATCGGCAGCAGGAACGCCTGCACAACACAAATGATTTTTATGATCGTTTTATTCATATCAGATTACAATCAACCCCTCCAGGATTTTGTGAGCCTGCGATCACAGATTTTAAAGGTCCAATAAAACTCAAGTTTTTTTTTTTTTTTTTTTAGATGTTAGGATCAGTACTGTTAGTTTTTAGGATTTTTATAAGCTAGTGCGGACCAAAACAGTGACACAATTTGCATTTAGGAGATAAAAAAACTGATATAAACATGTAAAGCTTGCAGTTTTGTCACTTCCGCCCAAATGGATCAATGGTTTTATCCACGTCACCTCATATTTCAGTTTCTCATCAAATCTTCAGACTAATCAAATGCTCTCTAGTATCTGACATGTCCCGCCACCTTCAAGACACTTTTGACATTTTTGACACTTTTTGACACATTTGACGCACTTGAGCTCAACCACTCTCACTGGCAGAGGGGTAATATAGCAAAACGCTATTGGCTGCTTTTTGAAAAAGGTAGGAGCTACACTATGCCCCACCCTCCCTTCATGTTTCGTTTGAGATTACGTCAACATCAAATAAAAATGCACATTTTAAAGCACTTCACAAAACCTTTAAAATCAAAATCATGCAAGTGACACAAAATTCAGAAGACCTTGCAAAAACTGCATGTTATGAGTGAATCAACCTTTTAATCTTGACTAAAATATGCCAGTGAAGATTGGTCTGATGCTTTACTATTATAATTTAACTCTACAATGCCGATCAACATCATAATTGATATTAATTATCGCAATAATCAAGGTCAAGGAGGGATTTATTGTCTACCTTAGGAAAGATTTGTTACAAAAAAAAGGTCTGCTGTACATAGATACCCACAAGACAACATATGACATACTCATTAAAAATCAGAATCCTATAAATACATCCTAATATAAATACAGTTATATTAAAACAATAACTTAACAAATACAATGTGCACCCACCGCTCTCTATTATTCCAACCAATGCAGTTATCTTATTCTTTTAACGATCCAACCGTAATTGCTCGATCAATTAAACTGAAAAAGGAACAAATGAATGTTCATATCTATTATACCAGCATAATGGCACTAATGATGTTGCTGATGCAGAACAAAATTTTATTTGGACCATTTTGAGTTCAAATATGATATAATAATTGATATAATATAATTTTTAAGACTCTTTCCATACATTTTAAGACAGGGGTGTCCAAACTCGGTCCTGGAGGGCCGGTGTCCTGCATAGTTTAGCTCCAACTTCCTTCAACACGCCTCCCTGGAAGTTTCTAGTATACCTAGAAAGAGCTTGACTAGCTGGTTCAGGTGTGTTTAATTGGGGTTGGAACTAAAATATGCAGGACATCGGCCCTCCAGAACCGAGTTTGGACACCCCTGCTTTAAGACCTCATAACCTTTTTTCAACCGGAAATACTGGCGAGATTTTAACCTAAAGTATATTTACTAAATATGAATGTAAGAAACTAATCCAAAACTAAAACATTATTCATATACTGATTATAAATCTATTAAAGTAAGCTAATTCAGCAGGTTGGCTCCTATAGAACTGCAGAGAATGGTGCTGCCTAGGTTACTACAGTAAACAAAGCAGCATGATGTCGAATCTAGTAGGATTTCATTGATTTCATAAACAGCACAGCATCCTGATATTCGCAGATTTAATTAATTAATTTAGTATACAACCAAACATTGCATAATCAAAAATGATATAAAATTTACTACCTTACAAAATAGCATTTAAGACTTTTTAATACTTTTTAAGGGCCTTAAATTTCGCTACATAGATTTATCAACTTTTAATACTTTTTAAAACCCCGCGGGCACCCTGTAGTAGGCTGTAAAGAATTTAAAAGTGAAATTTAAAGTTCTTTTTAAATCTGCAGTATTTAAAATATTTATGTTGTTCCGCTATGAAAACATACAATGACCTTGTAAATTTGTTCCCTCTCTCTTTTTCCCCCCAAAAACCATTGGGCTCTAATTTATTTAAAGGAAACACTGAGAGAAACTAATGCTGATGATACACAGGGCAACTTTCTGAACAATATTGCTGGTCAGCTTTGTGGAATGAAGCCATAAATGGGCAACCAGGTGGGACATATAGGGTAACTAATTAGGGCAACGGGTTACAGATACAATATTGTTGCCCATTTTTAATAGAAAAGTGGCCAAGCAACATCCCTCTGCAAAATTGCCCAGCAGCATTGCTAAAAAAGTTGCCCTGTGTATCATCAGGATTAGTTTCTCTTAGCGCTTCCTTTAAATCAAGACATAGCCCAATAATTCTTGAGGTAAAAAAAAAAGAGAGAAAGAGAACAATTCTACAAGATCATTGTATATTTTCATAGCAAAAAAAATATTTAAAAAATGCGAATATTGCTGAACATTTGTATATAAGCAAAATCAGCCATTTTATGCTGGAAAAATGAGAAATATATTCAGCAATTTCTTGAAGATTGCTAATAGACTCACCTTCACTTTCATCAGTTTGAGGGTACATATAGATGAAGACAAAATGATTAGTCCTCCTGTGAAATGTTTTCTCCCTTTGTAATGTTTAATGGACAGAATGTTCTTTTCAAGGCATTTTTAAATATAATAGTTTCAACAACTACTTTCTTTTGTCTTTGCCATGATGACAGTATTAAATTATTTTTTTAATATTATAATTACTGCAAGACTAGTTTTTTTTTAAAGTGCCATTTAAAGTTTTAACTAGGCTAATTAGGCAAATACTTGGATAAAAGTGGTTTGTTCTGTAGCCAATCGAAACCAAAAAATATTTATAAAACGCATTCCAATCAAACTAAAATTAAGAAGACTTTCTCCAGAAGAAAAACACAACACTGAGAAAATAAAACTGTCAAAGGAGGGCTAATAATTTTGCCTTCAACTGTAGTTAATCTATTACTTGTTCTCGGGTAACGTGATTTATCTGAGCGCAAAGAAGTTCACATATTAATAGCATGTACACTGATTCTGCACATTTGACCGATTGCTTGCCTTTATTTCCTATATTATATAAACTTATTGTACATTATTCTTTTATAATGGCCATTATTGATTATTAAAACTGATAATCAGCAAAAAATATCATATTTTTCAATGAAAATGAAAGGAGGCAGTTATGTTATAGGCTTCGTTTTGTTATAAATGTGCATACAGTGAAGATGACGGTCATTTAAATATGTAGCTACACGATGCCCTAACGTTTTTGGTGTCTGTTAAGTTGCTAATATCAAAATGAAAATAGGCATCTCCTTATCAAGTTTTCATTTTATTGTTAAGAGAGTGAAACAACATTTCCCTTTAAAGATTTGCCCAACGTGTCCTCGGGAGTAGGGCTGTGCGATATGGGCAAAAAACCCTATTGATGTTCTATTTGACCACATGTCAGATTTCAGTGTTAATTTTTTTTATTATACAATACACTAGGAACTAGTGTACCTTTCTTGGCTTTGAAGTAAAATAAAGGAGTATTGCAATAAATCGTTTTTATTTTTTTCTCTTACTTACTGTTCCTATTGCCTAAGCCTAAAAAAAAACACTTATGTGTCAAGCCATCAGAACCGAACCGAAAATAGTGTTAAAAAACCGAGGTATGTATTGAACCGTAAGCTAACTGTATTGTTGCATCCCTAGTGTCCACAGACTGTTTTTTACCATGCATAGACCATAGACCTCCTTGTGACGCTGCTGTGAAATAGGTCATTCACATATCGCGTCTTTTGCGCGCGCAAGTTCATTATTTCCAATGGAGGCACCCGGCTGGCGCGCATATTGGGAGTGATATGGTGATGCACGCACGTATTCCATGCACAGTTGATAAATAATGTTTAGTTAGTTTTTCATCCTTTGAGAAAACTGTTGATGGAGCGCGAGCAAAAAGTGCCTTGAATACTGAAGAAAGCAACGCGCCTTGCGCTTTCCACACGCTTTTAGATGCGATATGTGACTGAGAGGTCTTACAAATTACCTTATTCTGCGATACATCAGTCTTCCTGTATCCAAAGTAATCCCACACCACAGATGTTGACTTTTTGTGGCACCAAGTCCTCCTGTGCTGAACTCATCATCCCTGTTTATGCAGGCTATTTGTCATTAAGCTCAGTCTCCTGTTCTCAAGCTCTGTTTAGGCGCGATGCGTTATGATTGGATCAAACAACATACTGCGGGAAAATCATGCTGTAAGGCGATTTAGAAATTGCAAATGTCTAAATCGTGATTTCGATTTGATTTCAATTACTCGCACATCCCTACTCGGGAGGTTGTTTTCCATATCAAACTTGCAAAGTCTGAACTTACGAGGAAAGGATTCAAGACTGAACTTTGAGTAGGCTACTTACTATTGAGAAAAAGCCCCTAACAACGCCTCCGTTTTCCCACCATCCACACTGATATAGAGCAGCAGCGTTTTAAAACAAAAACAGTCTCTTCAGCGTTCTTTCATTTTCCGAGCTCGAAAACTCCCATGTAGTATGGCCGGAAGGCATAACTATAGCAAAACTTATGCGTTTTAAAACTAAAACGTATTAGTGTAAACAGGGCCTGAATCCTAAAATGTCAAATTCGACACAGCATGATCCTGACACTTTAAAGCCATGGTAAGCACACTTAAGTCTGTCAAGAAATGGTCTTTGAAATGTTCAAAATATGGTCTGCAGAAACACTATTTATCTGTCTCATACATAGCAGTTCCTCTCTTTAAACAACTGAACAATCGACTTCTCTCATTACCACTTCTTCAAACTGAGCCGCACTTCCTCCTCTTTCATTGACATGTAAATGCGCTGCAGTTCTTCTGTTCCTCCTGAATTACCTGTCGAAATATCTCCGTGATGAAGTTGACGTTGGTTCTGGAGGAGCACAGGACCCGGCGCACCACCTCGATGTCGGTGAGGTGCTCTTCATCCATGCTGCAGAGGCTGGAGGAGCTGGGCTCTCTCTCCGTCAGGGTGCTGGTGTTGGAGTGCGACTGCTCTGGTTCGCCAGTCCCACCACCATCCAGACTGTCCTGTCGTGGGCCGCCATCTTCTCCTCGGGCTGCCAGGCCTGCCGCCGCTCTCTGAAATATCAGCAAAAGAGCTACTGAACTAACTGTAAATCCAGACACAATTCCAAGAAGTTAAAAACCTAAGTGTGAAATCTAAACGTACAATGTTTATTTTGCTAGAGTACGATGTTATTCTTCAAATGAACAACTAATCTGTGCAAGTCAATCCACAGAAAAAAAAGTTTGTTTTGGTAATCTTCAATCAAAGTCTGAGCGTTTGCTTCCGAGTTTGGAGTAGCAGTCCTTCTCTGTTGACATCAGCTTGACAGCTTAAGCCACAATATTCTTAACCACGGCCCTCTTAATCAGTCTCCCTAGTTTTTCGCGATTCCGCGATCGTTGAATCCAACGCAAACTCAACAAGAAATTCGCAAATTTTTGAGATCCTGCAAAATTCTCAATTAAACGCAAAATATTCACAAAAAAATTTAAATAATCTCATAAAACATCATGATGTTCATGAAATCGATAAGTGATTTCGTTAAACTCTTTTCCTGCCGTTAACGAGAGAAACCCAAAATGCTTCCCTGCGACGAGTTTTATGGCAATTCGTGTTTTAGGTTTATTACGGCAGGGGAAGCCCTAACGCATTTTCTGAGTGAGGTACATGCCAGAGAAAAAGTTCGTGCATAAAAATTATACAGCCTTCCTTTAATCCCTATCGTTTTAGATCTTGTCTTGACAAGAGACCAAAATAAAAAAGCTTTATTTTTATGATTTGTGTCATTGTCACTGTGTCAGATTGCAAATCAAACATAGTAGGCTACCTAATAGGGTAAATAAGATTGTAAATATATATATATATATATTTATTTATTTTTTTTGTTTTGTTTTTTTTATTGCAAAATTGTCCACAAATTTCTGGGAATTACTGCCACAAAAATCAGTAATTTTTATATCGAAAAATCACAACAACAAAAAAATAACAAATTCGCGCAAAACTAGGGGGTCTGCATAATGTTATTTTCTATGAGGGAATGATGTGCAAATAGAAATGTAACATGTCTCCATAGTAACGCATATAAACATGTCCACAGAACAGCATTCGCAAAGAAATTGGGGTTAAAGGATCTGTTCCAACTCTCTGTGATCAGCTGCACCTCAAGAATGAGTCTTACAAGTTTAAAACATTTCTAAAACGGTGCAATTTTGACACCAAATACTTATCTTAGATCTTGTAAAAGAGATAAAATAGCAGCTTTTTAAATGTATAAGGTATTATGCTCAATAAATGTTTTACCTGCCTTTCAATTACCAGTTGAGAATGATATAAATTTGAGAGGTTGCTCATGGGTATTCTCTAACTGTTCCATGTTTATCAGTTGTACAATTGTTATTGAAGTGCATTACATGACTGAATACGTGCACTCAATAAATGTCCACTACAATTTCAAAGAGTATTATTGGTAACTCTTCTATGTTTATCAAATATAACACTTGTATTGTGGTGATTTATGAGATTGCATGAGCACACTTAATGATTTCCATGACTGTTTAAAATTCATTACAGGTATTCCCTGATTGTTCAGTGAATGTTTGTAAACTTGCTACCAAGTGCACTAATTCAATCCCATAATGCACCTAAATAACATCTACAATGGCTTCTAAATCATCTACAAATGTATTTCTCATCAGTTTAGGCTATGGGTAGGGCTGCGCGGTCAATCGAAATCGAATTGCAATTGTGATTAAATAAAAGTTGTGATTGTCATGCACATCTTGTCACTGAAGTAAACGTGTTTGATTAGCAGTAAATCTCAGTTGAAAGCCAGAAGGAGCTCGTGCGCATGGAAACTCATGAAGAAACCTAAGAAATCCCCATAGCAGTTGTTAAATAAAGATTTATCTGTTTTTATTGATTCAATGTAACTAATAAACACACAACTATAGAATCCTCTAACAGAAGATTTATTTCAAACACTCGACTAAAGTTATGAAGTAAATCTGGAGTAAAAACATGTTATTAAAAGTGGTAATTTCACAGGTTTTCAGATGTAGCACTGAGAAGCTATGCAAACAGCTGTCATATGACAGTACGATTATCTTTGTTTTCATAATCGCCCCATTAATTGATTATAAACATGATTTTTCATAGCTTGGTAAATTACGGCTCTGTGTGGTAAATGCTGCTCTGTCTGAAAGCACATGCTGGGGATTTATTGCTCATTACAGAACCGGCTTTACTGACAAAATGCGCGCACAATCACCTTCGATTCATTGTGCAGCCCTAGGTAATGTGAACATTTCAAACAAAGTTTAACCCTAAAAGTGCTTTTACTACCATTACTGCACCAAACATGATGTGTAGATGCTACCTGGATATTCTTTGGCACATTTTCTCCTTCCATGCCAGGGATTTGTGTTCCTGTGTTTGACCGAGGCTCCAGCCAGAAGGAGACCAGCCAGCGGATGAATATGACTCTAGCATTGAGGAAGTTCTCTTTAGTGCAGTACAGGGCTTCATTGGTCTCTGGGTCTCTTTTTACAACCATGTAGTAAGGCTTTGGTCTCAAAGGTGGAACCTCTATAATAAAACAGGACAGAGGAACCAAATTAGACATTTTATCATCACAAAAAAATGCCTTACTTAGATTTTTTTTGTCTTGTTTATAGTCCAAATATATAAAGATTTTGAAAAGGATTTTCTAGACAAGAATTTTTTTTTTACTTGTTTTAAGAAATAAAATGTAAAAATGAAGGGAGTTTTTCCTTAAAGGGGTGGTCCACAGTGTATTCCTAAGGCTTGGTTGTGTTTATAAGATGCAAACCAATGTGTGCTCATGCTTCATTTGTAGAAAATCACGTTATTCTTTCATCCTTCCTCTGAAAGGCTTGCCCTCAAGAGGTTCTGATTGGTCAGCTAACACAATGTGCTGTGATTTGCGGATCGGCTCCACGTCACCAGGAAGCATCACGCACCTTCAAGCATGCGCTTTTTCGTTGTGTAAACACTGTGAGAGTCAGAGAAGCTGTTAGCTGCAGCAGTTTGTGCTTGAATTTGACAGAAAACGAAGAGCACACAGCTGAACCTCAAGCCTGCTCTCTAAAATAAAACCTCTAAAATAAAGTGTTGTATACACGTATTCGAAATAAGCATGTGTAAGTAACATGAAACGTTCACATATTTTTTGCGAGTTCATTATTTGAAATGTAGAACGCAGGGAAAGCGTCTGCATAGAGAGACACTGCAGCGCTGCTGAAGATTGTGGGTGTTTACAGCGGTTTGACTAATAAATATGAATTTGTAGCTAAATTGTTAGCAGTGACAAACAGCATTTCCCATTGTTTACATCTTTGTTTACATCCTCGCTACAACATACCATTAATGCTAGAAACTGTGCCTGTAGTTGATCAATTTTAACAAATAAAAATACTTACAGGATTCTGGATGCTGTCCTTTGTCAAATGTTAGAGCTATATCTTTTTTTTTATAAAAAATCTGGTACATAATTAAAATGAAACTGTAAGCACTTCTCTCTTTGTGTCATGTCCTTTGGAAGCCCAAATACAGAAACAGAAGAAACTCTGTGAAAATAGCAGCATTTGGACGGCATTTTAGCTTTCTCTGCTATAACATTACAGCGCCTCTGGCAATTTCCCTTTGCTGAGCACGGTGTATACACGTGGTGAATGCACGTAACCAGAAGCCCCTGTGATCTCACTAGCCCGGATGTATTTTTTGTAGTCTTCAAACTTTGTTCACTGTAGGCTTTGCTAAGCTAACTCTGTAAAAGCCAATGTCTCCCTTTGCATTGAACTTTGAGCGTATTACATTCAGAGATGTTGTTTATGTTCACACAGCTACATTACACATCAACTAAAGTTTAAAATATGATATTGTAGTAGACCACCCCTTTAAAACAAGCAAAATAATCTGTCAATGGCATATGCAAAATAGTAATTTTACGTTGTAAATAGTCGTTTTTCCTTTTGATAAAAGATTATTTAGCTTACCCCATTGTTTTATGTAAAAATAAATCACTTAATTTTGATATTAAAACAAGACAATATGTTTTGCTTGTCTAGAAAATGCTTCTTGATAGGGCTGTACGATATTGCAATATTTTGTTATTCTGCAATATATATTACGATATGAATACAATTTCACCAGATGACTTAAATAATACTATTTGGAAAGAATTTATTATTTTAGTTTAGATTGATTGGGATGATTCTGTAGGTGCATCTGCATAAACCTTAACAAAACCCATTGCAAAAACTGATTTTCTTACTTGGAGTTTTTGTCTTTTTTCTAGTCTGAATATCTCAAAATTCTTAAATCAAGAAGCATTTTCTAGATAATTAAAAAATAATGTCGTTTGGAGAAATAATGAGTGAAAATGACAGGAGTTTTTCCTTAAAACAAGGAAAATAATCTGCAAGTGGGGTGAGCAAAATAATCTTGTTTTCACTTTGAAATGAAGATTATTCAGATTATTTTGCTTGTTTTAAGGAAAAACTCACTTATTTTTGACATATTATTTCTGAAAACAAGACAATATATTTTTGTTGTCTAGAAAATGCTTCTTTATTAAGGAATTAGTAGATATTTGGACTAAAAACAAGACAAAAACTCTAGTAAGAGAATCTGTTTTTGCAGTGCAAGCATAGAAAAATATCATGAAGAAAAAGACACAAATGAAATAAACCATTAATTATTGTTTTCCGAATAGTCTATTGGTATTCAGGTACCGTAATTGAATATTTAGATGTAAAATAATACTGCATAGTCTTCGTTGTATAAATAATTGAATAAAACTAATAATTATTAAGGTTACAATTGGTACAATTTCTTATGCCTGAATGCTTTTATAATCCTCATACAGTCACAGACCTCAAAAACGCATGCAAATGATGAATTATAATCCAGAATCAACATTGCATATCCTGCGATGTGACTATTGTGAATGCTCACATTGCGATATCGATGCTGAAATGATATATTGTGCCGGCCCACTTCTTGATTAAGAATTTTTAGATATTTGGACTAGGAACAAGACAAAAAGAATCTACGTACGAAAAGCATATTTGCAGTGATTATCCTGAGGAATCATACTAGCAAAAAAAAAAAATCTCGAAAACAAGAAGAACATACTTGACTTTGACATAAAGAAGGATGCATACCCAAAATAGGATTGTACAAACTGGTCTCCTTGGAGAAGTTGGGGAAGATATGGGGCAGGTAATACTTTTTAAAATTGGCGAAGAGAAATGCGAAGCCCTTCTCGTGGTTCTCCTTGCACTTCCACTCAAGACTTTTGGCCTGTAGGGGCACAGATCACACATGGCAAGCTGAGCACATACACAGTGGCTGGGACAGAAAAGCCTGTTTGTGTTTTGTGGAGCACAGTGGGGTTTGGTGGAGTCAGGCAGTGCGTGGTGCTCTTGTTGTTTATGCTGGAAAGGGTGTAAAGCAGAGAAGCCATTGCAGCGCCAGGAAAACACCCCGCACCGCTTCTGCAAGGGTATCTGGCATCATGTACATGCAGATCTGGGGTCAGTGGTGTGTAAGTTTGCTCTAGCGGGTTTAGCTTCAGGTCTGCGCCAGCTGTGTTAGCGTCAGCAGTGTTAGTAGGAGGAGGGGAGTACCTGGTTTACCATGTATTTTAGCAGAGCCTCCAGGAAGTAGCCAGTGAGATCCTCCTGGGATTTATCTCCTGACTGGGGCGGCACCAGGGGACTGATCTCCTCTGGAGTCACTTGAGCTGCAGTGATAGATAAAAAGATGTGCCTTAAAGGTGCAGAATGTAAGTTTGACACACAGTGGTTGAACTAGGTATTGCACGCCTGGTTCAAAACAGAGAAAGCGCAGGTTGCCAGATTGACGACATCTAGTTCTAAATAAAAGCAACAGCACGTGATAGAAAAAATATTTCCATATTAAAAGAAGTTTTAGTTCTAACCAACACCTGAAATTTATATTTTAGAAACGACTTCTATTTCATGCAGCTGAACAACAGAAAACTATGACAATGATCACCTCAGGTACACCTCATTGCTTTATTCAGTGTTAAATGCTGATAATGTGACTTTGAATGCCATTTTACATGCCATTTATAACCATACTACTGAAAGCAGCAGCAGTTAATTCACCTCAGATCCTGAAAATAAAATAAACCATTTAAAATTGAACTTTAGAACTGTGACTCAGTGCAAGCCAACACATATTATTGATTCAGCGTGTACATTTAATCATGTTAAAGAGGTTAAATATATATTAATTAGATTATAAACCTTACCATTTCGTATGAGTGCAGTAAGTGCACTATTCCAGTGGTTCCCAACCTTTTTTTTGCCTGTGACCCCCTTTTCCCCCGGAAAGTATTGTGAAAAATATTTGAACTGTAGGCCTACATAAGCTTCAAACAGCAATTTTTGATTACCTTAATCCAACTAAAATCATAATTGAACTAAACAGAAATGGAATTAAGATGGAAATGTGGAGTATGCATATATTAGTGGCATTGTTGAAGTAAACATCGCAATCAAACTATTACCGTCATGTAGAACTTTGCCATATTTTCCGAAGTTCGCAGTTTTTTTCTTTCCATTCGGAGCATTCCATGCTTTATTAAATTCTATAACACTCTCACCAGTCCTTACTCTTTATTTGCATCTAATACCCTAGTTTGTCATGGGGGCATGAATGAAATGTTCATAAGTGAAAGTGAATATGACGAACTGCAGTTAATGTCACCCAAAATTACAGGAAACTCTTACATGAAAGCACTTCACATAAACACCTTAATTATATTATTGTCTATTAAGGCAAACAACTAAATTTCAGATGTCCATGTAAATGTAGTCAGTAGTGTCTTCGAAGTAAGTGAAAGATCCAGAAGGGCATCCTGCTGATTTGATTCAGAAGAGCACTTTTTTGTCAGACGCTTCAACGGTCCGGTATACATCCACGCTAAAATATCAAGGTGAAAGTCATCATAGCTTGCGTAGAATAGACCCAGCTCCCAACCCAACTTTGTGATTAGATTAACGCCGATATTTTTTTTATTGCCCAATAAGAGTCAAGACAAACAGAGACAACAAACAAACACTTACGCTCCTGAAGGTTAAGAGGAGGGCTGATCAGATTATCCAGGGTTCGAGGGCCCAGCTCAGACTGTGGTGCAGGGAATCCTGGGATCAGACAGGCAAAGATCCAGAGCTGCTCTCTTAAAGCATTGTGCTGCAGAGCCTGCATCCACAGAAGGAACAGACGCACCCCTTCCCTCCGAATCTAAACAGTACACATGCATACCACAATATTACTGACTAAGTATTTCAGAAACTCTCACTGTTTAGTAAGCAGACTAAAATTTGCTTCAAAGATTATATCACAATGCAAATGGTGAAAAGAACATTAACAAAGAACAATTACTCAATTAACAAATAAAGATTGTAAATTATCTATTGAGATGTAATACCTTTAGGGAGTTTCCAGTGTGTAACAGTTTCTTCAAAATGAGACCTATCAGAAACGACAGTAGTTTAATCTGAGAAACAAAAACCATAGCTTCTAAATGAGCGGATTAGTGAACTAGCTGTTATTTGCTTGTGGGCTTATTGAGAAAATATGCCTTCAAATGTTTTATCCTGCATGTTAAACACAGGCTACAAATTATTTATCTCATCAGTCAGTAATGAAGGACAGTAGTGTCAGAGTTCTCGGTCAGATCTGGGTGTTTCTGGGCCCCAGGTCCTTGGCATTCTCTGTGTTTATCTTGGTGATCTGTGTATCCTGCTGCTTAAAGTCTTCAGAGCAGAGGAAAAGGAGAGACCACCGGATAATTCAAGGATTTAAGACTACTATGACCAGGTTAAAAAAAATGTGTTAAATCACATCTTTTCCATTTTAATTTTTGAGTTTTCTACCCTAGATAGCAAGGGTGCGGAACATTGTTAATCTGAGATAGTTAATTAATATACATATATATTAATATACTGCTTGTTAAGTTTTTAATGATTTATGAAGGAATTATAATGCTTTGTTTCGTTATTTCATCTTCATTTACAAGTAGAAAAGTATTTACAGCAACTACATATTTCTGTTCATTTGCATCCCGTCCCTTTGTGCCCCCTGGCAGCATTTTCGCAAACTGCTGTTACACCTAAAAACATGTTAATAATCCCTTTGTCCTGCGGTGGTGCCACGCGCAGAGGTAGTGTTAATTTTGAACCGTCCCTCACTGTATATATACATATAATAATATAATAACACACCTTGTTTAAATACTTTATTTTTCAATGCAGGATGAAACCTATTAGAATGCAGCTAGAATGATCCTATAATTCAAATTAAAAATAATTTTGTATCCTTTTTTTATATTTATAAAATATAATATAGTTAAGAAATATCACACAAGCAATAATATCAACATGTGAGCTCAACTGTAAATATGAGAGTAAGTTACATTTTAGACATAAAACCTTTTCCTGAACATAACTTTGCAATAAAAATCCAAAATCAAACAAAAAGTACTCAGGGGTAGCTTACATAATGTGACGGTGCTCTTTGTGTAAGGGATTCATCAGAATAAACAGCAAAAGTCAGTGCAAGGCACTCCAAAAAATGTGGAAAAAATATTAAAAAGCCTTTATTGACATGGCTATTCCTTAAAACTGCACCTACACAAACATTTGCGTTCATCAGGGTAATTGTTTACCATGTCAATAAAGGCTTTTTAATATTTTTTCCACATTTTTCGAGTGCCTTGGACTGAATTTTTCTGTTTATAATATTGCAAAGTTTGATTCCAAAATGCAACTAAAATCTATCATTTGAAAAAATAATTAAATGATCCATTCATAAAGGCAGTAACTTCTAAATGAATCCGCTGTTTTGAACGAAACATCTGAATGAGTGACTCGATATTTCTACTAGCATATTTAGTTTATTTATTCATGACAGACATAAATAGCCATTAGGCAAGGTAATAAAAAACACACTCAGCAAAACAGTTTAATAATTATTACTACTATTACAGTATGTAAGTATATGTTAGTAAATATAGTACACCAAATCATAGTGAAACTTCATTGTTCAAAATGCCTCTTAATTCACAACACCATCAAAAGTCTGAGATTAGAATTAAAATTTGGTTAAAGACTTTAATAATGTGTATTATGCACTACATAAGCTTATTAAAATGATGTCAACTATCACTTGACACTGGATCACATGAATTAAGGACATTATTAAAGTAAATTAAAACAAAAATAAAACATCAGCCGTCTTAAACAATATTGCGTTCACCTATGCTGTGGAACTGCCATCTTCCTTGTATTCGCTCTGGTAACAGCTGTAGGATTTTCTGCAATGTAAGCATATGGATTTGACTGCAGACATGCCAATATATTCACTCATGTTAGTACACGCATTTAAACATCTCAAGAGATTACTATACGAGCATAGCTCGTAGCATATATTTACATTACAAAACAGATGAGCAGATTTGTGCAAACATGCATTACTGGGCTTCCTTGTGACACTACAAGCTGCAATGTTGCAATAGCTTCCTTAAGTGCAGAAATCACACTTGTCTCATCATGATGGTGCATTTAAAGAAGCATCTCCAGATTTCACCATTACTAACAGCCCATGGGGCAAACCAGCCGAGCGAAAAGCTTAAGTGTGACTCATAACCCATTTGGGTGCGGCAAAGAACACCTGTTTTTTCCTTTTTGTTTGAGAGAGACACATCAGTTATCTGTCAGGTGCATGTCAATCTTTTCTTATCAATGATCTCATTGCTGATGACACTGATGCTTCAGCAAATACTGAAAAACTCAACTGTAGGAAGTGACAAATGTTAGGTTTGTTTATTTTATATTTTAATGCCATATTGCTTATAACTATGACAACTTTCAATGCATAATTTACAATAATAGCAATTTCTTAATAAACAAGCTTTATACAAATGACACATAATTCAATTCAATTCAATTCAATTCAAGTTTATTTGTGTAGTGCGTTTTCACAATAATCATTGTTTCAAATCAGCTTTACAAAAGGTGAACATTATTGCATTACAATCAAAATCAGAAAAGCTGAGGTTATTAGTTAACATAACTTTATTAGTTACTAATAACTAGAGACAGACAGAATCTGCGGACATTTTTTGCTATTTCAGCTCAGAATTTTGTTAAAAATCTGCAGATTTATGCGGAATGATTTTAGGAGTATCATAACTAAAACCTTAATATATGAAATAAAAAGTAATATCTTTTTAACTTTTATTTAATGTATACAATGTAAATCCAATTAGATCCACTTTATTTGGTAAACAAAGCAAATCTCTGATATAACATATCCTAAAAGACAGAAAATATTATTTTACCAACTGTATTGTAAATAAATCATATGGATGTTTCATATTAGTCAATTTTAGTACAAAAAATGTATTTAAAAACTGAATAAATATAAATTTACACACATTTACACAAGTAAATAAACAGAATCAATGATGGGCTAAAAATCTGCGGAATTCTGCACATGCAGATTCCGTGTGGGCCTACTAATAACTTCAACTAATTAATTAGTAACTAAAAAAAGGCTCAACAATAAGGACTGTCCAATTAGGGCTGGGCTATACATCAAAAAGTAATCAAAATTGATATTTAGAACCTATAATCGATCTAAGTTTTCCAGGACGATTTTTTCAATCACTTTCCATACTGCGTGTGGAGTCACGGGACCCCGCTCTGCTAAAGGCTGATTTATACTTCTGTGGCCACTTTGCAGCCACACCTGATCTCTGGTCAAGTAGGACGATGGACCCATTCTTGAGTCTTACTTTGCGCTACATTGACGATGATTGGAAGCTGTGCCAGAGATGCCTTGAGATGGCATATTTCCCATTACATTCAAATTATTGTTTACATTAAAATATTTGTTTACAGAAAATGCAAGAAATGCACTGTTTAAAATATTATTTACAGGATATACAAGATTTATTTTATTTAGAAGAGATACTGTTTATTTTCCACTTTTAATATGAAAAACATTGTAACATTTTTATTTTGTTTCCAAAAGTGCAAGTTATTTATTTTCACTTTTTTATAAGAAATAAAAGTGACTGTTGGTTTTAGGCAATGTGTGTTTTAATTTTAGTTGTTCAGCGTTAATGTTCAATAAATAATCATAGACAGTAGATAGTGTGTGTTTCTTTCAATTATGTTAAAATCATGTAATGCACCATTCATTCAGAAATCTCACTTGTAATTTGTGAGCATATTAACTGTACAAAATCTGTCAGTGAACTATGAGGGCAAAAAAATTAAATTAATAAAGAAAATAATCATTCATTAATCGTAATAGAGTTAAAATGTTTAATAAATTGAGATTTTGATTTTAGGCCAAATAGCCCAGCCCTATGCCCGATGGCCTGCGGCCAGCGTGTGAGACGCTCGGGACAGTAGATAGGACCGTTACTGGCCCGATCTACCCAGTGCTGCCTTGTCACTAAAGTTTTGCCTGCGACTATTTGCCAATTGCATGCAAATACAGTCCTATAATTGAGAAACATTTTGTGCTTTTAAGCCTTTAAATGTTACCTTCTCTGTGATGTCGTGAACACCATATTACTTTTTGGTTCCTCTTATCTGATTGGATGTTGTGAGCATGTTGTTTTTTCTGTAACTAGTACAACGAAGACATGGCAACATCAAATTATGTGGCTTAAAAAAAGGTCTGTTTCTAACGTCTTAGAAGCAGACATTTATGTGGGTACAACACAATGAAAAAAATTAAGTGATGTTTTGCACAGTTTGCCATCAGTTTCCAGGAAAAGCAGACAAGTCCGGATCCTTTTTATTTGGAACAAGCAATTAACGAAATCAAAACCTCGAAGCTCACGATAAAAGTGACAACACTTTGAATTTTGCTTATTATACATTTATTAAGATTTTTTAAATATTTAAAATATTTATTTTTGAGAATCTTTAAGAAGATGTCCTGAATAACATTAAGACAGATATATTATATAACATATTTAAACTATGTAGAAATAGCTATTAACTTTTGTTTTGTTTTTTTGGTGAGGACTGTGAAAATGTTTGGCAGGGCAAGTAAAAATCTGAAAAAAATTCTTAGTGTTGAACCCTGTAATAGCTTTTAACAGTTAAAGTTACTATATATAAACATAGTTAACCTGCAGTTATATAGTATATGGGTGATGCCTATGCGTACATGTTCAATGAAGTGTATTTTGTATATAAGATCTTTCAATTTAGTCAATGATAAATATTCAACAAAATCTTGCAACATTTTAAACAGAAAGGAATGTTGGGAAGTAGGAATTGTAATGATGGAAGGGAGTGACACAATGAAATTAAACTAAGCTAATGTTTTTAAGTAGTGATTATCTACATGACTTACCTCAAATATAAAAAGGATGGAATCAAGCTCTTCCCGTTGCGATTTGTGACCTACAAGAAAAAGAAAATGACAACAACAACAAAAAAAAAAAAACACATTGAACGTCACCAAGGGATCTCAGAAACCCACAGGGCTATTAATAGCTCCACAAACAAGAATCGCCTATCTGCTCTGGAAACAAGAGCCATTCAAACATGTGGCATCAAGACCTACTCCAAACAATCTTCTTAATCAATTATAATGAACGATTTTCAGCTATTAAGTGCACATTTTGCCAAAAGTTGATCATTTAAAGTCTGCATGGAAATGCATTTTATGTGATATGTTGATTCCAGAATTGCATTGCACTTCATTTTATATTGCAATGCAACTAATAACAGGTAATTTCACTAATGAAATCTATGACAAAACATGCGTTAATTTCTACTCTCAAAAATGACATTTGCTGTTCATTCAAACTACTTATTTAAAATGAGCTAAAACAAAACAATTCTTGTGCTTTTTTGGTGGCAACTTAATTGCTGTATGTTCAATCCACTTAAATTAGTAAAAACTAATAAGCTCTTAGTTAGTTCTTAACTTGATGCATTCATGTTGTCCCAACACAAATCAATTGTGTGAAACCCAGTGTATATTTTTTTACAGTATATGATAAATAGATTATGAAAAAAAACAAAAAAAAAACGGAAACTAGATTTGACAAAACAAACCATGTACCATAATAAAAGCATACATTTATCCATAATCAACATGACGGAATTGTAAATATGCTTAGATTGACCACACTAAAATGCTCAAAAGAGATTTTTCCCCGTCTTTGTATTTGTCTCAGTGTTGTATATATTGTAAATACATATTTTTGCCTTACATTTTTTTTATTTTTGATTAATTTGTTGTTTTGTTCACTTTTGGGTATTGTAAATAAAGTCACAATTTTTGGTATCTACTTTGGTTGTCTTTTGCACTTCATTCACTGTTTGTATAAATTTATTTTAATTGCAACTAAATGTCAAACCCCACTTTCCCCTAGACAAACATCAGAGGTTTGTAACATCTGTCAACCAAAACTGGGCAAAACTAAAACAGGACAAGGTTGACTAAGCATGAAAAAAATAGCACATTTGTCAAAGGACTAAAACAAATTTTTAAAATAGCTGAGAAAACAACACTAATGTGTCGTCAATGCAAGCAATATAAGTGGACTGTGTTAATGTAAACTCCACGCAGTAATGTTTATATTTCAGGTAAACTACTGTAATAATGCTACAATCTGAATTAAAAAGTCCTGCTGAATTAGCAAGATAAACTTTTATAGCTAAATACCTGAAAAAAAACATGTTTTAATTTGCACAAACATTGATGTACAACAAATAAAATGGGATCGTTTAAGGACTTCTGATTTTTTAATCTATGGAAGAAATGACTAGGAAACGCAAGCAAGTTTTTATGCCAATAAATAAAAATATTCAACTGTAGTAATAGTACAACAATCTCAATGAAATTAAAAAAAGTCCTGCTGAACTATACTAAGATGAACTTTTAAACCTGAGTAAAAACATGTTTAATTTGAACAAACAGTACAACAAAAAAAATTGGATTCTCAAGGACTTTCTAGTCATTTCTTCCATAGGTAAATCAATCGGAAGAACAAACAAGTGTTTCTACCAATACATAAAAATAAAATAATTTATTAAGAAAATACCAGTTTGTAACATTAAGTTGTATAACAATTAAAAACAAATTTATAAACAACATACATTGAGGTAAAAAACTGCTTGTACTGAGCAACAATCTGAACTAGCTGCAGATGCAGCAGAACTAGACGCAATGTAAACATATCAAATAAGAGGTCAAAGGCAGCGAGCAGCTCTCTGAATACTCAATGAGCGACTGTGCAGTGTTGCGAGACACTAGCCGCGCTCTCTGTGCACTATAATGAGCCTGTGTGACCAGACATGGCTAACCGGAGGCAAGCTAATTTTCCTCAAACGCCATTTCATGGAAACTTGCTCATTAACACTGTGACTCCTGACTCTGTGTTTGCAGAGAGGACAACAACGAGTAGGTCAACTAGAAAGCAATGCAACTTTGAAAAACATTCAAATAACAAACAGTGCAGAGAATTATATCTTTAAATAACAAAGAGGGTGAGAGATGAAATGAAGTGCTCCAGGTCTTACCTTTCTGTTTCAGGTTGACCTCGATGGTGACGAAGTTTTCAAAGAACACATAGTAGATGTGGGAGTAATTCTGCTCAAAGAGGTGCTTGAGTTCAGCAGGCTCCGCATTTTCTACACAAACAAAGGAATGTGTCAACATGCTATTCAAAAACTTAATAACTGGCTTTAATTTGGACACTGTAATAAAGAATATAATTAAAATGCATTTATTTAAGATGTTGGTTTTATAATATCTGTGTATGATGATGCTTCATTTATCTATTTTTATACTCACTATCAGAGTTTTTAAACACCAAAGCCAACATATTTATTTTCAATTGATGGAAATTTTACATGTGCAGCACTTTTCACAATAAATATGACCCTGCATGGGACGTTTTATTAAGAATGATTCTATAATATATGTATTTTGTAATACAACAAAGAGGAAAAAATATATCAGAAATGAAATTTGAAACGCCAAGAAAGATGCACATAAATTGTTCAAATATGCATTAAAATGATGCAACAACAGAACTGAAAAAAAGCAAAGCAAAAGAAAAATAAATAAACTACAAAAACATATTTATTAAATCATTTCCTTGATGCACAAAAAGGTTTTGTTGACCTAAATCATGTGACTAAAAAACCTGACTAACCAGCAGACCATTCTCTTTACACAATATTAAGTGCTGTTTTTAATCATCATGAAATGCCTTTTTTGATTTTTTTTCTCTTCAACATATGAGCAATTCCAGCGTTATGGATGTGACATTTGCAGTTAAAATTCAAAGTCTAAATTCACATAGAAAGTTTATGTTCACATCATCTTGAAACATGTTTATATTTTCCAAAACCACTAACCACAGAGTTATGGGATCAGAAAAATATTAAACTGTAAGCATTTTATATTTTTTTAAATGAGGAAAATAACGTGTCCAAAAAAAAAAGCATGTGAGTTTACAGTATACGACATACTTTGTAGAAATTCTGTGAATTAAACTGCACAACCCAAAAGAAATAATGCTCATCAAAAGGATAAGAGTCGGCTCACTGTAGCACAAAACGTATTGATTTTATTTTATTTTATTTGAGATTTTTGCATTTATGAGTGAAAGGCTTTGTTATGGATGTGACATCTCTCCAGTATGGATGTGACAGATGTGAAATTGCCACTTGTGCGACTTTGGTAAATCAAATAAAATTGTTTGAAAACATTGACAGAGACATTTTTGAGTATTTGTGCAGTACTGTAAAATACAAGCCTACACAAAAAAAATCTTAGAAAGGGTTTCGCTATATCTTCAAGAGAACATGAGAGATTCAAATATTACATCATTAGCTGTTTCCATCCTAAATTTATGCACATTTTGGAGTATCGCATAAATAAATGTTTTATAAAAACGTTAAGATGCGCATACATATTTGTGCATGAAAAAAAGAATGCGCACAAGTGAGTAGGATAAACATTTTTATTAATTAAATAAGGAAAATATGTATAAACTAGGGCTGGATGATATTGAAAAAAATGACATTGCGATATTTTGTATTTTTTGTGATAAACATTGCAAAATAAATACAATATCACCGGATGACTTGAAAATTGCTATTTGGAAAGAATGCATTATTTAAAATTATTGGCATGATTCTGTTGTGAAGTGAATCATGCATACAATGTAATAACCAAAATACAAGGCAAGCAAATACAAAAAAGCTAAGATAAAAGTGAAATAAACTGTGTTTTAGGGTTTTTGGGCCAGTCAAATATTATTCAGGTACAGAATTTGAATAACTAAATGTAAAAACACTCCAAAAGTCTTTACTATAAAAATAATTCAATAAAATTATGCTTTATTAAAGTTACAAATGGTAAAATTTCTTGTGCCTGATTTTTTGGTTAAATTCTGCAATTACTACACAACGTGTTCTGAACTGTTTATCCTGGTCAACTATAATCATAACTCAATATTGCACATCCTGCGATGGGATTATTGTGGATGTCCACTAGGGATGGGTAACGAAACTCGGTACTTCATCGGTATTGGTTCCAAATTATAAAAGAATAGTAAGTAATAAACATTACTTACAGTTGCATAATTTAACTGACCAACCTTTTCAAATTTCGCCATATTCAATATTCGTCTGCACAGTTGGCAATCTCACATGAGAAATGCTCATGTTTCCGGCGAGCGCATCAAGTATCAAAGCCTTCATAGTTCTTGGTTCAAGGTTCTTCGAGGCTCACGCTAAGCGCACATACACAGCTCGCGACACAGACTTGCGCACACACAGCTCGTAAGCTTGCGGAGTGAACCAAACGGGTTGTATTTCCCAAGTGGACAGCGACAATGCCCAATGCAACAAATGCAACAAGTTGTTTGCTTGTTTAAGCGGAAAAGCAAGCAATCTAGCTAAGTGAAAGTTTCTTTTAAAAGTGCATTAACTGCAGAAAGACAAATGAAAAGTTTTTGACTGCCTAGCTACTAACGGTAACGTCACATCACCCACATCATTGCCAGCAGTCAATCACCTAAATTAGTATAACATTAATAGTTAAGTAAACACACACATACGGTTACAACGAAAACAGTATTTTTTTCTGCAGTTGTCTAAATAAATCTTAAACATTAAAATGCTTTTTCATCAGCTGTATTTACAAATATAGCAAATGAATAGCCTAAAAATAAACTAATTAAGAAAGCTTATTTTTACATTGCAAGATGCTCCAAAACTGTATTAAAAACACAGTTAACTAATTTATGTGAATGCGTTAATGAAAAATCATAAACATTATCTTATTTAACTGTATTTTGCAACTCAAAGAGGGTATTTTCAACTGCAGGGAGCACAATAGACCAAGAAATATGTCAAACATGATGATTTTTATCCAGAAGAATGGTTAAAAACTGAGTCATTTTCCTTCAAACTATTGTACATTCTTTTACAGGAAAAAAATTATTTATTTGTTTGAAAATTATTGGATTAGTTTTATTTTACATTGAAAACGTAATAATAAAACAAAGTGTTGTTAATTCTGTTCAATTTGTTTAGTTTTTTTTTCATAAAAAAAAAAAATAAAACACTACAAAAAGTACAGATAAGAGAACCATTAAAGTACCAAACTGATAAGTGGTATCGGTAAAAGTAGTAATACCGTTAAAACCTTAACGATACCCATCCCTAATGTCCACATTGCGATATGATGCTGAAACAATATATTGTGTAGCCCTAGTATAAATTATGATGGAAACACATTTACCAAATAAAATCCAGCTCATGCTCATTACTTATGTGATATTGTTTTAACAGATCATGTGATAATAAAAACAGACACAACAGGACTGCATTAATGGACAAACCAACGAACTGACCACATTGTAAAACATCTGAAATATTGATTTGGTCATTGTAAAATCTCTTAGACAAAATACGTCATCAAAGTAGTTTAATTAGTAGTATTATTACCTCCAGAACTGTCTTGAGCATCTTCAATCACAAAGAGCAAAACACCCCAAAAAATCCATAGGGTTTCATGTTTGTCTTCTAAGGTGCAAGTATTTTCATAAACAAGAAAAAAGCCCCAAATTTGCTTCTACCACAGCAAATTATTATTTTTTTTAAATCTGATATTTGGCACCAGTTTATCAGGAAGTCACGATTGTGTTTATTTGCAAATCTTTTATGCGATAGTCCAGTTTTGCGCATAAATCTAATTCACATATTTGGATGGAAACATAGCTATCGTGTACTGTTATTGTCTCTTTATGTGTGATCTCCTTACTGTCCAGCTTCTAATCAGTCCCTTTCATCACTCAGGAGGATGTGAGTGGATCTTTTTACTGATGATGAAGTCTATTGTAACCTGCAGCCCAGCAACAAAAGTCAATATTTGTCCTTTAAAGCTCCTACACACTGTCCAGCTCCACTCGAGGTTCCTAATGCAGCCAGTCCTGGTCACACACACACACAGACCCTCAGCATCCAGTCAAGTGCCTCATTCAGTCTGTTAATAGAGCTGTGAGCTAACATGAACACCAGAGCCAACATAGAGAGACCTGCGGCGGTTTTACAGAAACTTCATATCTCAATTCTTGGCTTAACATTTAAAAAAATGTCTGTTTCCTAAGTGAAATTACCATGATGGTTAAACAGAGATAGGACTCGGAGTAAGGATATTTCTGTAAAACAGCCTCTAGTCAAGATAATCGCTGATAAATATTCAGGCCAAAGGTGACTTTTGTCAGGAAGAAGACTGCATAACTGCTGGCAGACTCATAGTTGTTCATTGAGTTTCTTTGATCATACTAAAGATACGTACATATAATTAAATATTAAAACACCATTCCAACATTGCAAATTGCACTCCTCCCAAATGAAGAAAATGATCAACAGAAAACATTTATTTCTGAGTTTATTTTCAACAAGGCTGCATTAATTTGATCAAAAATCTACCATAGCTGTAATATTGAGAAATATTATTACAATAAGGGCTGGACAATATATCGTTTCAGCATTAATATTGCAATGTTGATGGATTATACTTGATCAGCACAACAGTTGAGAATACATGAGATTTGTGGAGTCATGACCAAGTATAACACTAACAGAGTGAATTATTAGCATGTGCTTTAAAGGCATTTCAAGACAATTTAAAGCATTCACGCTCAAAAATGTACAACATTTGTAACTTTAACGAAGAATCATTTTACTCAATTATTAATACAATGAAGACAATACAGTTTTATTTTTCATTTCGTTATTCAACTTTTCAAATCGCAATATACAGTTGAAGTCAGAATAATTAGCCCCCCTGTTTATTTTTTTTCCCGGTTTTCTGTTTCACGGAGAGAAGATTTTTTCAACACATTTCTAATCATATTAGTTTTAATAACTCATTTCTAATAACTGATTTATTATTTTAACTTTGCCATGATGACAGTACATAATATTTGACTAGATATTTTTCAAGACACTATATTCAGCTTAAAGTGACATTTAAAGGCTTAACTAGGTTAATTAGGTTAACTAGGCAGGTTAGGGTAATTAGGCAAGTTATTGTATAATGATGGCTTATTCTGTATTGGAAAAAAAAATTGCCTAAAGGGGCTAATAATTTTGTCCTTAAAATGTTTAATAAAAAATTTAAAACTGCTTTTATTTTAGTCGAAATAAAACAAATCAGACTTTCCCCAGAAGAAAAAATATTATCAGACATACTGTGAAAATTTCCTTGCTCTGTTAAACATAATTTAGGAAATATTTAAAAAAAAAAGAAAAAAATTCAAATGGGGGCTAATAATTCTGACTTCAACTGTATATCATATAAAAGTCAAATATCTCAATGTCCAACTTTTCCAATATCATGCAGCCTTTATTAGAATTAATTTTTACTGTAATATATTACATATGTTATTTATTCCTGTGATGACGAAAGCTAATTGTTTTGTATCGTTACTCCAGTTTTCAGTTTCACATGATTCTTCAGAAATCCTTCAAATAACTTATTTGCTCCTTAAAGGGCCACGAAACCTTCCTGTCTCAACAGGGTGTCTTCCCACCTCTAGTTTGAAGAAAAGTTAGGAAAGTGGGTGTGTCCAGCTCTGTTTAGGTGGGAATGTCGGGGGAGGGAAAGAAGGAAGGTTTAGCATAAAAATGGGAGTTTTTGTTTGAGCACGCGTTGATTTTTACAGAGGCAAAACAAACACACAGACGCAGGGGAGAAAGACAGTGACTGTGTTTACATGGACAACAGTAATCGACTTATTTGCCAAATGATTATTTTTTCAACATTAACTGCAGTTTGGCACTTTCACTTTCATTCAGAACATTTCATGCATGCCCCCCGGGACAAACAAGTTATTGTATGAGAGGAACTGCTGGAAGAGTGTAATTTTAATGGAATGTTTGATACCGAACAGCGAATGGGAGAAAAAAAAACTCTGCATTTCTCGGTAACTCGGTAGGCATCAGAAAGTCATGTGTGTATAGACCAATGACGGTATAGACCAGGGGTGCTCAACCCTATTCCTGGCGATCGACCTTCCTGCAGTTTTCAGTTGCAGCCCTTATCAAACACACCTGCCTGTAATTATCAAGTGCTCCTCACGTTCTAAATAATTGGTTCAGGTGTGTTTGATCAGGGTTGGAGCTGAAATCAGCTGGAAGGTCGATCGCCAGGAACAGGGTTGAGCACCCCTGGTATAGACTATCCTGTCACAAAATGCAGCGAAAATCCTACACGATGGTAATAGTTTGATTGAAGTGTTTACATTCGGAGAGCAGCATTTACAGCGAATCTTTCAGTCTATAATATTGCACCATAATATTGCAGTGATATTAACATACTGTAAACTTAGTAACTAAATCATTTTGACTAAGGCATGTCTTTAAACACTAAAAGAGTACTGCTGACGTTATGAACTAACTTTGCCATCTGAATAAACAAAGAACACTGATCACACGGACTTACCAAATCTGTAGAGACAGAACAAACAACACCAACTGAAGCCACGTCTTTATTTAAAAGGAGACGAGTGGCAAATGCGGATTTCACCATTTGCAGATGCGAAAAGCTCTCGGCTAAAAAAATGTTTCTTACAAACGCATTTCTGTCGCGTGCACTGTAATCCACACGTGAGTCCAGCTGCGCTCTGATAGCGGGGAACTGAAAACAAAACCTTCGTTGCAGCACAATTATAAACACAATACTGACGACCCGTGTGTCTGAACAATCCTTCTTCAACTTGTTTTGGCAACACAACGTGGTGTCTCTCTGCCGTCTGGAGACTGTAACAGGCAAAAACTTTCTTCGAAGCTATCATGCAAATTAATTAAGTTGCACCTCATTCACAATAGAGCGCGCTGATTGGTTTGAACCAAGTCTTTCTCATGAATCAATGCTGCACACTCAGATACGTCACAATGTACTCGCAGGTACAGACATCCACTCTCTACGCTGGACTACACGCAAGGAACTAATCGAAGTGATGCAGCTTCAAAACTTTGTTTCAAACCTGAAGAACGAATTTGCTCGAAAGACCGCAAAAACGACCTATTTTCACTTTTTAGTGAAATATGTGTCCTAATAGTGTTTATAGCAGCGTGGGACACATATATGACTGTCAACAGCTCAAAAAATGTGTTTTGGTGTTTCGTGACCCTTTAAGAAATATTTCTTTAAAAGGTATGTAGGTTATACACCCAGTGGTTGAACTAGGTATTGCATTCCTTGATCAAAACACATTTTCACTCGGCTCCTCCTCTGACGTTTTCTAACTAAAAGCAATGGCATGCGATAGAAGAAATATTGGTTTTTGTCCTAACCAACACCACTCGCTTGTGAATGATGCCCACTTTAGTGAACAGAACTTGCATAGGCTGTGAATAACAGGTAATAAAGTTGTAAATAACATTCAGTTTGTGGCACAGAGCGATCGTTTGGGAGCCGCGCGGGAAGTCTGAACCGCACTTAGCAGTGAAAATGAAACCGAAAGCGCGCACACATCATTTAAATAATCATCATCATAAATAATCATATCGCATTTTAGAGTTATGATTACAACAAGCATTTAATATGTTTTTTTTTTCATAACGAACACAGAGTGTTGTGCATGAGAATAAATGTTTAACAGTGTCAGTATACCTACTCTAGCCTATATAATGTGGAATATAATGCAAGAGGGAATCTGACAATGACAAATGTGATTTTACCAGTAGAAAAAAATGGCCTAACAATGTTATCAATGACAGATATAACAATATCAATACTGACATAACAATAATAATAGCCTACTCATATTAACCTTTATTTTACATCTACAGAATCGTGAGAAAATCGTGATCTTTATTTTAAGCAAAAAAAAAAAAATCGCGATTCTCCTTTTAGCCAGAATCGTGCAATTCTAAGTCAGACAAGCAGAGCGAAGAGGATACCTGTTTCTGTGCAGTTCATGGAGATGAGTAGCGATTTATGAAAAAAGGAGGCTTAATCCTGCTCAATTTAAATCCTAGAACCCTTTGGTAAAGCGGAGCAAGGTATTGATTATTTAAGCCATCAGAATCAGAATCAGTTTCATTGCCAAGTGTGCTTCACACACACAAGGAATTTGTTTTGGCTACAGAAGCTTCCAGTGTACATAAAGTGACAAGTGACAACACAAAATTAAATATGAGAAAAGAAAAAGGCGATAAACATTAGACATTAAACAGAGATGCAGTAAGTAAAAAATATCCGAATGTTGAATTGTATGTACAGATATGTTGTAAATATACAGGTTATAAGGTGCAGTGTACCAATGCGAATGGAGAAAGTATTGCATTGTATATTGTTATAAGGTGCTGTGTACAAGTGCATATGAGAAAGTATTGCACGTTTATTGCCCAGTAGGGGAATAATTTAACTGTTCATGAGGTAGATGGCCTGAGGAAAGAAACTTTTCATGTGTCTGGCTGTTTTTGTGCTTGGTGCTCTGTAGGTGAATGTGAAATCTGGCGTATGTGTACGCAGCGTTGATACATGAGGCCCCTGATGTTTACGTTCGTAATATTTATATCATTTGCTAATTAATAACCTCATGTGGAACTCTGAATCTGCATCTCATTTTGGGGCTGTAACTGTCCACCGGAGGTTGCATGTAATAAACATTTTCAAAGCAGAATATCTGACTTTGGCATGGTTTTTCAGATAAACAAGAATGTTAACTTAGCATGTTTTTTAAATATCTGCAAACATATTATGTATTTGTATGCTTTAGAAGAGTCAACATCTTACATACAGCACCTTTAATATACATATTTATAATTGAATATATTTGTAATCTCTCAGCCTATGTAACAGCAAAAAAAGACAAACAAACAGTCAAATAATGTATAATTATTACAATTATACAATATAAAGATATTCTCTGACAACATCACACAATCCATACACATGTAAATACACTGGTGTTTTAGTACTAACACCCAAAATAGAAATAAAAACGAATAATTTTAGTGATAATACACAATTATATTAATATTATTATTATATATTACAATAGCCATAACCAAAAATAGTGTCCACATCACTGTACTGTTATTAGCTACTAAACAATAGGAAACTCAGCTACAACTTTCCTCAAAATGCTTTTCCTGAATTCAGCCTGATATTGATTAAAAGTTGAACCAGAGTGCTAAAAATTTTACAGATTGTGGTGCATTTCTAAAGCACTGTGAACAGAGTGACAGAGGGGAATTTTGGCTGAAACTACCGTACATGAGCGAGAACAGACTATCGGATGGTGCTGCACTGGCTGTCGGAAATATTTGTGATCTAAAATAGAACACAGCAGAGAGCCTGAGTGCCTGGCGGTGTATTAGAATCACTCAAAGATAATGGCCCTCATCTTTAAAGATAAACTGAACACTATGGAAAGGACGATGGCACAGATGCTCCCAAAATGTCAATCTCAAGGAATATACAACATCTAAAAATGCAAAAACTCCTGCAACTAAAATCCTTTTGATACTAGGATGCTTTGAGTTGTTGCCAGGATGTTGCTATATGGTTCTTAAGGCATTCTGAGTATAGCTGCTATGTGGCCATTTTCTGGTCAAAGGTGAAGGGATATAAGGTGCCGTCTACACTAGTGCATTTTTGTTTTAAAATGAAAGTGCAACTCAAAAGTGCAACTTCAAATTGCAATTTTCACTGTGTTTCAGAAAAATAATATCCGTCCAGACTATACAGCGCAAAACGCATTATATGTGATCATTCACACTCACTGGACAATAGTATGCATATGCCGCTCATATTTAATAATTCAATATGTCATGATAATAAAAATGCACAATATTGTGGGTAGGGCTGGGCGATATGGCAAAAATGCAATCTCGATAATTATTTTCCATATTGAACGATAACGATATATATTTCGATACAAGTTGTTAATGCTTCTAGATTTAAAAGAGTACCCCAACAATGACTGAAGCCACAAAAAAATAGAGGATCCATTAAACTGCTTAACATTTTCAGCCGATACATTTACGGTGGCTAAAAATTCGGTACATCTCTAATATCAATACACTTTTAGATTCCCATTGTTGCCCATTTGTGCTGTGTGATTGATTGGCTCTTAGATCAATATAGAGTAAAAACGTCCAGAGCTTTTCATTGTTATTGACATACATTTTATTGCGATTCAATATAATATCGTTTAATCGGCCCATCGCTAATCATGGGTACTACAAAATCACAGTTTAAAATAGCAGAGGTGTTCATAAAAGCAGGAGAAGGCTTTTAGTAATAGAGCAGGGCTGGAAATTAACCTTTTTTTTCTTGGTAGCACCGGTGCTCCTAAATTCAAAAATGTAGGTGCACCAGACAAAATTTAGTCGCATCTACCAAAAATTATGAGCACCGTCACTACACGTTTTATATTAACAGATTCTATTATATATTAACACTCTAATCACAACTAACAAATGAACAAAAATCTGCATGCGCTCACCGGCCCTGCACGCACTGCTTGACGTGAATGAGATGAACTGAATTAACAATAATAACTGTGCTGTCCTCACGGGTGCTGTCTGATATTGCACAGATGATATTGACATGTAACTAATTATTTGCATACGTCATCTTAATAGCAATAACAGTCTTTTCATGAGCTGCAATATTAGTTTCATCTCAGTGAATGCATGCTCTTTAGCGATGGTGAACGCAGTGTCAGTCGCACGACTGACAGCATTGTGACGATCAAATGAAGGATTAAATAACGTTAGAACATCTCGTGCTTAAAATGTGTAGATTCAGTGGCAAACACTGTTACCTGAAAACTCCGTCCCACCGGCTTTATAGTGAATGGCTTTAGTCATTTTCATAGCGGACTTTAAACACTGGAAGTCTTTTATCCACTCTTCAAAAAGTGTAAATGCTGGATTGACATTCAGCACATGATCACTAATCAGATGTGCCATTATTTGTAATTTTAGGTGGTTTTTAAAACTAAATCTGTCAGTGTTGTTTTCATTCGCTCGGATCCAGATCTTTACATTTTCGTGGGTATAGCTCCCTGTCATCGGAACTGAGTGATTGACAGCTGATATTAACCAATCCATTCGTGTTCTGTTTTAGCGCAGTGGACCAATAAGAAGAGCTTGAAGGCGGGGCAAGCATTGCGGGCTTTGTTTACTGCAGAAAGTTGACATGTCAACTGTTTTAAACCCTTCCTGAGCGCTGCGTTTGGTGTTTTTAGGTGCAAAGATGCTTAATGCGTGAATGCCTCCTAAATCCGCCCATGTGGTGAACATTTTGCTGTGAAAACTGGTCGCACAACATCAATTTTTTGCACTCGCACAAATGCTCACAAATATATTTTGCAAAATAGTTGCAATTTCGAGCCCTGTAGAGACTTAGTTAATTAACTTAATCATAGCTTAATCAATCATGAACATATTCACATGTTCATCTGACCTACTGCATGCAGAAATATTGTTCATTAACTGTGCAATAAAGCTCCAATAGTTAGTTATTACTTAGTACTGTATATTAGATATTTTAAGCAAAATCACAGTGAAAATTACAAAAGCTCAGTTCATCTTGGTTGGTGTCAATTTCTTAGGCTGCATTTACACTGCATGGTTCAAGTGACTCAATTCCGATTGTTTTCTCTCATGTGGCACAGATCGGATACGGTCCATGTACATGTAAGCACAAAAAAAAAATCACATGGATTCCGATTTACTCAAATCAGATTTAGGCCTTGTTCATATGTGGAAATGTATCCGATATGAATCGGATCTGTGCCCTCGTGTCTGGAGTGTAAGCAGGTAGATCGGATTTTCATCTGTCAATGCGAGTCGCGCATCATTAAAAACCATAGCGAATGACGTCAGACTGACGCTTCCATTTTGGAACAGACATCAGTAGTGTCCCAAACCTTAAATCTCATACACGAGGACTAAAAAAAGCTTTTATATTGTCATATAGCACACGTATTTAACCATGTTAACGAGAGAGAGAGATAGAGAGAGAGTATAACAACTGCCACGTAACCAATACAAACTAATATAAAACTGTGGCATACGTCAAGTGCATAAATCATGCCATGGACATGGCATTAAGATGCCTACTTGTTTAAAACTGCCTAGATTAAAAGAAGATGGCCAAATGAGAACTTTTCTGTCATAAACCATAATAAAACAACATTGTCAAAAAGAATAAAAAAACCCTGCGAACAGATTAAATACAGGAACGGACAAAAGAGCGCTCTTTTATTATCAGCTGTCAGTCAGCGTCCGCTCTTTTTTTCCTGGTCATTGCGCCTTTGCCTTGTGTTGTGTAAACGCAGACAATCAGATACAAGTCACTATTAAAAGATGATGTAAGCAGGTCAGCAAAAAAATCGGATAGTCAAAAAATCGGAATTGGCCATCAGGATCTGCAGTGTAAATGCAGCCTTAGTTAATGCCTAATAGCGCATTACAAGCAGTAATCTGATTACAAGTCACAAATGTTGTATAAAATGGAGTTATTAACTAATAAAATTGGGCAGCACAGTGGCGCAGTGGGAAGCGTTCACGCCTTCCCCAACAAGTCCAAAGACATCCGCTATAGGTGAATTGGGTAAGCTAAATTGTCCGAAGTGTATGTGTGTGCGAATGGAAGCGTATGGGTGTTTCCCAGTGATGGGTTGCAGCTGGAAGGGTCTCCGCTGTGTAAAACATATGCTGGATAAGTTGACGGTTCATTTCGCTGTGGCGACCCCAGATTAATAAAGGAACTAAGCTGAAAAGAAAATGAATGAACTAATAATATTCAGGTTTAATTTATTTACTAAATTTTACCATAGTAGCTGTAATAAATCTTTTATTTTTCTCACTGTTGAGTTTAATCTATTAACTAGAGTTCACTAATGAGACTTGATTGTAATAATGTGTATTGTACTTTATAATCTTTTTCAATTTAATTTGGTTACAACATCTGCTTACTCTGAATATGTATATACACAAGCAATACACAATTCCTTTTTTTATATTACACCTGCTACACTAACCTGTTTTTTGCAGCTTAAGTAAATATCGTTATAATACCATATATCGTGATACCATCATAGCCCTACTTATGATGCATGCAAATTTGTGCCGGCATCTATTATTTGAGAACGGCTTGATGAATCAGGAAACAATACGCATTACGAGTGGGAAAAAAAATACGATTAATTGATGCACCACGATTCGTTCTCTAGTGATTTTGAATAGATTCTCAAAAGTTCAGAAGCAATTCTGTATTCAAATTATATTGCGACTGTGTGTGCGCCTGCGCGAGCTAAATAAAAATATAACAATCCATCACAGGTGCATGTATAAGTGCATGCCGAATTTGCTTAATTTAGATAACGAAAAAATTTTAAACTCGAGGCATGGCGCTGCCCTTTTCATTCACTGTTCAAATTCCTGCCGTGCCTTAAAACAAAACCTTGAGTCATCATAGACACAGCTCAAGCTCATCGTTATCGTCCATTGCAAGGTTTATATGATTAATATGTAAAGTTGGAAAGATGTTTTTGCATAACCAAAGAAAAAACATTGGAATGTAAAAAATTTAATGACTCCCAGAATCAGATTGGATTGTGAAGTCCCTAAAGATTCCCACCCCTAAGGGCTGGGTAAAGTCTAGATTGCATACGCGGCCGGCCGGAAGTGCGATATGTAGATCAATTATAGTAGCATTTTTTATGACCCTGTATAAAAACTATTAATACTTAAACAGTACTGTGACAGTTGGGTTTGGGGTTGGGGTAGGCGTTAAAAAAAAACTATTTATTGGGTAATTTAATAGATGACATAAATAATACTCGGTACAACTACTGTTTTTACGTACTGTGACGGTTGGGTTTAGGGTTGGGGTGGGGGTAGACGTTAATAAAATACAATAAATGGGAAATTTAATAAATATTATAAATAATTCTCGCTATGTTCCGGCCGCAACCATATCCGATCTAGCAACCTAAGGGCTGGGACACACCAAGCTGATGCCAAACAACTAGCAAAAAACAAAACCTATCTGTGTTGTTGCCTCACGTTGAATTGAGTCTAAATAAAACAAATTGCCATTCTCTCTTATAGCCATATATATGCACTAGGGCCGCACAATATTGGAAATATCTAATATTGCAATTTTTTTTGTCATGCAATACATTTTTCGATATGAATACAATTTCACCAGGTGACTTAGCATTATCTGGAAAAAATGTATAACGTTCGATTGATCATGATAATTCTGCAGTGGGAGTGCATCTCCATTACATTTAATAAACAATCTATAAATACTATCAAGAAAAATATACAATTTAAATAAACAGTGTTTATCGTTTTCCGAGTCTAACAGTATTCAGGTACAGTAACTGAATAATAGAAATTAAAATAATTCAATAAAAATAATCATTGTCACAAGTCAGAAATGGCAAAATTTTCTAATGCCTGAATGCTTTTAAAATCATTATACAATCAAAAACACATACAAATGAAAAATTGTAATACAGACTCAACATTGCATATCCTGCGACAAGACTATAGCGAATGATCACACTGCGATATCGATGCTGAAACTATAAATTGTGTTGATGTGGATCTGAGCCCGATTGTGATGTTCACATATGCCCAAATGAACCAAGCTAAGGGGCAAACGCTCCAGGTTTCGAAACTAATGTCTAGGTGTGAATCTCCAACACTAAGAATATTCTATCAAACAGTGATGTCATTGCAGTATCAGCATTAATCAACTTTAAGATCTGGGGTAGTTCACAAGCTACTGAGTGCGCAGCAATCTGTTGAGGGAGGCCATTTAGTGATTGAATTCACATAAAATATGACTGTCGGTCACATCAGCAACTCTGAAGCCCTGCATGCTAAAGACTGCAATTGATCTGGTGCACAGAAAGGCTAATGTAATGTAGTTGAGCAGGACTTCTGCAGGCTGCAGTTTAAACTAAGTACAGCTTATATTCCCATTAAAAGACAGTTCACACAGTTGCATTTGTATAACAGGTAGTTGTTAAACAGTACTGTGTGCTTTCTATGAGAGCTGTTTCTCAGCAAACACACCCATCCGTTTATTTAGGCTACACTTGACTTCCTCTGGTCAGCCAATGCGCAAAAAAAAACTGTTGTGCACATAGGGGCTGATCTGCGGCAGTGTTTAATAAGTGACTGTTTTAAAGCACTTTACAGACCAAATATAATAGAAAAGTACAACTGCTTTACGATATGCATTTAAAAGTAAAGCTGGAATCAACAGGGGCCTGGTAATAAAGGTAAATAACAATATCTAGGTCACTATAACATAATATTTTGCCATTATTAATGGCATATTTTTTTTGTCATTCACTTTATTCAGAGCGTAATGCTAGTTAAAAGTCTGCAGTCAGTAAGATTTAAAAATTAATAATAAATGCGATCAGCTGTGTAACAATAAATTAATAACAATACATGCCCAGCAAGGATTCTTACAATTATAAAATGTTACCATTAAGACACTTATGTTACAAAATTGATATTTCAAATAAAAGAAATTAGATAATAAAATAAACTAAAAATGTGCACAACTGTTTAAAACATTGAGAATGTTTTATTGAGCATAAAAAACAGCATAATAGATTGATTGAAGACTGGAGTAATGCTGCTGAAAATAACAAAACTACATTTTAAAATCCAATGAAACCAAATATACTTTTAATATCACTACTATATATTAAAATGCATTCAAACTAAATATTTCTCAATATTAGTACTACATTTAAAAATGCATTCAAACTAAATATTTCTCAATTTTACTACATTTTAAAATGCATTTAAACTGAATATTTATTAATATCACTACTATATGTTAAAATGCATTCAAATTAAACATTTCACAATATTACCACTATATTAAAATGCATTCAAACTAATTATTTCTCAATTTTAGTCCATTTTAAAATGCATTTAAACTAAATATTTTTCCATATTACAACTTCATTTTAAAATGCATTTAAATTAAATATTTTTCAATATTACTACTACATTTTATAATGTGTTCAAACTAAAAATTTCTCCATATTACAACTAAATTTTAAAATGCATTTAAACTAAATATCTCTCAATATTACTACTACATTTTTAAATGCATTTAAACAGAATATTTCTCAATATTACAACTATATTCTAAAATGCTTTCAAACTAAATGTTTCTTAATATTACTACTAGGGCTGGGCCAATAAACGATATTATATCGAATCTCAATAAAATTTATGTCAATAACAATGATAAGCTCTGGACATTTTTATTCTATATTGATATAAGAGCTGAAAATGTTATGCCATTTAATGGACCCTCTAATTTGTGTGGCTTCAGTTATTGTTGGGGTACTCTTTTAAATCTGGAAGCATTAACAACTTATATTGAAATATATATCGTTATCACTCAATATGAAAAATAATTATAGAGACTGCATCGCCCTATTACTACTACATTTTAAAATGCATTTGAACTAAATATTTCCCAATATTATTGTCTGTTTCTATTGTATTTTCATCAAATAAAAGCATCCTCGTAAGAAAAATATTTTTTATACACCAGTTTTTTCCACTTGCTCTCCTTAAAAAAATTGCATTAAGGTTTTCTGTCATCCAAACAGAACAACATAGTTGGAAACCTTTTATTTTTTTTATCGCCTCTCCAACTTACAATTCTGAAGAACTTTATGCTGTACAAAAGTGTTACTATTAAACAACTGACATTTAAACAATCCTTTTTTTCCACTGAGTTGGAGGAGGAAGTTTCCTTGCCATTCAAGGCAACATCACAGATCTCAGTTTCAAAACAACCAGCAGACTAGCACAATGGCACCAGGAAGCCAGATAACACCACAGAGCAATTCAGGAAACAGGGTCGTGATTGGACATTAACTCCAGCGCAGACTAACACACCACATCTGACTCTTTAACTACAGACACCGACTGCACCTTCACTGAAGAATCTGCAATGTTACATAAACAATCCTCATGTCCGACGTTCAGGAAGTCGGTGCAGCTTTAAAGCTAAACAACTCAGGAATCTAGAGGCAACTGGCCTGAGACGGATTCCTCCTTGGACTTCCTTGACTAATCCCAAAGGAAGTGCTGGTTTATTTCTGTTATTCAGTGACGTCCCAAATCAGTCCTGAAGAACCAAATCTTTGCTGTCCCCCACCCAAAACATCAACTAATCTCCAGCGGCCAAGAAGCATCTTTTTCCTTCCTTCTACTGCATTGTGCTTGACAGGCCGTGAACTTGACAGCTCTTGTTGACATTGAGGGACTACAAGTCAATTTACCTCAGTTTACAAGAAGAATAGCTTCTTGCTTATAACAGAATTAAATATATTATTAATTTAAGCCAGGGGTGTCCAAACTCGGTCCTGGAGGGCCAGTGTCCTGCATATTTTAGTTTCAACCCCAATTAAACACACCTGAAGCTCTTTCTAGGTATATTAGAAATTTCCAGACAGGTATGTTGAAGGAAGTTGGAGCTAAACTATGCAGGACACCGGCCCTCCAGGACCAAGTTTGGACACCGCTGATTTAAGCAACTAAATTTGACAGGTGCAAAAGTTTAAATATAATTTAATAGTGCGTGCGACCGCATAAGTCCAAAAAAGTAAAAATGAGATAACCATGTGACATTAATTGTATGTGTGAACTTCGTATATATAGAAACACTTTGGATATATTTTTGAGCAACCAAGAGTCTGCATTTTAAACATTAAAATAGCTCTACGCTGAAAAACGTTAATGTCCACTAAGAAGAATGGAGAAGACACTTGCTGTCATATCCACTTCAGACATTGAAAGGCAAATCCTTGGCAAAAAAAAGAGAGCCGACATGAACAAATGGAAAAAATAGTTAAAATAGTTTTAAAAATATTTAATCCTGCTTTTATTCTAGCCAAAATAAAACAAATAAGCCTTTCTCCAGAAGACAAAATAGTATAGGATCTATAGGAACTGCTGTGAAAAATTCCTTGCTCTGTTAAACATCATTTAAGAAATATTTATAAAAAATAAATAAATAAATTAACAGGAGGGCTAATAATTTTGACTTCAACTGATAATCGTTTTGAATAATCGTAATTATGATTTTCCCCCATAATCGAGCAGCCCTAACATATACTATGAGAAATCAGAAAATATAAAGTGTAAGACCAATTGATTTACAAACATAATCAAAATAAAACAGTTTTGAATACTAAATCATTTTTATTTTTTGAAGTATGCCAAAAAATATTTTAGATTCTCATTTAACAGGTTTCCTGGTTTGTTTGTTTTTTTACAATAAAACCAAAATCAAGTGTAGTAGTGCAACAGGATCATATTTGTTTGATTATTTTTGTAAACCAACAATGCTGTGTGTGTAAACTAGGGATGGGCATTTCTGACCATTCTTCATTTCGATTAATCCACAGGTTTGACAAACGAGTACTCGATTAATCGAGGGCGGGGCTTAAGCTAGAGGGGCGGGGCTTTAAGCAAGGGGGCGGGGCTTTAATTCAATTTTTAAAATGATAGATAGATAGATAGATAGATAGATAGATAGATAGATAGATAGATAGATAGATAGATAGATAGATAGATAGATAGATAGATAGATAATTATTTAAAGCCCTGTTAAAAATGTTGTTGATAAAACTATGACAGGATTCAGAAAACAATTAAATCAACGCTGTTGGGTTATTAAAAATCGCCATCAATATTGATTAACACAGTAAACATTTAAAGAAGTGTAACAAGTGGCGTATTTAGTCATGGGCAATATGGTCGGTGCCCAGGGTGGCATCTAGGTGGCACGGGGAGACGGTGCGAAAAAAAAACGAGCCCCAGTAAAAGCTTTGAGTTACGATTTACTTTGTGCAAGTGTATTAATTTAAAGTAGTAATCCCAGAATAAAGACATTAGAGGCCATTCACATTTGGCGTATTTTGCATGTGGAAGTTTGTTATTGTCTATGTGCAACGAAAAAAGGTGGTGAAAGCAAACTGACGCATGCATGCGTGCAGAAAACCATTCCCGCGCACCTCACGCGCTGCTCTTTTCCCGGTGTACATGCACGCCGATAAAATACATGCCGTTTATGTTCTATGAAACCAGAGTAACTTTTATGCAGAGGTGTCGGCACGCAGCGAGCTTTGCAAGTCGACAAAACTAAAGTTATAATATGATGATGATCTTATTTTGACTATATGGCTATGAAGCAGAAAGGAGAGATGAGGAATCAGGGAGGTAAGACTTATACCATTAATTCTCAGCCGTCGGGTCTAAGACAACAGATAATTACATTAAATATATTTTTTTGTATTCTAATTGTCTTTAATATTCAAGCAAAAGATTTCTTAAGAGATCTTAGCATATCACTCCAGTTGTCTAAATGTTTTCCAGTTACATTTAGGATTGATTTCTGTTATTTATTTAGAATAATAATTGTATAATATTAATAATAATATTATTAATAATAATAATAATAATAATAATTTTATTTATTTCTAAGTACATTTCTTAAAGCAGGTGGTTCGCCCAGGGTGGCATTTAAACTAGAACCGCCACTGATGTGAGGCTACATGACGCATTGTAAATAAAATTAATCATAAAGCCTAAACACAATATGAAAATATTATATTACAAATTGTGTTTATCTACACAAAATGCATGTGAGCTTGAATTACATGCCAACTAGAAAGTGGATGCGGTTCGCAGGGCGCTTTAAAACAACGGCAACTGAAGCCGCGCAGAAAAGAGAAACCAAAGTTATTTTACAGTATTATCCCCTTCAATATGTGTCTTATTATTACTATAAATATACAAATATGGATCCGTTTTTAAAACTATCACTTACCTTTTTCTATATTGTTGACAACAACAATAAACACACATATGATACTCTGCAGTTCAGTTATTTTATTCAACTGACATTTTTACCAAAACAATATTTTACTTCAGCAGCATCACAACAGATGTGGATCAAAAAGGTTTTTTTTAATTGTAAAACGTTCGCAAAAATAAAGTTTTACCAAAACTTAGCCTAACCAAACGGCTGTTAAGTAGCACATAGCCTAACTAAAATTATAGAATAATTTGGCTGCTTAAACTTAAAATAAAAATAGCCTGAATATTTTTACCACATCTATAAAACTTAAAGATTAGGTAAAATAACATTTCTTTCAAAATGATCAGTCAGTGGAAGTAAATAAAATAAAGCCGGCCTAATTTAACTATGCTGCTTAAAACTAAAACAAATACAGCCCGAATATTTTACCATGCATGGCTAATAAAACTTAACACAAGGAAGGACTACATGTTTTTATTCAAAAAGATCAGACGGTCTACATGCTCCGACGAAAGCCGAGTGCAAAGTTTATTTACAATTAGACCGGCGCAGAAAAAAGGCGCTCAACAAAAGTTGCAGGAACAGCCAGGTACCAATTGGCAGCGGTGCTTAGCCTTGCATATCGAGACTCATTTACTTTGCACCACAATAAAGGATCCGGGTTTAGATAGATGCATCGCTCCCTGAAGTAGCTTTTGATTTTGGTGTCATCCGGTGAAAGATTAGCCTACTCATGCCGTAGGCTAGTCCTCCCCGAAAAGATTGTCAAGACACAACGCGCACATGATAGATGAAAGTATCACACACCTGACCCGCACATTCGCATTGTATTTAAAATGAAACTATTCAGATGGCGCTCTGTGACGCGGCAGAAAAATGAACAGTGTCCTGAGTCGTGCTGGGCACCGCTGTGTATGTTTAGAATTCTGAAATGCGCTGCGTGGCGCGATGCGGCGCTTCTGGTGTGTGACCCCCTATAGATCTGCTCTCATGTCTTGTCTAGACGCAACTCCCTGCAGCCATAACCAAATCAAATATCAAACTACCGCCCAAATACCAGCATAAATAATCAGAACGATTGAAAGTAATTTAATTTTAGAGTTAATCGATCATCGTTTTCATGCTCGATCGTCGCTGATGGGTTCGATTAATCGATTGATCGAATAACCGTGCACATCCCTAGTGTAAACCATCATTTAAAACAGTCATTCTTTAAATTACTTTAACAGTCATTATTTAAAACAGTCAAAATATGGTCAAACGTTTGGTAGAGCAGGCAGCTCAAGGGTTAAACTAATTTTAAGTAAAGAACATCATTGTATATTGGGGTAAAGTTGGTTTTATATCCACACATTCGATCTTTCTCCCTAATAGTATAGTTTCAGAAAATTATTCTTCGCAAATTCTGAATAGGGAAATCATATTAGCAGCCATTGACTATCAAAGTACAACATTGTTCACAGTCCAAAACATATTGCTACTGTTGTTTTGAAGCCCTCAGTGATGGTTTGCAGCTGGAAGGGCATCCGCTGAGTAAAACATGTGCTGGATAAGTTGGCGGTTCATTCTGCTGTGGCGACCCCAGATTAATAAATTGACTAAGCCGATAAGAAAACTTTTGAAGTCATACTTACATAGGATTTCAGACCGCATATTCAAAGTACCATGGTAAACAATAAATGGAGCATGTCACTGAACGAATATGCGAATATAAAAGCAACTTTACCTCAATCAATTGTATTATCCCATGTATCGCAACATGTCCAAATGTATAAACATCTACATTACATGCATTATGGAACACACAAGCTAAAATCTTTTTAAAGGAAAATGTCATTCATTTAACTGCACTTGTGGTTAACTATTAAACATTGTAGCAAATGGACATTTATGCAAATTGTGCATCTATTCAACATCAACAAAGTTAAAACTCTACATTTAGAGGTTTCAGTGAAAGCAATGCATGTGTCATATCAAAACAACACCCACTAAAACACACGAAAACACTCACCCATACAAAATAAAGCCACAACACCATATAAACTCACTGTATATCTGTCTATACCTTTAAATGCAACCGTGTCAATTATTGTCAAATTCTTTAAAAGAACAATAAAATGTGGTAAACTCCCTGTGGACTGCTGAAGGTACCTTCAATCTCTTCAGTGTATAGCATGCTAGCTCCCAGCAAGGCAGCTTTGGGCTCCTAAAATGAATATAAATAACGTAATTTCTCACCGATAACGATCCTCAGATGTTTTAACCTCGTCAGCACGTCCTTCTTGGGGTCCAGCACTTTCTGTGTCGATTTCCTGACATCTCCATGAGGCTTTTTGGAGAACATTCCGAGATGTTTTGAAGAGCTAATGATAATCTTCCGTTAATTCCCTCAAACATGGACGGGCTTGTCAAATCTACGGCTCGAAGGGTGTTGCGGGTTGTAAGGAGACGTGAGGATTTGGGGGTGAGGCGTGCATTTTTGCAGAGGAGGTCAGACAAAAGAAAAGAGCAAGCAGCCTCCTCTGTGTGTGTGTGTCTTGTGAACTACACACCTCTCTGAAGATCTGAAAACATGGCGGAGGACGCGACATGAAAAACACCTTCATCGATGCCAGAGCCATTCAACGCGCAGGCAGACGTCATCTGGGCTGAGGCGCGCTCCAAAACATGTTTCTCGATTGTGTTATTCCCACAATTTTCACCACATAAATGCATTTTATGGAACAACTCTGATATTAGAATTAGAAATAAATGTATTTTTTTTATCCACGTGGTTTAGCAGAAATATAATATAATTCTCTCAATTTTTGATAAGTCTGGCAACTTCTTGTCATATGAACAATTTATGTCTAGTAATAATTTTCCATTACCTTTTGAAGAATTTAATGCTGTGCAAAAAGCAATTCCTTTAGGCCTAATTCAACTTATAAAATCTCAATTTACTTTTAATGAAAATGTTATTAAAGAATCAGAGCTGAACTTAAATGGAATTAGTGTATTTAACAAAAAATGTAACAGTAAATATATTCGACAAATTGTCTAAAATAAAAAGTATAATGTTCCTAAGAGCAAATTTTACTGGGCATCCTTCATTGACCTAATAGACTGGAAAAAGCCTGGCTATTACCTCATAAATATTGCATTCCCAATAAAACAAAAGAGGTTCATTTTAAAATTCTTCATAAAATATATCCAGAATAGTACTTTGGCAAAGTATATGGAGGTTGATAGTTCATGCTCATTTTGTAAAACTGAACATGAAACCCTTTGCAAAAAGCTTTTGGAATAGCTTATATCTTCATATAGGTAATTATATTGCTTCTTCCAGCCCCTTTAAACTACAAGATATTATTTGTTACTATAAATGTTAAACTGATATATCAGAGAGCTACATTACTGACTTGAAAATATTTTATTCACAAACAAAAATTCTCGAATTCGCAGCCTTCTTTTTCACATTTTTTAATTGAAATTGATGTTTTTCTTAAATCTCTTAGACTGGTTAAAAACAAGAAAAGTGATCAATTCTTGGATTATTATGATAATTATTTTGGAAATATCACGGATACATAAGTCCTTCTTTCCTCTTGCTGTATTTGTGTTATTTATGTATCTGTCTGTTTAATTGTTTTTGCTCTTTTTTTTTTTTCTTTTTTTTACTGTTTTATATGTGTTTATAATATTATTTAACCTGATCTGTTAAGTTATTATCATTGTTACTATTATTGTCTTTTTTTTGTGTAAGATCGGATTTTGTATGTTTGTTATTGAAGTCAATAAATAAATAATAATAATAATAAATAAAATGTTTCTCGAAAGTACCCCACATCTTTTGGCACTGTGGTTATGTTAAAAAGCCTTGGTATCTGAAAGCTTTTGGTAAAAAAAAAGGTACTCTTTAATTTTAATTTGCATTTTGAAAACGTAATTTTTGGATATATATATTTTTTTTTAATTAATCTATTTATTTTGTTGATTAAGTTTCATATTCATAAGTGTACATTTTCCAACAAAAAACCCTGTTTTACTTACTGTTTTATAAGGAACTGAAAAATTACTTTTGTACTGTTCAACTTTACTATTCAACTATAAGTACAATTGAGTACTAACAGAAAGGCCATTAAAACTGTCCATTTGTGCTGTTTTCAACATTTTTGATCAATGTAAAGGTCCTGCTTGTTTGTAATTGTAAGAATTTTATTTAATTATTTACAGGCCCATAGCCAGGGGGTTCAGGTGGTGCGGGTGGTTCCACCCCTCACTGACAAAGGTCCAGAATGCGGTAGGGGAGAGAATGGCACAGTAACACTTTTTGGTTTTGGCCAAATAATAAACAAAGTAATGGGGTTAGACAAACCATATTTTTTACCAGCAACACACAAGCCTCTCCTACAAATGAGCACTGGTGGTATGATCGCCAGACCTATGGTTTCTGTGCAGTATTGCCAAAAGTGCCAGGAGTAAAAATGTTACTTACTATTTATTTGCGGGGCAAGTTGTAACAGACAGAGAGTTAGTTGTAACACATGCTTTAAAAGGCAGATTTCACACAATTCATTTAAATTCAGTTTACTTTAAATAGTATATTTCCTCAGTACTTAACTCAATTTTTTTTATTCTACATAGCGATTTTTTTCTATTAAAAAACATTTTTTATTTGAAAAGTTCCCAACATTACACTCAGAATTCAAAACTAATTCAGTTTTTTTAATTGGTGTCCAACAGTGTGTGGCTTATTTGTAACACCCTTTTACAACTAACCCCACTGTGTCGTGTTTTCCCCAAAGCTGGCTAGCAGTCACTGTGTGTTTTACACCTTTCAAAATGGTTTCATAATTTAGTCTAGAAGACGATCACAACAATATAAGATTTTTTGTACATAACTTTCACAGATTTTTTTAAAATAAAAATATCGACTATAATAAAAAATACTTTTATGCTGCAAAAATAGTTTCTCCTGTGTTTCTTATTCAAATAATAATAAAAATAATAACTGGCAGGAAGACATCTGCCGACACTGTGGTGAAAACCTTGGAAGCATGCCATGGTTAACCCTGAGCAAATACCATAAAACTTTGTGTTACATTTTACCCCTTCTGTTTGTTTTTGTTTTTCTTTTGTTTTTGTTTTTTTGTTGTTGTTTTCTTTTTTCAAAATGTTTTTTTTTTTCATTTTCTTTATAATGTGTTTTGCATTTAAAATAAAAGATTCTTGAGAGTACTCCACATCTTTTGGCACTGTGGTTATGTTAAAAAGCTTTGGTATGATGCTTCTGTCTTTATCAAAAAACGGTACTCTTTAATTTTCATTTGCATTTTGAAAATGTAATTTTTGGATATTTTAATTATGGTAATCTGAATATTAAAGTTTTTGTTATTAATCAGCTTATTTTGTTGACTAAGTTTCATATTCATAAGTGTACATTTTCAACAAAAAAACTAACTTTTTACTTTGATTTATAAGGAACTGAAAAATTCTTTTGTATATTCAACATAGTACTAACAGAAAGGCCATTAAAACTGTCCATTTGTGCTCTGTTTTCAACATTTTTGATCAATGTAAAGGTCCTGCTTGTAATTGTTTGAAATTGTAAGAATTTTATTAAATTATTTATACTTTTGTTTGTTTTAGGGTTTGTTTTGTTTCTTTATTTCTTTACTTTTTGCACTGTTATTATTATTTACCTTCTATCACCCTGAAATTATATTAGATTATTTGATCTGTTGTCATGTATCTGTTGTTTAAAGCATAATATTAATAATAATTTTATATATATATATATATATATATATATATATATATATATATATATATATATATATATGTGTGTGTGTGTGTGTGTGTGTGTGTGTGTGTGTGTGTGTGTGTGTGTGTGTAAAATACTTTTATAGACATTTTATGTAAAGTAGAACAGTTAATCAGTTCACTTAGATTAATTAATAATAAGTAATGTGTTTCTTTTTGTTTTTTATGTTTCTTAATGTTTTTTGTTCTCAGCAATAATAATAATAATAATTTTCTCTCTGTTTCCTTGGTGGCTTGACACACATAAGTTCTAATTTATTTAAAAATGTTAATATTTTGTAAAGTAAAAGTGAACAGTAATGACATATATGTTTCAATTAAAACAATATGAAACAATTACTATTTTTCCATTTGCCATTTGCTGTATAAATAATATGGAAAAAAATGGCAACTAAAAACATGTTGTGAAACAGAAGTTTTTTTGATGTTTGGAAGATGAGATTTTTTCATCGTGAAAATGTGAAAATCATTATATATACAGTAGTTATCGATCAGTTCAATAAACCAATGAAAAAACACAATCATTAAATCGAGTCGTCGATTGATTCATACAGCCTGTTTTCATAGTCGTAAACACCCTCTGCTCGGAAAGAGTGCCGGAGGGGAATTGTAGTTCTTCAGCTCACGAAATACAACAATACCGAATGAAGTTGGATCACCAAAAAAACTACAAACCCCAGAATTCCACAACAGCGCACATTCCGCGCCAGTGTCCCAGCCTTCCATCGAGTAGCATGGTTTACTGAAGAAAAACAAAGCATTTTTTGTGCTTTACAAAATATTAAAATAGGTTAAAGCGACTTTATAAGCAAGAACTTCCCGTTTTATTTTCATCCTATCTACACTTACCGACAAATACTAGTCACGCAGAATTTAAACGTTCGTTAGCATGATACATCTAGATGTTTATGTGCCTGTTTTATTTTTAGCAGTGCCATCAAGTTAGCTAACACATCTCGTTAAAGGGACTGATTTGAAGGTGGAAGTAAAAGAAGTAGATTTCTCGGTAATCTTCGTTTAACATAAGACGGGATGCCAGTCCACTCGAGAGAAAAGAAAGAAAGCAACCATGAAGAAATGGAGGTGGATTTTGCAGAGCAAGAAGCAAGCAGCTCAGAAGATGAAGACACAGAGAGCTCTTCTGTCTCTGAGGATGGAGAAAGTTCAGGTATGAACCACATTTTTCATATGATATATAAAATATTAAATTAACGTAACTGAGAATAAACATATAATAATGATTGTTCTCGTCTGACATTGCTCGGAAGTCAGTTGACAGCCCTCTTAAAGGGATAGTTCACCCAAACTCATTCACTCATCCTTTTACCCGTTTCAAACATTTGAGTTTCTTTCTTCTGTTGAACACCAAAGAAGAAATTTTGATTAAAATTGTTATCATTGACTGCCATAGTATCTGCTTTTTCTACTATGGAAGTCAATGGTTACAGGTTTTCAGCATTCTTATATAAAATATCTTCTTTTGTGTTCAACAGAGGAAAGAAGCTCATAATTTTTCACGATTTTCAATTTCATAAGGTTCCTTTTACAGCATCAATGTTGTAACGTAATTAAAATATAATCAGTTAAATAGACTTAAGCATCCACTTTATTATTAAAGCGCAAAAAGAGACGAAAAACCATTTAAACTCAGGCTAGCGTAGAAGCTCCATTAAAAATACTGGGGTAAAATTAATTTCCATATTTTAAAGACAAGGCATGGAAAAATATAATTTAATACAGTGCTTCTGGTTTGGTCTGATACCCACTTTATATTGTATCTCAATCAGGCAGTGAAGATCGTTGTTTTTTTTTTTTGTTTTTTTTTAAAGAAATCAGATTATAAACGTGGCAATTTTGTATGGGATGACGATAAACCAGAAGCCGTAGGGCTGGCTGACTGAAATTAAAAGTCTGTGTGCATATACCCCATTGAGGGAGGGTAAATAGTGATTACATTTTCCCTTTAACATGTATCTGATTCATTTACTACTTAAACATTCTTTAAATATTTGCTCTGTTAAAACATTTCATATTTGTGTAATTACAGAAATGGACGATGAAGACTGTGAAAGGAGAAGGATGGAATGCATTGACGAGATGACCAATCTAGAAAAACAGTTCACTGACCTCAAAGACCAGTGCGTTTTTGTTCATATTTAGTTTTTCAGACAGGGAACTATTAAAATGGCATACCTTTAGAGCAGAGATGCCCAAAGTAGGACCCGCAGGCCAAAGTTGGCCCATTGTTACCTTTGATTTGGCCCACCATCCCATCTGAGAGGAGAGACTGATAGAGATGGTTGGGTCGAATGCCTTTAACACAGAGATTGTCATATCCTTTTTGTTTTTTTATATATAATAATTTTTTAGGGGTTTTCACCTTTAATGGACAAGACAGTGGAGATTGACAGACAAGAAAGTGTAGGGAGCAGAGATAGGGGAAGGGTCGGCAAAGGATCTTGAGCCCGGAATCAAACTCGGGTCGCCGCGAGCGCCTGGGTGCTATGTGTTGACGCACTAACCAATAGGCTATTGGCACAGATGAGATCGTCATATCTAATTTGATCTAAACCTTTTTGTGTTTTATTACAAAAGAAAAACTGAAATTAAATGTTGTAAATGAATCTGATTTTTAAAAATATAAATACTGTCACTCGACATAGACTATGCAGAAGACATCAGCGAGCAAATCAAGGCAACAACTACTGTAGTCTGTTATAAATTAGATTGTTTTGTTTTTACTGTAGTAATTTTATTATAAAATGTCAAAGTAATGCTGTATTAGCAAATATAAAGCAGTGTTTTCTAGGCATTTTTAAACATTATTAAATAAATTAGGAAATTAGCCATGGAAACTTTATTTAGCTTCAGCCCACAAGCCTCAATCAAATTTGGTTTTTGGCCCTTCATAAGAAAAGGTTTGGACACCCCTGCTTTAGAGTAAGTCCTTGAAATAATCAATAATTTAAAACCTGTGTATGGAAAAGATGTTTAAAGAACATGTGTTTTATGAGCAATCACAAATAATAGTGACTGGTGGTACAATGTGTTCCCATGTTTCTGCTGTCATTATAAATAATCACATTCTGTGTTTACTATTACGTATAATAATCTGTGCAGGCATTGCATTTAGTTTACATGTGCAATTTCACTTCGGTCAAATTGTTTTTTTAATGCATTTATTAGGTTATATAAAGAGAGACTGAATCAAGTCGATGCCAAACTCCAGGAAGTGATGTCAGGAAAGGCAGCAGAGTACCTGGAACCTCTTGCAACCCTTCAGGAGAATATGCAGATTAGAACTAAAGTTGCAGGTCAGTATGATGTGCAAACTATACATGGTCTGTGTTCAAAACAAAACAGAAATGCTCCTGTCCAGAGATCCGTTCTTCGTACCTCGCTTAGATGATTTGCCAAATCCTGGATATTTTAATCTTGATAACTGATCTTTGGCTATTTTGCCTCTTCAAACAAGTTTGTGAATCATGTTAAAATGTCTGGATGAACTGATCTGAGATTGTTGTGTGTGCTTGTGATTGTTGTGAAGGACTGATCTTTGATCCTCAAATCATGATCAGCAATGAAACGATTGGCCGACAGCACAGTAAAGTGATGACATCATCAGATTAATATTCACTTATCCATGCGAGCAAAATTACATAAAGTGTTTGTTAAATATGATACACAACGACTTTCTACATTTGATGTGGGCTGCAGGCTTTGCACTTTCATGTGTCAAGAAATGTATTTTGTTTCACTTTAATAGTAGATTTTCTTTAGTACAGTGTTCAGGTTTCAGGTGGTGTAAGGCATAACTGGCGGTTTAAATAAATTTTGCATCAAAAAAATCAATTTAATATTGATAAGGTGTTTGCAACTTTTGCAAAGCATCAAATCACTGTCATATTTGCTGTCAAAATGTGTGCATGACTCCCATAAATTATTATTTCTTTAAAAACAAAAACGAGAATATAGGCCATGTCTATTAGCATACACAAATTGCACTAAAGCTGGGTCGGTACCTTTTAAAAGTATTTTTAAAAGTAAACGTTTGTATCTAAAAAATATTGATAAATGTTCTTCTTGAACCCCTTGAGGAGTACCACCCCCGTGGCTGTTCGGAGTGTAGATTACATAACCGTTTTAACTTTTATCATTATTATTATTTTTTTTTTTTACTTAAAAAAGATAAATTATAATTATTTTGCTATTTTTCCCCAAATGATACAGTACAGTGGTCCCTCGTCAATCACTGGAGTTACGTTCTAAAAATAGCCCGCAATATGTGAAATCCGCAAAGTAGTCAGCTTTATTTTTTACAATTATTATAGATGTTTTAAGGCTGTAAAACTCCTCCCAGATGTCCAACTTTTTGTGCGATGGTTAGCATCTTCCTCTGCCTTTTGGGTGCTACTGTGGGTGCCTTTGACAGTGCAGAATGTTTTGTCGACATTGTTGGAGAGAAAACTTGCAAACATACAGTACAGCACTTCAGAGTCACACTGCTAGTGATCAAAGATTTATGTCAATTTGGCGAGCTGAACGCATTCTGTATTGTACAGGAGACACGGCACGGTGGAGATTTATTGACTGGTCTACAGCAAATCAGGATGCAGAACACAATGCGCGAATCAGGACGCAGAACACAATCGCTGTAAAAAAAAAAAAGCATGTCAAATTGCACTAAAAAATATCTGTGAAACTGGGAGACCGCAAAACGTGAACTATGTTATGGCGAGGGACCACTTATATAACCTCAGCAGTTTGTACATACTTTCAGTATCACCTTGAGAGTGGCCTAGATGCAGACCTGGTGCAGTTGCAATCTGTGCTGCATGCAATGCTTTTTAATGCCCACACCTAACCCACCCCTAACCCTACCCTCACAGGGACGTCACTAGCTCCATTGAGTGCATTGTGTCTGACATTGCACCTCTGAGGTATGCAGTCTCAGATTGCATCATCAAGGCTGCATCCAGATACTATTGATCACCTTTGCCTGAAATGACACAATCTAATCCTGTTTATATGAAATAAGCCTGCTCCTGAACAGGTTTGAGCTACCAGACCTGTTGCTATGACAAGGATGAGTTTTGAAGAACGAAACTATCCTGGATTGTGTCAAATCGTCAATAACCAAATTCAGCTAATTGAGTAATCCACATACGAAGAACAGACCCCTGGTTTACTTCGCATTTAGGGTTGTCACGATACTGGAATTCAGTAACAATTGATACTGAAATTTTAAAAACGTCCATTTCCTGCAAACATTTGAGCTCTGTCGAGCGCGTTCTTAAACAGCGCTGATTTGCCATTGTGTTCTCGTGCTCAACAGAAATGACTGTGATTGGCCATGAAGGTCCTCAGTTCACCAAACTCACCGCTGTTTACTGGGTGTAACCACAGGTACAGGGACACTGGAACATTTCAAAGTCACATCGATCAACTGGTTTGTCTATAAGCTGACATACGTGTGATTCGCTGACGAATCACGGCTTTAAAACGCTCCAGTGTTTCTGCATCTGTGGCTACACGCAGTAAACAGCGGTGAGTTTGGTCAACTGATGACCTTCACGGCCAATCTGTGCTGCATGCAGTCATTTCTGTTGAGCATGTGAACACATTAGCCCCTTTCACACAGTGATACCGGTAAATATCCGGAACGACTTTACCGGTAGATTCAAAAAAGCACTGTTCACACAGGCACGGTCGTTACGGAATTTTTCAGGAAAAGACCATTCACACATCCATTCCAAAATACCGGTAAATTCTGACATCATTAACCAGAAATGAACTCTAAACGGCTGCGCTTGTATTTGTAAACATTTGACTACATTACAATATCTGTGGATGGATAAGTATTGTGAACTACTTCGATGAAAACATATAGAGAAACACTTTTGCATGTCAAGATGTACATAATATGTGTGTGCTGGCGCTCACCGACTGCTTCATGTGCGAGCGCGACGTGTCAAGCAACTGAAGGAAGCAGAGCTTGAAGGTAAACAAACAACGTTTTATCAGTCATTTTATAGATAATTTTTTACACAGTTGGCATTAAGAAGGAACATAGAAACGCTATCTGACTAACATCTAGCAGCTGAATGTGTCTGGAAAAATATTTAAAGGCTTTTATCTTCATTAACAGCGCTGATGTGAATGTGTCTGAGTGTTTTGATTGGGTAAAGTAGACGTCTCACGTCAGCGCATTGTAGATGTGAATGAGTTCTTTCCGGCAATCTTCCTTCTGCGTTCACACAGCGCAGCATTCTGGCAAATTACTGGTAATAATGTTACAACTTCTCTTTCTGGAAAATAGTCGGAACGAATTTACCGGTATTTTCAAAAAGGGCCTGTTCACACATACAGAACTTTCTGGAAAATTGCTCGTAATTTTTCGGAAAGGTCTGTATGTGTGAAAGGGGCTAATGACAAATCAGCACAGTTTAAGAACGCACTCAACAGCCCTTAAATGTTAGCGGGAAATGGACGTTTTTTTAAATTTCAGTATCAGTTGGTACCGAATTCTAGTATCGTGACAACCCTATTAGCATTACACTTATTACAAAGACCAAAATCTAAAGTCACTTGCATCACTAGATATGACTTTTGATTTAAATGAGTTAAACATTAACAAAGAGATAAAAATCTCATAACATTTAAAAACGCTTAAAAATTATTTTAATAATCAGTTTAGTCTAATTAGCTAATATTAACAAATGGTGCCTTTTTTTGAACAGTGATAACCTCTTAAGGCCCAAGGTATTTTTTTACATACATTTTTTATTTCTCTTTGCTATTTGGGCTTATTGGAACCTAATTAGAATAAAAATCTAAGTATCATCTTTTGATATGATGTACTTTTAGAGAAAAATTATGTCCATATATGTGGACTCGTGGTCTGAATTTACATAAAACACTTTTTCCCGAATTTTCTTTTATTCATATTTAACATAGAATTTTTTTTTTTGAACTTGCTTTGACTATCAGAGAGTAAAAACAACATTTTGTCCCATTTTGGACAGTTAAAAATAGGGTTTGGGACATTTCATATGCTGCAAAACAGTTGCAGGATGACACTGTATGTCTGTAACCAAATATAAAACATTCAAAGTATTTTAAATAGCCACTTAAGAGCTAAAATGTGCTGTCCACGTATGTGGTCACTCAGGCCCTAGGACGTTAAAGTAAAAGGGAATGAAAGTGCATTATCTCATCATTGAATATGTGCACAGGTATCTACAGAGAGTTGTGTTTGGAATCAGTGAAGAATAAATATGACTGTGAAACCCAAGCAGCGTTCCAACACTGGGAGGTGAGATATACAGATATAATCCACTATTACCAAAACAATGGTGTGTGTTTAAAAGCCGTATACTGAAGTGTGGATTTTGCTTCAAACTGTTATAGCATACCTCTAAAAGCCATTTGTCACTTTTAACATTTAAATGCACCTTGAAGATTAAACAATGCAATTCAATCCAATTTAATCAATTTTTTCAATCTACCAGAGTGAGAAACTGCTATTATTTGACACAGTTCAGACTGAATTGGAGGAGAAGATCCGACGTTTGGAGGAAGATCGGCATAGCATAGATATTACCTCAGGTACATGTTAATACACAGTCACAAATAATGTTTTTATTTATCTCTTATTTGAGAAATCTATGTTTTCATATATCCCCATACAGAGCTCTGGAATGATGAGTTACAATCAAGAAAAAACAAGAAGAAAGATCCCTTCAGTCCAGACAAAAAGAAAAAGCCTATTGTTGTATCAGATATCCTTTCAGTGGGTACAGAATGTATTCAGACCACCTTAAAATTTTTACTCTTTGTTATATGTGCAGCCATTTGCTAAAATCATTTAAGTTCATGTTTTTCCTCATTAATGTACACACAGCACCCCATATTAACAGATAAACACAGAATTGTTGACATTTTTGCAGATTAATTAAAAAAGAAAAACTGAAATATCACATGGTCCTCAGTATTCAGACCCTTTGCTCAGTATTTAGTAGAATCACACCTTTGATCTAATACAGCCTGACTCTTTTTGGTAAAGATGCAACAAGTTTGTGGACAGCCATTTTTAGGTCTCTCCAGAGATGCTCAATTAGGTTTAGGTCAGGGCTCAATGTCAGTCAGTGCTAGATAATGTTGGTTTTGCTTGAATAACAGTATAATTTTTAGGTTTCTTAACATGTTTACGTCCATATATAGTTTACATGCTGCAAGACCTGGATATACTGGAAGATTGGACTGCTATTAGAAAGGTTAGACTATCAAAATCTCTACTCTTTATATGTGAATGTGCTTTTGATTATATTGTAAGTAATACAGCGTGTTAATACCTGTAGGCCATGGCAACGTTAGGACCTCACAGAGTAAAGACTGATGGTAAGATCATATTCATTACTTTATTTATTATTCATATTTTCTGTTTGTGTAATGGTTAATCCACTAGTGTGTGTTGTGTCAGCTATTTAGTCACAGTCGTATTTCTAATAGTGGTGTAACGGATCACAAATGTCACGGTTCGGATCACATTATGGTTCTTTTAGTCACGGATAATTTTTCAGATCATTTGCTTTGCATTTATTACAAAAACAGTACTGCAAGACGCTTTTAGTTTTAACACAGAACTTAGAACCTGTAATTTTATTTAAAATAAAATGAAGAAATAATAATCTGAATAAAAATTAATTGTAAAATATTCAGGACTGTGAAAAATTCCATTACTACTACTGTTGCTGATAACGCTAAATGTAGAAATCTAACATAATTTGTACAACCCATATTCATTTTTAGTTTCATTTTCAATAAACGATTCCATTATTCACTCATAAAACTTAATGTTTCGTTGCAAGATGGATCATTTTTGAAGAATTGTTCAGTGGCATATTTTTGATGGCTGGTTGTCGCCACCTATTGGTTAAATAATGTAATTACTGACTACAACTTCCATTTTTGAGCGTCAAGTTAAATGCATATGATGGTGATTTTAATCTTTACCATAAACATCAGTGGTTATATCTAAACTATAAACTGTTATCCCAGTACTCCTGTGTTATTTGACTGTTTGTAACTTCATAACTAACTCAAAAGACTAAAGACTCAATCTCTTTCTTGATTTTTGCGTTTTTTTTCAAACACAGATTTGAATTCAGCGATTCAAAGGATTAATAAACATGCAAACACCATCATTTATAATTTATGTTGCATGGGTGTTGAGATCCCGATCTTTTAATGATTAATTGTGCAGCTTCCACTGAATGCATTAATGCAGGTTAAACAAGTAGTGACAGAAAACACCTTTAATAACCTAAGAAACCCACCACTTCCCGAATAACCCACCACAACTTCTTCCGTCATCATTATATTTTACAGAAAAGCCTAAATGCTTACATAAATCTGATTTGCATGACGCAAGAGGCGATCTCTCTGCAATTGTTACAAATTTAGGGTTAATCTACAAGTAAAAAAAATGTATTGATCCGCGAGTCACGTGTGTTCCAAACCGTAGGTTGTGGTTTGTACAAATCACGGATCAACCGTGATCCGTTACACCCCTAATTTCTAATGCTTAAATTGAATGTTATTAATGAGTTCATGAGACCGAAAAATAGTAAAGCAATTATTTTGTTTTTCAGATGTCCAATTACGGGTATGTACTCATAGTCCTTAATTGAAAAATACATTTTAATGGTTGAATATTGTCCTTAATTTCTGACTTCTGAGAGATGATGAATGTGCCAGCTCAAATTTGAGTAAAAAAAACAACAACAAATCAAAATGATGAAACAGATAAAAATCTATAAAAATGAGTCTGCATTAAAGAACTTCCCAATGCTGTATGGTCTTGGACACCAAGAGGAAAGTGTTTTCCAAGTTGTTATCAAGTCGCATGCTGAGACTAGTACAAAATGTCCAATGGAAGGAGCAGAAAATGAAAGCTGACTGAAGTAAATATTAGATACGTCAAGAAGTAAAAGGAAGAGCACAGCTGATCTGTGATTTTGCGTGCACAAACTAAAATAAATAAACTAATCCAACTTTAGTGGCCAATAGCTCCTCCCCTTCTGCTGAAAGCTGTGACCATTGAGTGCATGAAGTAGGGCTGCACAATATATCGATTTAGCATCGATATTAGGGATGTCAGTTTCTACAAAATCCCATGATCGATGATCATTTAAATTAACGATCAATCAATCGATTAATCGTTAATCCTTATAAACCATATGTTTATAAAATACATACGAATAGGCTACTGAAGAATGAGCCGAATATGCAATGCATTATGGTTCTTGCTTAATCGTCACAACGAAATAAGCTAAGCATTCATTTTATAGATATAAACTATAATTAAAGCTGCAAGCAGCGATGATAGGGACCTCGCACCCCGGCTCACCGCCGCCCGGTGGCCTCAGGATGACAGAGAACAGCGAACAATATTAATTTAAGCCGATGTATAAAAAAAACCTGAGAAAAATCAGATTTATGCCAAATTTCCTCCTGTCAGCAGGTGGCGCTATGACTGTGACTCAACATTGGCATGGAGATGTCTTCAGGAGAGAAACTTTATCAACCATGTGAATTTTCAGGCAGATCGGACACTGTTTGGCTGAGTTATAAGTGATTTCCTGTTGCCAGCAGGTGGCGCTATAACTGTAACTGGATATTGGCATGTAGATGTCTTCAGGAGAGGACTTTTATCAACCATGTGAAGTTTCAGGCAAATCGGACATTGTGTGAATGAGTTATAAGTACTTCCTGTTCCATGGCGAAGCGTTGATGTTTGTCAGTCCACCACGGACACGCCCATCGGTGAAAACTCTAGATCCTCACAATATATCATCGCTACAGCTTTCAGATAACACCACCTAAATTTGGTGCTGATACGATAAAATTTGTGCGAGGAGTTTGTTATGCTGTAAAACACATCACTTCCTGTTGCCAGCAGGTGGCGCTATAACTGTAACTGGATATTGGCATGTAAACGTGTTCAGGTCTGGACGGTTATCATACGTGTTAATTTTGAGGCAGATCGGATAATGCATGCCTGAGTTATAGCAAGTTCCTGTTTTATGGCGAATCGTCAAAGTTTGCGAGGCCGCCACGGACACGCCCATCGCCGAAAACTCTAAAGCTTCGCAATTTAACATCGCCAAGGCCTTTAGATGACAAAACCCAATTTTGGTGTTGATCGGATGAAATCCCTAGGAGGAGTTCGTTCAAATACAACGCCTGGAAATGGCAAAATCGCCACTTTTTCGCCGCAGGAAGTTAAAAATATCCGACTTCCTGTTGGGTTTGAGATATTGCTCCAAGAGACTTTTTTTGTATGGTTTGGCATGTTTGAGGTGTGTGCCAGTTTTCGTGCGTGTGCGTGATTCGTAGTTCGGGGGCTCGTCCGTTTCATGTTTATAGGTGGCGCTGTCGAGTCATTTTGCCACGCCCACTTCCGAAGCCCATATCAACCGGTCATTTACACCGCCTTTGATGTGTGTGCAAAGTTTCATGAGTTTTCGGGCATGTTTAGACCCTCAAAAGTGCCCCGATTAGGGGCGGTATAATAATAATAATAATAATTAAAGCTGCAAGCAGCGATGATAGGGACCTCGCACCCCGGCTCACCGCCGCCCGGTGGCCTCAAGATGACAGAGAACAGCGAACAATATTAATTGAAGCTGATGTATAAAAATACCTGAGAAAAATCACAGATTTATGCCAAATTTCCTCCTGTCAGCAGGTGGCGCTATGACTGTGACTCAACATTGGCATGTAGATGTCTTCAGGAGAGGAACTTTATTACCCATGTGAGATTTCAGGCAGATCGGACATTGTGTGATTGAGTTATAAACCAAACTACATTCTGTCAGCAGGTGGCGCTATAACTGTGACTCTATATTGGCATGTAGATGTGTTCAGGAGAGGACTCTTATCGAACATGTGAATTTTCAGGCAGATCGTACATTGTTTGGCTGAGTTATGAGTGATTTCCTGTTGCCAGCAGGTGGCGCTCTGTCTGTGACTAAATATTGGCATGTAGATGTCTTCAGGGGTGGACTCTTATCAACTATGTGAAGTTTCAGGCAGAACGGACTTTGTGTGGTTGAGTTATAAGCCAAACAACCTTCTGTCAGCAGGTGGCGCTATAACTGTGACTCAATATTGGCATGCAGATGTCTTCAGGAGAGCACTCTTATCAAACTTGTGAATTTTCAGGCAGATCGGACACTGTTTGGCTGAGTTATAAGTGATTTCCTGTTGCCAGCAGGTGGCGCTATGTCTGTGACTCAGTATTGGCATGTAGATGTGTGCAGGAGAGGAACTTTATCAACCATGTGAAGTTTCAGGCAGACCGGACATTGTGTGATTGAGTTATAAGCCAAAGTACCTTCTGCCAGCAGGTGGCGCTATGACTGTGACTCAATATTGGCATGTAGATGGCTTCAGGAGAGGACCCTTATCGAACATGTGAATTTTCAGGCAGATCGGACATTGTTTGGCTGAGTTACAAGTGATTTCCTGTTGCCAGCAGGTGGCGCTATAACTGTAACTGGATATTGGCATGTAGATGTCTTCAGGAGAGGACTCGTATCAACCATGTGAAGTTTCGGGCTGATCGGACCATGTGTGAATGAGTTATAAGTACTTCCTGTTCCATGGCGAAGCGTTGATGTTTGTCAGTTCGCCACGGACACGCCCATCGGTGAAAACTCTAGATCCTCACAATATATCACCGCTAGAGCTTTCAGATAACACCACCCAAATTTGGTGCTGATACGATAAAATTTGTGCGAGGAGTTTGTTATGCTGTAAAACACATCACTTCCTGTTGCCACCAGGTGGCGCTATAACTGTAACTGGATATTGGCATGCAAACGTGTTCAGGTCAGGACGGTTATCATACGTGTTAATTTTGAGGCATATCGGATGATGCATGCCTGAGTTATAGCAACTTCCTGTTTCATGGCGAATCGTCAAAGTTTGCGAGGCCGCCACGGACACGCCCATCGCCGAAAACTCTAAAGCTTCGCAATTTAACATCGCCAAGGCCTTTAGATGACAAAACCCAATTTTGGTGTTGATCGGATGAAATCCCTAGGAGGAGTTCGTTCAAATACAACGCCTGTAAATGGCAAAAACGCCACTTTTTCGCCGCAGGAAGTCAAAAATATCTGACTTCCTGTTGGGTTTGAGATATTGCTCCAAGAGACTTTTTTGTATGGTTTGGCATGTTTGAGGTGTGTGCCAATTTTCGTGCGTGTGCGTGATTCGTAGCTCGGGGGCTAGTCTGTCACAAGCGCATAGGTGGCGCTGTCGAGTCATTTTGCCACACCCACTTCCGAAACCTATAACAAACGTAAATTTTCGCCACTTCTGGGGCGTGTGCAAAGTTTCATGAGTTTTCGGGCATGTTTAGCCCCTCAAAATCGCGATTCATTCCGCGGAAGAAGAAGAAGAAGAAGAAGAAGAAGAAGAAGAATAATAATAAACCGAGCAATTCCAATAGGGCCTACGCACCGTTTCGGTGCTCGGTCCCTAATTAAAGCTGCAAGCAGCGATGATAGGGACCTCGCACCCCGGCTCACCGCCGCCCGGGGGTCTCAAGATGACAGAGAACAGCGAACAATATTAATTGAAGCTGATGTGTAAAAATACCTGGGAAAAATTACCGATTTATGCCAAATTTCCTCCTGTCAGCAGGTGGCGCTATGACTGTTACTCAATATTGGCATGTAGATGTCTTCAGGAGAGGAACTTTATTACCCATGTGAAGTTTCAGGCAGATCGGACATTGTGTGATTGAGTTATAAGCCAAAATATCTTCTGCCAGCAGGTGGCGCTATAACTGTGACTCAACATTGGCATGTAGATGTCTTCAGGAGAGGACTTTTATCAACCATGTGAAGTTTCAGGCAGAACGGACTTTGTGTGGTTGAGTTATAAGCCAAACTACCTTCTGCCAGCTGGTGGCGCTATAACTGTAACTGGATTTTGGCATGTAGATGCGTTCAGGAGAGGTCTTTTATCAACCATGTGAAGTTTCGGGCTGATCAGACATTGTGTGAATGAGTTATAAGTACTTCCTGTTCCATGGCGAAGCGTTGATGTTTGTCAGGCCATCACGGACACGCCCCTCGGCGAAAACTCTAGATGTTCACATTATATGATCGCTAGAGCTTTCAGATAACACCACCTAAATTTGGTGCTGATACGATAAAATTTGTGGGAGGAGTTTGTTATGCTGTAAAACATGTCACTTCCTGTTGCCAGCAGGTGGCGCTATAACTGTAACTGGATATTGGCATGTAAACGTGTTCAGGTCAGGACGGTTATCATACGTGTTAATTTTGAGGCAGATCGGATAATGCATGCCCGAGTTATAACAACTTCCTGTTTCATGGCGAATCGTCAAAGTTTGCGAGGCCGCCACGGACACGCCCATCGCCGAAAACTCTAAAGCTTCGCAATTTAACATCGCCAAGGCCTTTAGATGACAAATCCCAATTTTGGTGTTGATCGGATGAAATCCCTAGGAGGAGTTCGTTCAAATACAACGCCTGCAAATGGCAAAAACACCACTTTTTCGGCGCAGGAAGTCAAAAATATCCGACTTCCTGTTGGGTTTGAGATATTGCTCCAAGAGACTTTTTGGTAGGTTTTGGCATGTTTGAGGTGTGTGCCAATTTTCGTATGCGTGCAAGATTCGTAGCTCGGGGGCTCGTCCGTTCTAATTTATAGGTGGCGCTGTTGAGTCATTTTGCCACGCCCACTTCCGAAACCTATAATAAACGTAAATTTTCACCACTTCTGAGGCGTGTGCAAAGTTTCGTGAGTTTTCGGGCATGTTTAGACCCCCTAAAGGCCGATTCATTTCGGAGAAGAAGAAGAAGAAGAAGAATAATAATAATAATAAACGGAGCAATTCCAATAGGGCCTACGCACCGTTCCGGTGCTCGGTCCCTAAAAATAAAAAATAAGACATTTTAAGTAATCAACATTATATGTAAAAAACCCAAACTACAGGCTGAATACGTCAGAGGTGAACATGCGGCACACGCTTCTGTTAAAGCTTCAGTGAAGAACAAACCATTTAGGCTATGACAGACCAATGCTATCTCACGGCTAGTGTTGGACAATATAAGACATTTTCAGATTGCCATATTGTCCCCCTGTGAGATCGCCGACACGATATATGGGCGCGGCAGTGTTAGGTTTCTAATTTGCTCATTTATTTAACCATTTTTAAACGTATTTAATAGGCCTAAACTTTCGGCTGCTTTTTTAAAACTTATTTAATAATCTACTTCATTTGCATTATGTTTTATCTCAGAAAATAATTCAAACCAATCACCGCGCTCTTACAGCTAAACTGTGTGGCGCGGGACAGGATTTGATGGTTATTTCGGGTGGTTCGATGGCTCCATGCCGTTATCATGCTGCAAAATGCATATAATATAAATGGATGCAAGCAAATGAAATTATATTTATCTGCGCACGGAAGAAACAAGGATGCATGCATTAAAGTCCTTTCAGACGGGAGGCGGACGGAGGTCTCACCGCCTGCGCGTGTTTCTATGCGTGCGTTTATACATGTTTTGTTTTTCAGAGCGCACCGCGGCTTCAGGTCTGATCATCATCACAAAAGTAGTCAATAACAGTGTCACCTCTGTATTTGCTAAAATCTAACACAATGTTGCGCTTGGGATATGGGTTTATTGTCAGAGTTTTGTTTAGACTATTGCCGACGCGCCGCAGCTCTGGCTCTAATATTAGAACTGAGCTCAGTAAAATGTTGTTTGATAAGTTATTAATAATCTGTTCAATAATTCGTTAAAGCCAAAACGAATGGTAATTTAATATAGACTATTAAAAATATATAATAGAAAAATTATATATATATATATATATATATATATATATATATATAGCTTATATAAATAAATATATATATAGCTTATATAAATAAATATAGGCTTAACATATTTTTTAATTAAATAATTGGGCTATTTTCTGAAATATGTGCATGTCTGTTTTTATCATTCCATCGAATTAATTCGATTGCAGCACCTGTTCATCCAGAACAGATCAGCTGGTTTCAGTTCTTTTTATTTTTTTTCTGTAGTTTCATTTTTACAAATAACTTTATTTAATTTGTTTATTAATAAAATTTAGTTTGCAAATTAATCTGCTATGAGATGGGGCTGTGTATGGCAGTGCCCTCACGTGCATCGCGCGTCTGCTGCTGCGAGAGAGAGAGAAAGAGCGCAATGCAAATATTAAATTTTTCACATACTGATGTGTGTGAAATTGCGAATACATGTCTATAATCGCCTTGCAATTTAAAAAATTATTGTATTTTTCCCTTTAGGAAGGAAACTCTATTTAAATTCAAGCTAAATATGCGTGGTGCTGAAGTCCAAAAGTGCCGGTCAAGTGATGTTGATGTGAACAGCTGAAGCTGTTAAATTATCTGTAGTTCGTTTATTATTAATGGTGATGATTAAAATAATAATGCTGTTCATTTTATATAATAATGTAATTAAAACATGTAATATATCATCCAAAAATGGCTATATCGTCTTTAAAGTCGTCATGAGTCTCAGCTCTCTGCGATATATTTGCCTATATCCTCAATACACAATATCCTCCATTAAATCAAGTATTTTGTTAAGCAGGACAGGCTTAACAAAATTCGCAGCACTAAACATGTTTCCAGACTGAGATTGATTGATGACGAGAGAGCAGAAACCTGTAAGAACGGAGATGTTCACCGCATGTCTGGCCGTGATGAGCGATTTTTAAAATGAAAGCATATTTGTTACAGTCTGTCAAGATTGCTAAAACATCTTAATATTTCAGAGAAAATAGTTAAAGTTTGCATAACCAATGATCTCATCCACGCGTGATCTACCCATACTTAAATATCATGCGACCTATTTTTTCATTACCTGACCCGCAGATTAACGGCAGCACCTGTAAATATAACCGAGATCCCCGCGGGTCTTATGCATCGCCCAATATGCAGTCAAGAGACTGACTCCATGGTCATGTAAACTGTACACACTTGATTATGTAATGTGTAAAGTCGTGAATAAGTGTCTCGCAGCGCAAAGCATGTCTTATCCTTTATATGTCCATGTTTAATCGGTCATCGATAAGGTCGATCGATTAAAGGCTTATCGACAATTAATCGATGATCGAGTAATCGTTAACATCCCTAATCGATATCACATTTTTAATAATCACATCGCAGGATATGCAATGTTGAGTCTAAGGGCACTATCATACACTCGGCACAATAAGGCGCAAGACCTGTTTGGTGCGATTTGTTGCTATTTTCAGACTAGCGCAACCCTAATTTTCATGTTTTGCACCACGTTGTTTAAACAGTAAACCCATTTGCGCCACTTTGTGGACTCATGGGTGTGCCAGTCTATAAATGATGTGTGTTAAGGCGCATTGTTGGCACATTGCTATTTTGAGGAACTAAAACAGACTGCGCAATTGACCAGCTAAAGTCTAAAGTCCAGCGCACAGTGCATTAGTTATGCGCCTTAAACGTGTACACATTGCTTAATTACACACAGGATGTACAGCAATACACAAATATCTTTACAAATAATTAAAGGATTAAAATACAAAAATTATCATTTTCTACATACATTTAAAAACCAATGCCTCCAATTTGCTTTTGTATAATGTTGTTATTATTATTATTATTATTAGTAGTAGTATTATTTATTATATGCATATTAATATTTGTTTTATTAAAAACAAGCTTAGATTTGTCCACCTGTCAGGTTTTGGACCATATGGGGCATAAGATGTGTGTTTGGATATAACACTTCATTTTTATTGTTCATTTATTCGTTTGCTGGAAATTAGAACTGAATTTAGAAATAGTTTTGAAACAAATCTTTGCGCTTAACAAACAAAATTAAATGTGTAGGCTACTTGAAGTCTTCAGTGCACTGCTTACAACACCGTTTCCTTATCCACTAAATTTAAGAGTTAAAGTAAAGAGGCCGATTGGGGGAGGCTCGTTCTTTTCCCTCACGCTGCAGATGCTCTGTTTAAATGTTTTCTTGCTAGTGAAGCGTCCCTATGTGAATAGCAAATGCACCATGATGCGACACAACTGACTCTTAAAGGGAATGTGACATGAGACTCTGATTGGTTTAATGTACGTTATGCTCAAAACACACCCATAACTCATTAAGATAATAAGCTTATTTTTCCGTCCTTAAAATAGCAAAAGTGGATTCGGACACGCCCTTAATGCTTTGCTCCCTGCGCTTTAGACTCTGCGCCTAGATCATTAAAATAGAGCCCTTAATCATAGTTGACCCAAATTTTACCATAATAAAGTGAAAGTTTATATCCTTATTTGATATCCAATGCATGCTGTAAGTGGTGGACCAATCACAACAGACTGATGCTGAGATTTATAAGACAATTATAGGGATAGTTCACTCAAAATTGAAAGTTCTATCATTTATTTACCCTTGTTTCAAAGTTTCTTCTGTTAAACACAAAAGAAAATATTCTGAAGACAGCTGTAATCAATGACTTCCATAGTACAAAGTTTTGGAACCACATGTGGGTGTGTAAATGGTGAATAAATTTACATTCTTAGGGTGAACAATCCCTTTAAAGTGTTGACCTCGGATGGATGTAAACCTATTGAGACCTAAAACAAAATGATTAACCTGTAAAGGATAATAATGTAGTTTATTAGCGACAATAAACATTTGCATAATTTGTTTTAGCCTCTTCAAAGAGTGACAAACACCAACACAACGCCCGCTCAGAGGACGGACGCTTGTTTTATGATGGCGAATGGTACAACCGCGGACAAGCTATAACTATCGACAAGAAAGACGAGTATCCTACGAGGTGAGGGATCTTCACACAGACACCAGGCTCATATTGATTATTCTGCAGCTCTTTTGTGAGTTATTTTTTCTGCTGTCTTCTCTGTTATGCAGCGCTGTAATAACCACAATCAATCACGATGAAGTCTGGTTTAAACGAGTCGATGGGAGCAAATCAAAACTTTACGTCTCGCAGCTTCAGAAAGGCAAATACACCGTAAAACATGTCTGAAGTCTGAAATGTTTAATAGTGCCATTTTATGTACAGTATATCATGATTTAAATACTTTTTGATGTTTAAAACATACATTGGTGTCATATTATTTTATTTTAAATTCAGCATTTTGTTTTTGAGAGATTATTACACCGAACAAATTCAAAAAGGTGTTATAATTGCAGGAGGAATGATCATTGGGCTCATTTTCCTTGTAAAGTCTGCTCAGCGGTGCTTCAATGTAATTCTGATGTGTAGTTATTTGTAATGCTCTTGTCTGGTTACCAAACGGTTTCTTACTTTTTTACATTTCTGCCTCATCACTGTGTTCAGATACAAATTACATTCATGATGTCCTTGACACGACTTGTGCAACATCTTGAATGATATACAGATATATGAAGTATTTTTAGGAGTGAATAAACAAGATGTTATCACAGATTCTCAGACTTTTAGGTTTTCAAAAAGCTGTCTATTGTGGAGAAGATGTGATCTCGCTGCTCTGTTTACAGTCATAAATGTGGTCAATCCTTTATATGATTCATTGTAATGTGCATTTCAGTTCTGCTCAGTGGTGTTGTAGCACCACCCGTTGGTTTTGTTGTCCTGTACCTGTTTATTGTTTTCTTGGTTTATTCATATTTTTAAAAATTCTGTACTTTTCATTTTTTCCCCCTTTAGTTTCTTATGAATTTATGTTGAACAAACATTCAAATACAGCATTATAATATTACGTTTTGTTGTCTTTGTTGACTAAGTTCAGTATATGTATAATCAAAAATTGAAAAACAAAAAATAGATTTGAAATCATTTATTTACAATTCCACACATTAGTCCACTAATATAATCCACTTAAAGGTGCAGTAGGTGATTGTCTTTAGAAACAGTTTTTGTTGTGCTGGCTGAAAGTCTCTTCACATTCCAATAGTAATGATTGAAGTAAATGATCTAAATGTATTTATATGTATTTTTATATTCTGGTTAAAGCATAAGACTAAAAAAAATGTTCATCCAATTAAAATGTGTCTGGCCGGCAATTTCCATAGTTCTGATAAGTAGCTCAAACTGTCTGTCAACAAATGTAGATTTGTACATCTGCGCGTTCACGTGGACACGAGTAACGGTGGTAAAAGCAAATGCTGAATCAAAGCTTTTTAAAATCCTGAATCAATATTGGAGTTAGTTTTGCACGCTGGAGGAAGGACGACACCATGGCTGAAGCATTTTTTTAAGACAGGTAATGTTATGTATTAAACTACTTTAGTCACGCAACGCTTATGTCGATTGTGTTGTTATGAAGAGGTTATATGGCCAGAAGTGTTGTTCAGCCACTGAAATCTTCCGGTGAAACATTGATGTGACTATTTTCAGTTTCATAAGGGACCTTTTACAGTAGGGATGTCAAACTCAATTCCTGGAGGGCCGCAGCCCTGCACAGTTTAGTTCCAACCCTGCTTCAACACACATACTGGTAGGTTTCAAACAAGCCTGAAGGACTCAATTAGTTTGATCAGGTGCATTTAATTAGGGTTGGAACTAAACTGTGCAGGGCTGCGGCCCTCCAGGAATTGAGTTTGACATTCCTTTTTTACAGCATCGATAATGTCGATTTTTTATTTAGTTTAACAACAAAACATCAGTAAATAGCGCTATTCCAGCTGTTTACTGAGCTGAAGTTGGTTTATATTAACATCAGTTCATTTTTGAACAATGACAACCGGTGACGCGCTCCCTATATTGTATATTGTTTACCATGCTACTTTGAATATTTAGTCTTCAATAGCATGCAAGTATGGCTTATTAATAAGTGTAATTCCTGCACGCCGCCGGCCAACCACTAAGCATACAGTAGTCGCTTTAGGAAAAAGCGTGTAAGAGAGTGTGACCAGCGATCCTTGCATGCATGAAATATTGCACATTATGACAAGTTTTGCTTGCTACACAACTGAAAACGTGCTAGATATAATACAGTTTATCATTCAGAATTCTAGTATTATAAAGTTCTATAAAGTTTTCTAACTGGCTAATGACATGATCTAATGGGTCTCTGTCATCTTTAATGAGTGAGTTTGTAATGCTCTTAGCTGACAGGAGTGGCACCCTGCTGCTGTAGCCCATCTGCCTTGAGGTTGGACGTGTTGTGCATTCAGAGATACTCTTCTGCATAACTCGGTTGTAACAAGTGATTATTTGAGTTACTGTTGCCTTTCTATCAGCTGGAACCAGTCTGGCCATTCTCCTCTGGCATCAACTAGGCATTTGCGCCCACAGAACTGCCGCTCACTGGATATTTTCTCTTTTTTCTTAGAGATGGTTGTGCAGTTTCTGAAATACTCAGACCAGCCCGTCTGACACCAACAACCATGCCACATTCAAAGTTACTTAAATCACCTTTCTTCCTCATTCTGATGCTCGGTTTGAAGTGCAGCAGATCATCTTGACAATGTCTACTTGCCTAAATGCATTGAGTTGCTGCCATGTGATTGGCTGATTAGAAGTGGATAATAAAGTGGCCGGTGAGTGTATAGTACATTTTTGATGGTTTAATTTTAGGTCAAATACACTAAATGAAAATGAGAAATGATGCTTTGGCAACAACCTTATAATCAGTTGTTTGTTGTACCAACCCAAAACTATCATAAACCACAAATACTAACCTGTTTTTGGCTAGTTGTTAGTCTTGGCATGTCAGTAATAACAAGTATAAACACTGTAGGTTGATAGCTAGATGTATTTATTCATCCTGAGGGAAACATTCAGGTACAGTTTGCCTGATAATTGCATGATGTTAATACAAAGCAAATGTTATTTAGCTGCTAAACGCTGTAGCGTAAAAATAATTTAGGCGATGCAGTACATTAAAAAGCAGAGACATGTATTGTACAAATACTGAATTAGAGTGAAAGCCATTCATGACTGTGTGTTATATGACTCAATGCTGACAGTGAAATAAGAGCTAAGACTTTACTTGAAGGGGTGTTCATGAAACTTTTATAACTTAACATAACATTAGGGCATACTCACACTATGCTATCCGAACCGTGCCCAGGCCCGTTTCCCGGATCGTTTGAGAAGTGCGACTGCTCGAAATTGGGCTCAGGCGCGGTTCACTTGGCCGGCCCTGGCCTGAATGGAAGAGGTGTGCCAGAGCATGGTTCACTTGGGCTCAGGCACGGTACGCTTGTAGTGTGAGTGCAAAACGCGCCTGAGCTCGAAACTGAAGTCGACATGTGACTTTTAAAGGACTATTTCAGATGGATTTATTAATCATTCTTACTGTTCAATGAACGCAAACCCCTCACTGCACGACAGCTCCACCTTTAGCAAACCTCATAATTCCTGCAGCACGAGGACTTTATGGTTGTTTATGAGCGTCAAAAGTGGCTGATCTGTTCGACGAAATATTTGACCTTGTCACCGCATCCCAAACATCTAAAACGATATAAAGAAATCTTCACTGTGCTGAGCGAGAGCGTTTACTGAACAGCGCATCATCGATGACGTAAGCGTGCCCAGGCCCGAATGTAATGTGAGTGCGGGCCGTCGGGGGAGACGGGAGGGGGACAAGCGTGCTTCTGCCCGGTTCAAAGCAACTGTACATAGTGTGAGTACGCCCTAAGTGTCATTTGCTCAGTTATGTCATTTTAAATGCAAAGATGATATTGACATAAACAAAAACATCACAACCTGTCTTCATTTTTGTTATGACAACTTCACATTACCAAGACAACATAACTTGTCATACATCTGTCATAAACATGATTTGTCATGAAGCCATTAGAATTAATGATATTTAACATATAATATTCATGAATATTTTTTTCTGATGACATTTATAGCCTGTATTTGTCATTAAAATGTTTCATTACAAGTGTCAGTACTCTATCAAATCATTTTTAACAGTGTCATTCATTTTTAATGACAAATTCAGGTTGTACCACTATAGTTGAAGTCAAATAATAATAATTTTAATGACGTTGTTATAAGATTTAAGGCATTTATAATGACTTTATGACAATTAGTGGTGTAATGGATCACAAATCTCATGGTTCGGATCACACTACAGTTTTTGAGTCACGGATCGGACCATTTTTTGGATCAGCAGAAAAGGGAGGAGACAAATGTTATTTGCTTTCCATTTATACAAAAATATTATTGGAAAAAACATTGGTTTTAACAAACAGAACTTAGAACCTGTAATTTTAATAAAAATAAAAATCAAGGAAGAACCAGCTGAAAAAAGGAAAATATTCAATACGAAAGATTATCTTTGCTACTGTTGCTAATATGAATGCCAAATATAGAAATCTAACATCTTGTACAACATAACATATTTATTTTCAATTAATGATTCAACAACTCAAACATAAATCTTCATGTTTCATTATAGGTGGATCATTTTTGACAACCTATTCAGTGACATCATTTTGATGGTTGTTTGTCGCCCCCCATTGGTTACACAATGTAATTGCTACAACATTCACCAGCATTAAACTGTGATTTTAATTGTTACCACGAAGATCAGTGTTAATTTCTGAACTATCAACTGGGGTTTGTTCTTCAAACCTTGCTTAAATGATCTAAGATGATTTGACAGATCCTGGTTCTTTTAATCTTGATAACTGATCTCTGGCTAATTTGGTTCTTCAAACAAGTTCGCGAATCAGATTAGAATGTCTGCATGTGTTGTGAAGGACAGATCTATCAATCCTTGAAATCATGATCAGCAATGCAACGATTGGCTGACGGCACTGCAGCGTAATGACATCATCTGATTAATATTCAATTACCCATGTGAGCAAAATTACATAAAATTCTTAGTAAACGATTTGTTAAATATGATTCGCAATAACTCTCCACATTTGTTGTGGGCTGCAGGATTGACACTTTAACGTCTCAGGAATATTTAGCAATTTATTTAATTTTACATTTAGAGTGGATTAATCGGCATAATAACTGGCTGTTTAAAGGATTTCTGCATCAAATAAGCATTTTGATATTGGTGAAGGGGTCTGCAACTTTTGCGAAGCATCAAATTACCGGCATATTAGCGGTCTAAACATGTGAATGACTGCATAAATTATTACTCCTTTAAAAAGCAAAACAAACAAACAAACAGACAAAAAAAAACAGTTGATTATTGTGCATGTCTATTATCATAGACAAATTGTATTAAAGCTGGATCGATATTTTTTTATACTTATATTTAACCTATATTTATATTTAACTTTATATGTATATATTACATATTATATATATAAACACATATATAAACTATTTTCCCAAGTGTATATAATCCATAGGTTACTACTGTAAGAAAATATCAGCATTTGGTACATACTTTCAGGATTACCTTTGCTTGAAATGACCCGATCTAATCCTGTTTATATGAAATGAGCCTGCTCCCAAGCAGGTTTGAGCTACCAGAACTGTTGCTATGACAACAACTCTCAAATGAGTTTTGAAGAACGAAACGATCCTGGATCATGTCAAATAGTCAATAACCAGAACCAGCTAACGGAGTAATCTATGTACGAAGAAAAAGTGTGAAAACTGAATCTCTCTCGATCAAACGTAGATTTGAATGCAGCGCTCCGAAGGATTAATAAATATATGCAAATCATTATCATTTATCATTCATGTTATGTGGGCTTGAATTGAAATCACAATCTTTTAATGTTTAATTGTGCAGCTTTAAACTGAATGCATTAATGCAGGCCAAACAAACAGTGACAGAAAATACCCTAAGAAAGCATTTAGGTCCCACAAAAACTTTTCCCGTCATCATTATATTTTACAGGGAAGCCAAAATGCTTTCATAAAAGTGATTTGAATGATGCTGTAATGGCCTGCGTACAGTGCAATGGATAGCCCTCAAATAAACAAAGTTTGTAAAGATGATTTCCGTCAGTAGTATTTTATTTTCCAGGAACTAGGTATACTGTCCTTTACAAACAAAATGCTGCACACAGTGTTAACGTTACTGAAGTAAATCAAAATAAATGGAGCAACAGTACATCTCCCTCACATACATTCACGGGCTCATGTCTAATGCAACCATAGCACCAACACAAAAAAAGGGTGCGAGCTCTTAAAGGGGTCCTACACCTTCTTACCCATTACAACGCGAAAGGCGATCTCTCTGCAACTATTATAAATGTTGGATTATTAATCCGTGGGTCACGTGCGTTCCGAACTGTGGTTTGTGATCCGTTACACCCCTAATGACAATCATGTTTATGACAGATTTATGACAAGTTTTGTTGTCTTGGTAATGTCAAGTCATAACAGGTCATATTTGCATTCAAAATGTCACAAATGACGCTTAATGATAGTATTTATAAGCATGCATATAATCTCATTCACATTGATTATAAAGAGTTAATGACAGTCTTATGAACCTTCAAGTAAAGTGTTACCAAATAATATATTCAGATGTTTATAATGAACATATTTCAAATAACTTGCATATATATATATATAATCACTCGCAGAGAGAAGCACTTTTTTTAAACAGACGACCACGAGTGACATTCAAGTACATTAATAGACGATCTGCGGGAAAAACATAATCCTTCACTAAAATGTGTTTCTGAAAGAAAACGTGCATGCATAAAACCAAATATGCCGCATTTAAACGTTGTTGAATGAAACAAATAAAACATAAATATCCACCAGCATTCATTTGATGAACAATAATCAAAATTAAGACTCGTATGCAGCCTCTGTTGTCATAAAAAACCCCGGCTACTTCATAAATATCACAGTAAATGTTCTTTAACGGAAGTTTTGAGATTGCATTTCAATCAAAAATACTGTTACACTTCAGATTCTGAGAAATATGAGGTGAAAACCAAACATTAAAAAAGTCTGTTTAATTGTTATAAAGTCAAAAGCCATCAAATAAACGGATTAATAAACGCTTGGCAATGGCATACATTGTTAAACTCGCCTCTCTGTGAAGACCAGACCTTCTTGACGTGGTGTTATCATGTTCATTCTCCAGTGTGAATGTCCTGGTAAAGCTATATTTGGCTTTCTAAGATCTTTGCAAATGATAGAGTGATGTTCTGTGGGTGTGTACAGTAATTCATAGTGTTCTCTGTAACAGCACCTGAGTCTTTCTGTCGAGTCGTGAAGCAAGCCTGACCATTTTGTCCCACCGTCTGGACGTGTATATGTGCAGCGGAAGCTGTAATCGCTCTACTGTAAAGCCCAGCGTGGAGGACAGAAGCAGGAAACCGCTGACTGCTCACGCAAATTTCTTCTTGGTTGCAGTGAAACGCTCCATATACTGAGGAAAACAGAGAGAAAAGGGAGTTTTTATATGACTACGATTAAATAAAGTAAATAATAAAATTACTTTTGTGTGCACGGAATATAATGTGAAAAAAAAAGATATTTATAATCATTAAAAATAACTAGGTTAGCATTAAAAGCAGTGTTTCCCAACCCTGTTCCTGGAGGCACGCCAACAGTACATATTTTGGATGTCTCCCTTATCTGATGCATTAACTTCAGGTTTTGAAGTCTCTTCTAATGTTCTGATGAGTTGATTCAGGTGTGTTTGATTAGGGAGAGGTTGAACAGGTGTGCCTTCAGTAACAGAGTTTCGAAACACTGATTAAAAGAATCTATGGGTGACAGTCTTTTTCTTCTATTGCTCCAAAACTCTGGAACTCACTCCCCTGTAATATTAGGCATGCAGAATCTTTTAAGAATTTAAAATATCTGCTATTTATAGAGGTTTAGACAAAAATAAGAAAGCATAAAATAAGCTGAGTAGACATGCGCACAAAATATACTCTGAAAAAAAAAATACAATTACATATATATAATAATTAAATTAACTTTCTTGATCTAGATAGGTATTTAAAGCATTGTTTCCCAACTCTGTTCCTGGAGGCAAACAAACAGTACATCAGGGGTGCTCAACTCTGTTCCTGGCGATCGACCTTCCAGCTGATTTCAGCTCCAACCCTGATCAAACACACCTGAACCAATTATTTAGAACGTGAGGAGCCCTTGATAATTACAGGCAGGTGTGTTTGATAAGGGCTGCAACTGAAAACTGCAGGAAGGTCGATCGCCAGGAATAGGGTTGAGCACCCCTGCAGTACATATTTTGGATGTCTCCCTTATCTGACCCATTAACATCAGGTGTTGGAGTGTCTTCTTATGTTCTGATGAGTTGATTCAGGTGTGTTTGATTAGGGAGAGGTTGAAAATGTGTACTGTTGGTGTGCCTTCAGGAACAGGGTTTGGGAAACACTGATTTAAAGAATCTATGGGTGACCGTTTTTTTCTTCTATTGCTCCAAAAGTCTGGAACTCACTCCCCTGTAATATTAGTCATGCAGAATCTTAAGAATTTAAAGTGTCCCTGAAGACTCACTTTTGTTTTTAGACTTGCCTACTTGTGAGGTGTGTGTGTATTTTTTTTATTGGTTTTATATTTACAACGTTTTATTTTTTACATATATAATTTGTATCCTCTGCATAAGCACTTTGAGAATCATGTTTTAAAGGCACTATATGCAAAGATAAATTATTATTATTATTTTTAAGACTCCTAAATAGAAAAGGTTGACAATATTTTGAATGTGCATTAAGTAATTAAGTAATTAATTAATAATGCTTCTGAGGGAAATCTCAGCTTATCAAGACTCAATTTATGTGATAAAATATACAGTACAGTACAAAATATTGTAAAATATTATTTAAATTTAGGATTAGGAAATCTTTTTTAATATGTTTTTAAATAAACGTGCTATTAATATACAATGCTATTATATACCTAATTATAGTAATTACATTTTAGATTTTTGATAAAATGAAGAATCATTAATATTCATTTGGTAGGACAGTAATAATAATCACAAGATCTAAATATTAGAATGATTTCTGAAGGATCGTGACAATTAAACATCAGCTTTATAATCAATAATAAAATCAATAATAAATCAATAATAAAAAGACTACAATTCTCTTAAACAGTAAATATTTTTATCAAATAAATGTAGCCTCAGAGTGGGTTAGACTGTGTGGGATTTGACTTTGTTTCAAATATAAATGCTTTTTTTTTCAGCAAAGATCCAGTTTTGTTTCATATTTAAACAGTGGTATTCTCTATCCTGGAAAAGCATCTGCTATTTAAAGAGGTTTAGACATAAATAGGAAAACATAATAGAAGCTGACTACATCTCTGAAAACTGAACTGACTTTGTTTCAATTCACTATAATCTTCCATGTGAAGCTGCTTTGACCCAATCTACATTGTATAAGCGCTATACAAATAAAGATGAATTGAATTGAATACATGTGTGCATGGAATACAGTCTAAAAAAATATATATATATATATATAAATATATTTTTCCCTTATGTTTTCTTACAAAATTAATAGTATTTAAGGGCTGTGATGCATCAAACAGTCAGTTCACATGAATAAAAGCAACATATAAATGATCATTTGATTTAAATTGATATTTTTATCAGATAATTGTTGATAATTTTGGGAAAAAAATTTTTTATGGAAAATAATTCTTGCTTTATTTACAGTTTGTATATCTGCAGTCCTAGTTTTACTGGTTTCTCTTTTTAAATGACAAAAATATTTGATACCTGCCTGCCTATTATAGATAGTTAATTCTTTTAATGCAAGCACAAACTCTAGAAGCTAGTCAGTAGTTGGCTTTAGTCTATGTGTTGAGGGATTTTTGGCTCAGATTCAGCTGATGTGAGAATCAACACCACTGGCTTTCGTCACCTCTATTTTTTCAACTCAGTGTGACACGACCTAAAAGCTACAAAAACGCAGGTTTCAAAAGGCTGTTTTTCAGTGTTACCACTGGTGAACTATTTTTGGAGCCCCAAAGAAAATTTCAGTCAACTGTTCTTAACAAAAAAACCATTTCAAAAACATGTTTGGCTCTTGAAAAGCTATGTAATTGTAAAGACACATAAAGATATGTAATTTTGTGATTATATGGAAGATATTGAGATATTGAAGAAGCTTTGGAAGTCTGAAGTTGTGGAAAGTGAATTGGTGTTTGATTAGATTTTTATAAAAAATGTTTATTACAATTATTTTTTCCCTAAACACGTCTGGGGTAAGTTTTGTGTAATTGGGTTTGTTTTATTGTAAAACCTTGTAATACTTAATAAACATATGTTATTGTTATATGTGAAGCGATGTTTCCACTGCAGTTTAGTATTGTTTAAAGTAGGGTAACACCGATATGGATTTTTTGGCCGATATCGATAACCGATAACTCTTAAGATTTGGAGGCCGATAGCTGATATACTATAGCCGATAATTATAAATAGTTCAAAATGTTATATTTTTATACAGTGAACAACTGATTTTATTTTAAAAACTTTATAAAAGTTTGAACTGATTTGATGAACTGAATAGCCTACACAAAGCAAAATAAGTGATAATTTCAAAATTGCAAGGAGATTATATAGACTTATATTCATGATTTTATAGCATGCCAAAAATAAATTATTTCCTTTTCTTCGCATAGCAAATTAACATGCAACTTGACTGTTGTATAAAAATAATTGGTTAAATAACAAAATGGCACTTAATTAACAAACAAGTTTAATAAATATATTTTAATTAAAATGAAAACTAAGAACTGAAACCAGCTCAAATGTTCTTGAATATAATGTGTTACAGTAATGTACATATGTACAAATATGTAATGTCCAAAAAAGCATTTTGAGCGGTGTTTTGACAGTTCAGAGCCACTATACAAGTGAAAAGCTAAATACAGATAGAATTACTTTAGAAAATGCGGCATAAATTCATCCTATTTGGCGTTTTAGATTCTTTTAAAGACATGTAGGTGCTGCTTGTCAATCAGACAACGCTTCTATGTTTGTTCTTGCTGTCAATGATGGGGAAAAAGATCAATGAACGGTTTATGATAAACTGCTGTGAGTTTGAAACTAATTGAAGGCGCTGTGTGATGAAACGGAGTCAGATTAGAAAGTCAGATTTTGATACAACACCTGAGCATTGAGTACAGATGACTTTATGACAAACACAGTGCATAATATAAAGACAGAATGTGACGAACAGTTGAGAACACCTATGCTGGATTCAGTGAGTGGCGCACCTCTCCCCTGTGCTGCTGTGAAGGCTCTGTCGGCTCACTATGTGTGCGTGCGCGGTAATCGTTATAAATATGCCGATCAAACTGAATACAATCTTACATAAACAACACATGGGAAGCAACGCGTTGATAAGAACAAATGATCATATTAGATAACAGACAACCCAATGAGTACATGTAATATTTTTCCTGAGGCGATTTAAACCAAAATACACAATGACACTCTATTAAACATATCTACAATGATTAGGAACATGGTTACTTATGGTGTTATTAACGCTCAGCAATACCACACAAAGAAAGGACGGACTTTGAAGGAATAAACAACGTGAGGAAAGCTCCATTATAGTGCACTGGACAAGTCTGAACAAGTCCTGCCCACGCAAGTGCAAGGCAGGCAGTTCTGTACAATTATGTAAATTATCGGCTTAAAGATATCGGCTTAATTTTGACATCTGACCGATAACGTTAACCTTAAAAAAAGCATTTATCTGCCGATAACGATATGGCCGGCGATATATCGTGCATCCGTAGTTTAAAATGGGTGGGATTATCGCTATAGTTGCGCCACCTCTACTGCAGTGACAGTTTCCTGAACCACAGGAAAGTGTCAATTCAAGACACAATTCAAGTGTCTTTCAATCCATTTATTCATGTGACCCAACAAGCAGTGGCTGCAGCTGAATATTTAAATATAGTGGGTTTGGTGTCTCATGTCACACTTCCAATGATGCTGGTAGTGACGATTCTCACAGATGCAGCGTGTACGTCCCATTTTGGTAATGATACAACTCATTTGGAAATTCAACCGAAGTGGTTAAAAAAAAGAAAGTACCATGTATTAGGTACAGAATGCAATGGAAAAGTTTGTTTTCCCTCTTGGTGCGGTTCGTTTGAGCAGGTGTGAATGTAGCAATCGCACTCGAGTGCACACCAAAAGCGGACCAAAAAAGCGTACCGAGACCTCCTAGAAGAAGTGGTCTCGCTACACTTTCAAACGAACCCTGGAGAGGTTCGTTTGTGGTGAGAATATGATCAGAACTAAAACAGACCCAACCGCAAAAAGTACTGCGACTTTTTGGACTAATCCAGCTGCCTTAATCAGATGCACTGTGCATTATTGAATGTGGAGGAAAAATATTTGTTGACAGCGCTTTACCAACAGAGAGAGAGAGAGAGAGGGAAAAACATTACCTGATGGATCATTGGTAATATTTCCGGAACATGACCATGTCGCGGTTTAGCTAAATTAATTCACGCCTCCTCCTTAAGTGACTAACAATGCACCTTCGGCATTTGTAAGCTTTAAAACATTGTTTTCCAGCCGCAGCCACGCTTCATTCTCGAAATGTATAGTTTTGTCTAAAGTGATGTATACAATCTATATTGTATACTATGAGCAGGGATACAATCAGCCAGCACAGTCGTAGCTCCATAGTCAAAATCGACATTTTGTGTCTGCCGGTTTGTTTACTTGCGGGAGTTCCATTGACATTTTCCCGCACATGAATTCTGACCAATCGAAAAGCGGTTTAGGAATTATGTTCAACAACATCTGGCCAATGAGTGATATGGATTTTGTCAGATGACTGCATTTTGGTTCTTTTAAACTGGTTCAGACCAAAGCAATCAGTGTGGTGTGAAAAGGACCCAAAGACGGCAGAAAATGCTACAATGTATCATTTATTGCCCTTGGTCTGGACAAAATGAAGCGAACTACAAATGTGAAAGCACCCTTAAAGACCTTCTTCTCTATAAAGAATCTTTTGTGAAGGTTCCATGGACATTAACGTTCACATCAAATTAAGTTTTTTGATTTTGATTATGAAAATTTTAGCCTTGAGATTACTAGTTCCGATTCACAATATATATTCATTTGATATACTTACTTCGTCTCTTACTTCCACCAGTATAAATTATCAATTCTGATGACATCACTCTGCTCTTCAGCTTCTCATTATTGTCTTTATCTTCTCACCTCATCATTTTCTGTCCAATCAAATGCTACATAGAACTGGAAGCCCCACCCCCTACTATAAATAGATGCTAAAGTTAAAGGCTCTATGAAGAGTATAAATGATTCAGTATATCAGAGTAATTACATCTTCTATTGATTAGTGTTTCATAGAATAGTGTTTTTCGCAAACCACTGCAGCACACAATGCATTTTACTTTAAATAAATGCACACACAGTCTGCTCTGGTCCATAAACATGACAACACAGAGCAGAAAATATATGAAAGTTGCACAGACCACAAAACCTATCTGACCCATTTAAATGCTATATTTTGAGGGATTAAGAGGAGCTACAGTTGGACAGACTCAGCATAGATATTAGACTGCAGATATTGAGCAGTCAGATGCAGTATTTTTGAGCTCAATTGGTTTGGCAGATCAGTGATTTAAGCAAAAAAATATTGGTTATTTTTAAGAGGGCGGAGCTGCTCATCCTGTTTCAGTGGAAATTATGTCAACACTGGGTTATGTTGTGTGTTACAAGTTATTAGGGGACCTTTAAAGGTTCTTCATAGAACCGTAAATGTCAATAAACTTACTTTATCATATCCTTCCAGGTCACGCATCTTTTTGACCTCAAACAGGTTGCCCTCGACAGATAGTAGGGACACCTGGGACTCTGTGAGTATGGAGAGGGGGATAGAGGAGAGCTCCAGACAGTTCTCCTCCAGTCGCAAGACCTTCAGTCTGGGTGTGCGAGACACCTCTGGAGTCACGCTTGAAATCTGAAACGGAATGAACATGGCACAAAATTGTCACACTGACACTGCACAATAGGGCTTTTCACACTGCACTTAATCCAAGGTTATATTCATTCTAAATGCCACTCTTAACTAGGCCTGTCACGATATCTATTTTTGTCATACTATATATAGCAACATTTATTGCGATAAACAATATTATTGTCATTTTAAGACCATTTTGACACTGTAATAGCATCATAATGCAAGTATGCTCTTCCAATGAACACATCATATTTTATTCTTAGGAATATTTCATTTAATTATAATTTTAACTATTTAATATTTATGCATTTGAATTAAATGTGAAAACGGGTATCCTAAACAAATGAATAATAATAATAATAATAATAAATGTTAACAAAAATATTCAAGGTAAAAAGAGCACCCACATGAAAATATACTATAGTAGATTATAGTAAATATTATAGTGATTTTTTTAACCATACTGACACTGGCACCTCCAATAGAGATAATTATTGTGACAGGCCTACTTTTAACCCCAGGTAAAGACACGTTTCACACCTGTAAACTGAAAGCAGTGTTAGCACCGCATTTTACCCCGGGGTTATGAAACAGTGGTCTGAAGCAGGGTTAGCAATGCATTTGTGGAGTTAACCCAGCATTGCGGTGCTACGTTTGTTCAGTGTGAAATGGAGCGGTGTTTAACTTCTGAGACCGGATTTGATGCATTCCAGACCTGTGTACGCGAGATGAGAATTATTAGTAGTTTTTTGTTACTTTTTTAATAAAAAAAAAAGTCTATATTAAATAACACATTTCTATTTATAAATGAGTAATGAAAAAGTATTCATTCAATCATTCATTCAACCATGGTGAACGCACAGAGAATAAATGCTCTTGGACTTCTTTATTTCAGACACCTGAGAATCAGCTTCTCTCCCATGGTGCATGACAAAACTGAAAATTCGGTGCGACTGTCACAAGGGGGTGTATTTTGACATGCGTATCCGAATGTCGGGTGCAGTGGAAAGGTGGCTTTTGTTTGTTGCTGCAGGAAGCTTGGCAACAGACAGCCAATCAGAAACTGAGCAGCAAAGCTCATGTCATTTAAGTAACATAAAAAATGTGTGTTATGTAAACAGCAGTCAGTAAGAAAAGTAAGGAAATATTAAAAGAGGTAAAAGCATGTAAACTGCTGATGGTAAGACGACATATTTTGCTGCTTGTTTTCATCTATTTGTATTTTTGTATTTGTTTTCTTGTCTTTGCGCATCTTGTGAGGCTTAAAACAACTAAAGAACTACATGGCAACTATTAAGTTGATGTTGAAATGTCATATAAAAAGGTTTCTTGCCGTTCGTCCAATCAGCAACAGTGATACTGCAAATATATATGAATAAGAAATTTAACCCGGGGTTTAGGAATGTACAATGTGAAATACATGCTAATGAATACCCAGAATTATTCGTTAACCACAGTTATTACACGGCTGTCTGGGATACTCAATACTGATTGGTCAGTCGTGACGTTCCAAGGTATGTTATTCACAAATAACAACTGCTAAATAACAGTCTCATCCTGGAACTTCGAATCACCTTGACCATCAGGGAATACGCTCACATTCCCATTCAAATGTATCTTGCTTATAATAATAATAATGTGTATTTATATAGCGCATTTATTGTGTATGGCCATACACCCAAAGCGCTTCACAATCATGAGGGGGGTCTCTCCACTCCACCACCAGTGTGCAGCATCCTCTTGGATGATGCGACGGCAGCCACAGGACAACAGTGCCAGTGCGTTCACCACACACCAGCTATAGGTGAAGTGGAGAGATAGTGATACAGCCAATTTGATGGATGGGGATGATTGGGAGGCCATGATGGGTAAGGGCCGATGGAGGGAATTTAGCCAGGACACCGCGGTTACACCTTTACTCTTTACGAGAAGTGCCATAGGATTTTTAATGACCACAGAGAGTCAGGACCTCGGTTTAACGTCTCATCCGAAAGACGGATTGCTTGTCTGTAACTTTGCTGTTTTTGACTGTTTGGTGCAGTTTTGTGAATGAATAATACATAGGTTACAGTGTTTTCTCTAGGATTTTTTCCAGCAGTGGCGGCAGGACTTTTTTTTTTACACAGATCTGCCAACTATTTCAAAGACAAATATTACACGCAGTATAACATGTCGAGATAGCATTCATGTAATACGAGCATGCGAATCTCTTTGCTTGCGCGCCGATTTCCTCTGTTTGAGCACAGAACTTCTTGCACGCACTCAAATTTACACGTTCAAGTGCAGATCTTCTTGTGCGCTCTCCAGTAAGTGCTGCTGAAGCGCGATTTAGTGTGTTTTTGTGCGTTTTCCGACATTAACGCGTCCTGAAGTAAAATGAAACAGCTATAAACTCCAGCAAGATAAAGTCATTGTATGCAGAGCCATAGACCTTTATAAATAAAGTATACTTATGGAAACTGTGTTCATCTTAACTGAAAGCTAAGCGGTGTTTGCTAGACTCACGCACCTGTCAGTCAGTCTGTCAGAGAGTCAGTCAGCATGTCACCTTGAACAAATAGCACACAGCACTACTACGGTTACAGAAAAGTTTGCGCCGTTTACCTCTAATATGTTTTGGTGCGATTATAATCTGCTATAAAAAACACGACTAAATGTTTTAAAAAAGAAGTTGTAATGTAGCCGTGGCGGGATGAATTTTGGCGTGGCTGCCCGCCACGAATGAATGAATGTAGCGGAAACCTTGGGTTAGTATATGCTTCATTTAATTGGTTTCAAATCTGTCAGCTTTACGTTTTTGAATATGTTTGGAACCATCTTGTGACTGAATAATGCACATGTTATTGTATGCGTCAACAGGTTCACTCAGCCAGTTTAGTTTCTGTCAGAATTGCATTTAATTTAAGAACAACGTTTTGTTTCTAATTTTTATATTTTGTAGCAAGTAGTCATGTAATAAGCTGGATAAAGTACATACAGGAGGTTGTTTTTGCTGAATAAAAGCAGTGCTCTACTTTGGGTCGGGCTGCTGTTAAGCTTGTCAGGCTTTATTCTGTGATAACAACCTCCTGGATGTACCTTATTCCTAATGTATAGTGCGAGCAGTGTGATACATGTTTACAGATAACTCAGGATTCAATTTATCCGGGGTTTAGGATGACCCAGGGGTAACAATTTCAAGTGTGAAAAACCCTAAAGACTCCATAACATAATAAATGAAATCTCACCTGATTCTGATTGAGGTTGATTTCAATGGCTTGCAGTTCGGCCACCTCTGCAGGAACCACCTGGATCTGATTTTTGGAAAGATCCAGAACATCAAGCTGGCGAAGGGTGCCCAGGCCACCGGGAAACTCTTTGAACTGGTTGCCGGACAGACTCAGGGTGCGCAAGGACTTGAGTTGACCGATTGAAGAAGGAAGCTGTTTCAACTGGTTTCCATTTAAAATAAGGGTTTCCAGCTTCTTGAGCTTGCCAATGTCATTTGGTAGACTGGCTGTATACATAAAAAAAAATAAAAATCAAACATTAAAAATGTGCACATGTTATTTAATATAACTGAAACACTGTTGCAGTTTTGTTCTTTTAAAAAAAAATTTGTTGTGCTTTTCAGATTTAAAAAAAATATGTCTATAGTTTGTATTTTTTATTATGTTTTTATTTCAGTTTTTGTTATTTTAGTACAGTTAAATGAAAATGAGATATTTTTCAGTTTAATATTTTCCTATTTCAATTTTCCTTAGTATATATTTACATTTATACAAATAATTTAAAATCTTTACAATAAAAATTCATTTAGCAATAAAGCAGGTTATTCAGAAAATTTTCATCAGTTCAACTGGGAATCACTTCTTGACAATGTAGTTTTGTAGTTTAATTATTTATATCTTATTTTTATACCAATATAAATATTTACAAACCATTTAGATGAATAGATATTAAGAATTTCCAATAAAACTTGAAGAAAGTGATCAACTACCCAAAATGGGTAATTTAAAATAGTCAATATTCATTCATTCATTCATTCATTTTCCTTCGGCTTACTCCCTTATTTTATCAGGAGTCGCCACAGTAGATTGAATCGCCAACTATTCCGGCATATGTTTTATGCAGCGGATGCCCTTCCACCCACAACCCAGTACTGGAAAACACCCATACACTCATGCATTCACACACACTCATACACTACAGCCAATTTAGTTCATCCAATTCACCTATAGCGCATGTCTTTGGACAATGGGGGAAACCGGAGCACCCGGAGAAAACCCATGCAAACATGGTGAGAACACGCAAACTTCACACAGAAATGCCAACTGGCTGCCCAAAATAGTCAATATTCAATAGGTAATTACTACTTTCACATGGAGTTAATTTACGAAAAAAAAAGTGAAAAATACTGTAATAAATCATTTTGTGACAGCAAACAACGCTTCAAAATCAATTATTTAACCTCCTAGGGCCCCGAGTGTCCAAATACGTGGACAGCACATTTTTAGCTCTTAAGTGGCTATTTAAAATACTGTTTTGCAGCATATGAAATGTCCCAAACCCTATTTCTAACAGTCCAAAAAGGAAAAAAAAAATTGTTTTTACTCTCTGATAGTCAAACCAAGTAAAAAAAAAACATTCTATGTTAAACAAGTCCACATATATGGACATAATTTTTCCCTAAAAGTACATCATATCAAAAGATGATACTTAGATTTTATTCTAATCAGGTTCCAATAAGCTCAAATAGCAAAGAGAAATAAAAAATGCATGTAAAAAAACACCTTGGGCCTTAAGAAGTTAAAAGAAAAGTGAAGAATGTTTGATTTATGTTCATGATGCTTATATTTAGCTATTTTGTCAAGACTTACTCAGTTTATTGCAGCTTATGGTAAAACTCTTGAGATGCTGGAAGCTTCCTATGAATGCCGGAAGCACCTCTATCTTGTTGTTGGACAGATCGACTGTCCGCAGGTTTGCTGTGAGTTTCTGCAGGTCCTCTGGGAACTACATAAACAAACATGAGCGGGCTGTCTATAATCCACAAGGACGTCGCTGTTAAGTGCATCTGAGTGCTGAATATGATTACCACAAGCCTATTAGTACCTCTGTCAAACCCTTTCCGGTCAGCTGAAAGACTCCAGTCTTCTGAGATGTTTCCAAATGAGCTTTGAGCGCACTGTTCCCCATTTACAGGATATGGATGCTGCAGATCTGATGAATTTGATATCAGCAAATCTAAAGCAAAATATACAAGCATACAATAAAAAATAAATTGTACATGGGTTGAAGATCATAATGCTGTTCAATATAATTTTATATATGAAATTAAGACAATCAAATAAAAACAATATATTTTTACCATGAGTTTCTAGAAGACATCATTAAAATGTTTATATAGCAAAAAAAGATTCTTATAGGCCTATTCTATTTAAGGATCACAGTGTAACATGTAAAAACTGTCAATATATATATATATATATATATATATATATATATATAGTCATTTTTTTTTTTTTTTAAATCAAGCATTATTTGAAACATTACAGTATACACTTGCAATGAATACCCCTTCTATGGAACTTAAAAACACTTTAGTAAATTTACTTTGATACTAGAATTGGAGACTTTAGGGGTATTCCACAAAAGTAGAATCAAGAAAGCCAGGATATCAGAAAAAGGGCAGCTTGATCTAGCTTAGTCCGTTGCACATTTGCTAATCCAGGATGAGAACGAGCCGCTATGTCAAGCCCGATGTTGATAGCAAGGATGAGTGCACATTCGCGGCAATTGTTAACAGACTCCGGGATTGATCACAGAATCAATGATGCGAGTAAGGATAAAACTCGATGTGAGCCAATCAGGTAATGAGTTGAAAAACGCCCCTTCCGCTCACCAATCTGGGAGCTGCTATTACTTTCAATCAGAAAATTAACATAAAAATTTGAGGCGAAATGTATTAACAAATTAAATTGTTCACTTTGTCTTAAATGTGGACATTCATGCTACTAATGAATTTATCGTGAAGATTATTGCAAACACTTACCCAATATTGCAGATCTATTTTATTTATTTAGTTTATTTAATCTTTATCTATATGATCATTTATACATCACTTTCATTTATAATTTGTCTTTCTAATTGAGCCAATTTAATCTATTATATGATGTTTTATCATCAAAAAATTACTTTTTTATATATAGTTGAAGTCAGAATTATTAGCCCCCTTTCATTTTTTTTACATATTTTAAAATATTTCCCAAATGATGTTTAACAGAGCAAGGAAATTTTTAAAGTATGTCTGATAATATTTCTCCTTCTGGAGAAAGTCTTTTTTGTTTTATTTCAGATAGTCTACAGATCAAACCATCATTTTACAATAACTTGCCTAATTACCCTAACCTGCCTAGTTAACCTAATTAACCTAGTTAAGCCTTTAAATGTCACTGTAAGCTGTATAGAAGTGTCTTGAAAAATATCTAGTAAAATATTATTTACTGTCATCATGGCAAAGATAAAATAAATCAGTTATTAGAGATGAGTTATTAAAACTATTATGTTTAGAAATGCGTTGAAAAAATCTTCTCTTCATTTTTTTCATGGCAAGGTTGACATTTGCATGGAATTGCTCATATATACAACATTAAATATATTAAATTGTTGACATTTTCTAATTTTTTTTTTTTTTGCAATATCTTGTTTGAACTAATCGTATTATCTTTCTGTGCTTAAAGATGTTAGGCGAACAAAGTCTTTTTTTAATGAATGCAACTGTTAAATAAATCCTGTTTTGTTTAAATGCACCAAAAATGGTCTATATTCATTGAGAAATGGATAAAAATATTCATTTTTAAAAGGGGCTTTACTCATTTATGCCGAGCACTAGATATGTATTTTTTTTTAAATATCTATTTTTGTCCCCCTTTCTCTGTATCTCCCCATATTTAAATCTGAAATTGACATACAGGAAAATTTATAATATATATTATTCCAAATAAAATTAAACATAACACATTCTAATAGTTGGAAAATATATGTAAATAGCCAAGAGCATGAAGTGACTGTAAAACACATTCATTTCTTGTTGCATTGACAAAGAATCTAACATATGAATCACTAGGATTAATCTCAGCCTGGTTGTAAGCCTGCTCTGGAACAGGTTAGCTGCAAAGAATAAATCTCCAAAGTAACTTCATTTAGCCTGCTTTCATGCAACTGAGTCAAGCCTAAATTCAACCAGGATAGCCTCAATATCCCGAATAATCTCTTATCTTACCTTTTTGCAATACTCCTCTTGTCTTTATCTCAGTCCAGTTATTGTATTTAGATTCTCAAATGAATTATGACTTTTGAATAATCATGGACTATTTAAAACAGCATCGAAAACACCCCTTAAACCTGTAAATACAAACGCCAAAGTTGTAGTATTAGATTCAAGTACGGACACGATTTAGCAAGTCTGTGTATTGAGGTAAAGTTGGTTTTATATTCGTACATTCGGACTTTCTCCTTAATAATATCATTTCGGAAAAGTATTATTTGCAAATTCTAAATAAGGAAATCATAATAGCAGCCAATGACTATCAAAGTACAACATTGTTCAGTCAATTAAATAGTGCTAATGTTGTTTTGAAGTCATTTAAATGCGATTTCAGACCCAATATTCAAATTAGTGTGGTAAACAACCGTTAAATGAACGAATGTGTGAATATAAAAGGCAGCTGCTATAATAGTACTTGGTAATAAAAGATGAAATAATGGAAAATAATAAAACCTGGATGGCAATAATGTAATCTCTCAGCTAAACGCGTTGCAAATGGCAGCTTTTTACAGCAGAGATAAACAACCTTTCAGCACAAAGTCTAAATGGCAACAACGAGCTGACACGAACTGGTAAATGCTCTACTGAAAACAGCAGTCAAAAGCTGTAAAATAGTGAGCGTAATATTGCTTTATCACTTCAGAATCATACTTACCTTAGCCAGTTAGCTCGACTGGCTACCTTTAAGTCCACAGTTTGACAGGAAAAGTTCACAGAATCCCGTTGGCTACAGAGCAATAGAACCTCCACTAAACGCTTTAATAAAACTATACAGTAAAACATACAATATTATTGAATGGTGACCTAAGTTGATGATTATTAAATGTTGATCTACAGAACTTTGTCCATCCCCAAGGAGGGCGTTTGTTTATGTGGATACAGTTGATTGAAGCGTCTCTGCGGTATTCTCCTCCTGTCCGCTAGCTGGCGCCGGACGGCAACAGAAAACGCATTTTTCTTTTCAGATTCTGTATGTCGCCACATAGTGGCTTGGCCGTGAAAGCACCCCATCGTTTTTAAGTTTACAAATGTCACACTAAAAAAAATCCGTAAACAGGCAGTTTTCCTTATTATGTGATTCATGCTTTTATTTGGCAATTTCCCCCATTTACTTATGCTTTTGAATTGCATTATGGGACCTTAAACTTTCAACAACCTTTAATCTCAAAGAGTTCAAAAAAGTTCAGTCATTCATTTTCTGTCGGCTTAGTCCCTTATATATCAGGGGGTGCCACAGCAGAATGAACAGCCAACTATTCCAGCATATGTTTTACACAGCGAATGCCCTTCCAGCTGCAACCTAGTACTGGGAAACACCCATACACTCTCACATTCACGCACACACTCATACACTACGGACAATTTTGTTTACCCAATTCCCCTATAGCGCATGTCTTTGGACTGTGGGGGAAACCGGAGCACCCGGAGGAAACCCACGTGAACACGGGGAGAACATGCAAACTCCACAAAGAAATTCCAACTGGTCCAGCTGGGACTCGAAACAGCATCCTTCTAGTTGTGAGGTGACAGTGCTAACCGCTGAGCCACCGTGTCACCATAATCATTTTAAAACTTAATTTACAAAAAAAAAAAAAAAAAAAAAATTATTTTTATGAAATATTAATTTCTTCCTTTAAATAAATTAGAAAATTAGAGAGGCTATTTCCTCCAAGCAGCTACTTATTTTCTTAAAGTAGTAGTGTCTATGCCTGAAAGATACCACAGATCTATAGAACGATCTAGATTAGTGACTACTATCTATTTTCATGCTACTGGTGCTTATTTGTAAATACCTGTAGGGCATATTCCATTAAAGGCATAGTTCATTCAAAAACGAACGCTGTGCCATCATTTCACCATTTCATTCATTCATTTTGCTTCGGTTTAGTCCCTTTATTCATCAGGGGTCGCCACAGCGAAATGAACCACCAACCTATCCAGCATATGTTTTACACAGCTGCAACCCAGCTGGGAAACATCCATACACACTAATTCACACACATACACTACCAGCCTGATCTCACTAGGAAACGAAAATGTACGATGTTAAAAAGGAGGTGTGGCACCCAACCCCAACCGTCATTGGGTGATGAGCAAATCGTACAAAATTGTATGAATTAGATCGTACGAATTCATATGAATTAGCCACTAAATCAAAAAGTTACGAATTGGCGTGCGGACAATTTAGTTTTTTAAAATCCACATGTCTTTGGACTGTGGGGGAGACCGGAGCACCCAGAGGAAACCGATGTGAAAACAGGGAGAACATGCAAACTCCACACAGAAATGTCAACTGACTGGGACTCAAACCAGTGACCTTCTTGCTGTGAGACAACAGTGCTACCCACTCGTGTTCGTGTGGGCTTCCTCCAGGTGCTCCGGTTTCCCCCACAGTCCAAAGACATGTGGTATAGGGGAATTGGGTAAGCTAAATTGACCCTAGTGTATATGTGTATGTCCTGGTCCTCCATATTGGGAGTTAAGCTAACGACCCACTTCATAAAAACTAGATGATACGAAACACCAATATGGTGCGGCTAAATATAAACTTCGATATAAAATGGCCCTGGGAGTAAGTGGTAACTAAGTATTTTACAATGTTAATTTTGAGTATAATAGAAAATGTAAAATGCCTCAAAACGGTGAAAGAAATGAAGCGCATTCCATTAACAGGAATTGTAACAATTCAATTCATATTTATTTCTATAGCGCTTTTACAATGTAGATTGTGTCAAAATACCTTCACATAGATGAAGTTCTAGTAAATTGAAACTGCTTCAGTTCAGTTGTCGAAGTTCAGTTTAGTTTTGTAACAGATAGTGTTGAACTTTAGTTCATAGAAAACAGAAAACCCCCTGAACATTTGTTTTGTCAGGAACACAATTTAAACAAATAAAAAAAAGAAAGAAAATTGGCAAAATTATTCTTATAGAGTGCCTGTTAAAGGGTTAAAGAACTTCTTTTTGGGTGAAGCCTATGATACAGGGCCAGCCGGAAGTGCGATATGCACATCAATATATAGTGCTCAGCATAATTGAGTTCACCCCATTTTGAAAATGAATATTTGTATCCATTTCTCAGTGAATATAGGCAATGTATTTTGGTGCATTTAAACAAAACAGATTTATTAAACAGATATATTTAATTAAATAATATTTTAGTCACCAAACATATTTAGAAATAGAATGATCATACAATTAAATTCAAGCAAAATATTGCAAAAAAAAAAAAAAAAAAAAAAAACACAATCTACAAAATTTCAACTAAATTTTTCATTTTTTTTTTTGCTTTTCTTTATTTTCCTCTTTTTAAAATTTGTATTTAATATTTTTCTATAACATATAAATTTGGGTGTTCTAGTTTTTGGACGGTTATCGTAAGTTATTTTGTTAGATAAGCTCCAGATTTGGCTTCGGTACTGACTAAACTAATGTATATGCACAAATATAATATTGTATAGCTCATTCATTCATTCATTCATTTTCTTTTCAGTTTAGTCCCTTTATTAAACAGGGGTCGCCACAACGGAATAACCACCAACTTATCCAGCATATGCTATTACGCAGCGGATGCCCTTCCAGCTGCAACTCATCACCCGGAAACACTATTTTATAGCTTCCGAATAAAAACATGAATTTAAAGATAGATTTGTGAGGGGTTCACTTATACATGCTGAGCACTGTAGCAGCATTTTTTGACACTGTATAACAATAATAAATATTTTAGCAGTACTGTGATGGTTGGGTTTAGGGTTAGGGTATGGGTTGATGTTAAAAAATACAATCCGTTGTCAAAAAATCCTATTGAAATTTCAGTTTATCCTTTAGGATCCTATAGGATCTTAATGGATTCCTAAAATTCTAATGGACATTCAGAATTTTTCTTATTGGATTTTCACTTTGTCCTATAGGATTTTAAAATCCTTTTGGGCATTATGAGGTAATTTATTGGAATTTCCACTTTGTCTTTAGGATCTGATTTTTATTTTTATAATTAGACATTGTGTTTTTTTTTTATGGAATTTCACTTTTTTCTATAGGATATTTTTGATTCTGTCAATTAATTATTTTTTACATCACTATGGGTAATTTAATAGATAACATAAATAATACACGGTACAACTGTTTTTACGTTAGAGTGACGGTTGGGTTTAGGGTAGGGGTGGACGTTAATAAAATACAATTAATGGGAAATTTAATAAATAAGATTCATTTTTGTTAACTTCCGGCTGCAACCTGATCTAGTAACAACCTTCTTTTTGGATGTCATTAGTGTCAAGATGATTTGTTGTAGTAACAATAACTGTACTGTTTATGAAACCATGGTTACGATGTGGCGAATGTTTGTAAGGACTAGTATAAAGTGCCAGAGACCACATTCATGTACTGAGATGCAAATGTTGCTATTCACTTTATTATAATGACTAGCTTTGCTCTTTTTGCTTGTGAGGCATTGGAACAATCTCAGAAAAAAGAGCAATGGTTACACCTTTAGTACAACAGGTTGTCAAGTGTGGTATACCCAAAGGGATATTTTATATATAAATGTTTCATAGAAGTGCTGTAGGGGTACATATTAATACTCAGATACTATTACACACCTTTTAGATGTTGATAAGTTACCATAAAACTCTTTATAGTCAAGTCTTATTTCTAGCCCAATAAAATCTTATTAATCTTGTTTTTTAGGACTACTATGCAAGATCAGATTGTGTAAAATGATTATGATTGTTTTACGATTATTTCTTATTTCTGTACTTAGTAAAGCTAAAAGTTTGCTGCAAACCTGCAAATTTAGCTTAATTACAATCAGAGACATAATTTAACACCAGCTCTTATATTTAAGACTTTTTTTTAGTTCTAATAACTTGTTTTGCCCATTTAAAAGGCTCAATAGCACACAAAACTTGCTCTTTAGAGACAATAATACATTCTGTTATGTTTGTTGCAGTATTTGCTTCAGTATTTTGAGAGGCAAGTCATCATTTTGCATTGTAATTCTGTCAGGTCTTTACGCAAATAAAAATAAAAATGTTGATAATATGCATGCATGTGACCCCAATTTAAATCACATGCAATAATCTAATAATACAGTTTACATGCTTTGACTCATTTTAAAACAGAATATTAAAAAAAAGTTCAATTAAGTGGAGTTCTCCTGTTTAACTCTAGTTTTAAGAGCTTTTCACACAAAATAAGAAACACAAACTGTTTTAAAGCCATTAACAAGCTAGTTTGAAGATAATTAGAGTATATACTGCTTAAACAAAGTTTTCTTATTTAAAGTATTATCATCTTACTGCTCTGGCAAACTATTTGACTGGTTTCTAGTCTGTATCTTCTTAACTCGTTCATTTATTTCTTGTATTTAGATTTAGTTTTTATTTTATAGTGCTATGTTTTTTTGTGGTGAAAACGAATAGGGGCAATTGCAATTGCATTGTAGCAATCTCTGAAGTGATTATTTCTTGCCCCTTTTTAAAATTATTGTTAAATGAATGTTCTTCATACCAAATGTATTTAAAAAAAGGTTTTTATAGAAGTTTTAAAACCCTAAAATTACAATATACAGAGTAACTAAGTGCATTTCATGAAAGTTCAATACAACAGAGGTCTACAGGTTTTTATTTGACTCTAATGAAGAACTTTTCAGCAAAATCAAACACTAAATAATGCAAACATCCTTAAAAAAAAAGGATGTTTTTACTACCTCAAGACATTCATTTGGATACAGATAGAGCCAATGACAGATTGAAAATTTCACAGGAGGGTTAATCTTTTCAGAGAAGTTTTAAAACCCTAAAATTACAATAAACACAGTAACTAAGTGCATTTGATGAAAGTTCAATAGAGCAAAGGTCTATACAGAGGCTTTTATTTGACTCTTATGAAGGACTTTTTAGCAAAACCAAACACTAAATAATGCAAACATCTTTAAGAAAAAAGCATGATGTCAAGACATCAGTTTGGATACAGATAGGGCAAATGACAGATTGAAAATTTCACAGGAGGGCTAATCGTTTTAGGGAAGTTTTAAAACCCTAAAATTACAATAAACACAGTAACTAAGTGCATTTGATGAAAGTTCAGTAGAACAAAGGTCTATACAGAGGTTTTTATTTGACTATAATGAAGGACTTTTCAGCAAAACCAAACACATTCATATACATAATGCAAACATCTTTAAGAAAAAAAGTGTTTCTTAACACTTAGGACATCAATTTAGGCAGATATAAGGCCCAATGACAGACCTTTATTATTAAAAATTAAAGTGTTTACTGATCAAAATAGAAAGATCATGTTTAGGCTTTTGAATAAATTGTTTTCCAAATGAATAAATGTTAAATATTTAATAATTAATAAGTTAAAACATCTACAAAATAACTTAATATGTGTTAAAAGTCTCAGCTTGATTGAAATAAATAAGCATATTCATTTGAATCATTTCAGGAGGTTTTAGCCCGTACACATGTACAGCCCACTATTACTTTCTCATATGTTGCCCTGAAGCACTTCTTGTGCTCCGTGTCCTGTTTCAGCACCAGGATGTTCTGATAAATGGGCACAGAGTTCAGTCTCTCATCCACACCAGTGGGCAAGATGCAATATTCAGAGCTGCACTGGGCTTCAAAGATGACCTGCGGTATTCTGTGCGGTGAAAACTTCGGTCTGAAAGCAGAAAAAAAAAACAAGATGGTTATTTCAGCATTACAAAAACCCACAGAACTAACCATTACCTGGTTTACCTGCTGAGTCACATTGACTTCACACTGCTTTAAAGGGGTGGTCCAGAGTGTAGTTTTAAGGCTTGGTTGTGTTTATAGGGTGCATGACAATGTGTGCTCATGCTTCATTTGTAAAAAAAATCAAAAATTATATATTTCTTTTCATATATTTTACTTTGATTATATACAGCTACTCAGCTAACATGAAAATGACTGTCATATTTCCTATGTTCCTCCAAAGGCTTGCCCTCAAGAGGCTCTGATTGGTCAGTTAACATAATGTGCTGTGATTTACGGATCGGCTCCACATCACCAGGAAGTGTCTCTACTAGCCTTTACTAGCACGCGCTTTGCCTCTATTGTGTAAACACTCAGTCAGCGTAACTATTAGCCATATCAGTTTGAGTCTGAATCAGACAGAAAATGAAGAGGACACAGCTGAATCTCATGCCTGTTCTGTGTCTTTCATATTCAGGTTATAACCATGTGTAAGTAAAATGAAAAGTTCACATATCTTGTGAAAGTTTGTTATTTAGCGTTATGTTAGCTGACCAATCAGAGTCTTTTGAGGGAGGGCCTTTGCAATGTAGGACGCAGGAAAAGCGGCCACATAGAAAGAGACGCTGCAGCACTGGTGAAGATTGTGGGTGTTTACAGCGTTTTGACGGATAAAATATGAATTTGTAGCTAAATTGTTAACAGTGCCAAACAGCATTTCCTGTTGTTTACATCCTTGTTTACGTCCTCGCTGCAACATACCGTTAACGCTAGAAAGTGTGCATGTAATAGACCAAATGTAACAAATAAAAATACTTACAGGTTGTGGCTCATAATCCACAGCTTTTGCTATTCTGTTTGGAGCTGCTCCTTCTCTGAGGAGTTTTTAGCTGAATCCAGCACTGAACTGCGAGAGATTCTGGAAGCTTTCCTTTGTCAAATGCTAGCTATATATATTTTTTTATAATTCTCTGGAACATAATTAAAATTAAATTGTAAGCACTTTAGCTTTCTCTGCTAAAACATTACAGCACCTCTGGCCATGCCCCTTTGCTGCGCGGGGTGTATGCGCGTAACCTGAAGGGTTTATGATTTAATTACCCTGGATGTATTTTTTGTAGTCCCCAAACTTCGTTTGCTGTAGGCTTTGCTAAGTTAACTCTGTAAAAGGCAATGTCTCCCTTTGCATTGAACTTTGAGCATATTACATTCAGAGATGTTGATTATGCCATCAGTGACGTCGGTATAAGACAGCAAATTTACATTAAATTTAGTCACCTGACATTGCAAGCAACCAAAAATTAAAGATTAACGTCATATGATGTTGTGTTCCTGCTGGGTTCTTAAGAAATAACTATTTTCCGATTGGCTACAGAAGAAACCACTGTTGTCCAATTACTTGCCTAATTAACCTAACTCAATTATTCATTCATTCATTTTCTTTTTGGCTTAGTCCCTTTAATAATCTGGGGTTGCCACAGCGGAATGAACCGGAAACTTATCCAGCATATGTTTTACGCAGCAGATGCCCTTCCACCTGCAACCCATCATTGGGAAACATCCATACACTCATTCACATACACTACGGCCAATTTAGCTCACCCAATTCACCTAAAGCACATGTCTTTGGACTGTTGGGGAAACTGGAGCACCCGGAGGAAACCCACGCGATCATGGGGAGAACATGCAAACTCCACACAGAAATGCCAACTGGCCCAGCTGAGGCTTGAACCAGTGACCTTCTTGCTGTGAGGCAATCGTGCTACCCACTGCGCCACTGTGACGCCCCTAACTCAATTAGTTAACCTAATTAACCTAGTTAAGCTTTAAATTGCACTTTAAGCTGATTACTAGTATCTTGCAAAATAACTAATAAAATATAATGTATTACAATTAAGGCAATGACTCTGGAAATTAGTTATTAGGTATAAAAAATTGTGGAAAAAAACATTTTAGTTACACTATAGCTGTGTCTTGTTTCAGAGGCTGCATCCTCAGAGGGATGCATTCAAAGTGCGCTGCGGCATCGCGGTGCGACGAAGGCTGTCTCATTTCACAAAAATTCGAAGGCTCCTTCAAAGGCAGCCTCAAAATGCGTCCTTCGTTTTCCAAGTAATGACGGACACAACCGGTGGATCCTTTGTGGCCTCAAACGTCCCAAGATTCATTGCGCGCTGATAACGGCAAGACGTTTTTAAAAGAAAAATCCAATTTAAATGTATGAATTACGTTTATTTTACTTGAATATCTAAACACATGTTAAAAAAACAAAAAGAGTATGACATATCTTACTAAAGAGTGATTTTATAGACAGTTTACATGGTTATGTGTACACGTATGAATCAAAGGAAATATATTTCCAGCTTCTGTATACCTTGTTTTGCCTTCAGATCGCTTAAAATAAGTTTTAAAATCACTTTGAAAAAAGTTATTACAAATTTAATCAGCGCTTATTAACAGCCGCTGTTACGGTTTCCTGGTGATGAGATCTGTCCTCTGTAGGCTATAGATTGTCTCATTTCAAAACGCTCGGTTCAGCCTGTGTGGACTTCGAAGGACTTACCTTTGAAGTCTGTATCCTTCAGAGGATGCAGCCTCTTAAATGAGACACAGCTTTTTTTTTTTGATGGTTCAGTTGAGTATTACTGTCTGCTTAATATCTGCTGATATGCTCCTTTAACAGACATTTAACTGACTATAAGAAACTTTGCAGGTACATGTCAACTTACGCTAACCCTAACCCCAACCTAACAGTCTACTTATAATCAAATGAGAACTAGTTGGCATGTAGATGCAGTGTAACTAAAATTCAACAAATGGACCATCAAAGTAAAGTGTGACCAACATTTTTGCTCCAATACAGGCCTAATAATTTTGACTTCAGCTGTATATTACCTTGTCAAACTTTGTGTATGCCATGAATGAGACTCATTTTAGAGATCTTGAATTGTAAGTCTGGCCATTGCATCATTGTTTTGATGACTTTTCAACTCACATCCAGTTCCACGCAGACAGCGAGCGGTTGTGAATGTTGCCGTTTCCCTCTTCGTCCGCAGATTGAGAGCCATGGAAGTCATTGGAAATGGTCAAAGCAGTATCACACAACCGTCTCTGCTCTTGTTGTGCAATTGTAAGGCTTGCCAATGCACAGCTTAGTAAAACCTGAGAGAAAGATTCTTATCTGTTAACATAAAATTCACCATTAAAGACAAATTTTGGCAAAAGAAAGGAAGTTGAGGCCTCTTTTTGCTACAAAGCATTACATGTATGCCTGAAAAAACGACTCTTTAGTGAAGCAAAGGTGTTAGCATAATGCTAGCTAACTGTATTATGCTACAATAAAATATCTACGAATGAACCGTCATCTCACCAGGTATTTAGCCCCAAATAAGTTCAGAAACATCTTTAGGTCGTCTTCTTATTGTCTCTTCAACTGTGAAAATGATTCTCATGTACCCCATCTATTTATGCCAAGCTTGATCGCGATTACATAGATAATGAGGCCTACCTCTGACCTGGATTTCTCATCAGATCATTTGATAGGTGTTTGCTGTTTTTACAGGTTGCCACTCATTGCCAGTAATTTGGTCTATGGATTAAAGATCACTCTATACTGGCAACGGTTGCAGAATTGAATCGAATTTCATTTGGAAAAAAATTGATGAATCATTCATAAATCCGGCTTTTGGGGTGAGTTATCAAGATTTTGGGTTCTGTGGAATCTTTGTTTTATCACGTTTCGGAAAACTGTTTGCATGTGTCGTGACTGATTAGATTGAACATCATGGAAAATCATTTAGAAAATATTATTAAATGAATGGCACAGAGGTCAAGGGGGTTTTTAGATTGCTAGCAGATTAATAATCTTACCAGATTATCTTGAATGAAGAATGTAATTTTTTATCTATCACGCTATTTTCATTCATCATGGTGTTGATATAATGTGTGGTATAGTGTAATGAAAAGCATTAAATGCTTAAGGCTTTTAAGTTTTTAGAAGTTAATTACACTCAAAGGTGTTTTTTTCTTGCTTGTTCAAACTACTTATTTAAAATTTGCTGAAACAACACAGTTCTTAAGATTTTTGGGGGATAACTTAATTGTTGGTCACACTTTATTTTGATGGTCCATTTTTACATCGCATCTACATGTCAAGTAATTCTCATTAGATTATAAGTAGACTGTTAGGTTGGGGTTAAGGTTAGTTTGTGGTGAAAGTTTCTTATAGTCAGTTAAATGTCTGTTAAAGCAGCACTACCAACAGATATTAAGCAGACAGTCTACTAATACTCAAATGGACCATCAAAATAAAGTGTTACCAAATTGTTTTAAGATCAGTCAACTTAAATCTGTTAATTTAAATTAATTGATTTGTGTTGGGACAACATGAATGGTGTGGAACCCAGCATTTTTTACAGTATAGAAGTTTTTTCATTCCTCATGAAGTTGATATAATGTGTGGTGTAGTGTAATGAAAAACAACTGGTTGCATTAAATGCTTAAGACTCATTTTAGACTTTTTTTTTTAAGACTGGACTCCACATTTTGATTTCAGTTACTTAAACAGGTCGACTAGCCTAATTTAAATGGGAAAAGTATGAGTGATTACCACTTGACTAGCTCAATGCTAGCTGTTTAGGCTTTTTTTAGACAGGGTCTTAACACCAGATGGATTATTTAAACCCAAATTGTGTAAAATATGGACTAACCCAAACATTGGGTTAAATTAAGTACTATTATTTTACTTTTAGAAATTAACCCAGCAGTTGGGTTAGTCTCTATAACACCCAAAATTGGGTGGAAATAATGCTTAACTAGAAAATGTTTTTCATTGTTATAAAGGCTTTATTGATTTACAGAAGACAACTACCAAAATCTAATTCAGTGTAGCAGTATTATTATACCAACATGTACACCAAAAATAATCTCAGACATATTTAAAACTTGCATTATTTGATGACATTTGATGACTCTATTGAAGGATTACAGTGCAACTACAGTAATTCATTGTCATTTTTACTACCTTTCAAACCACAAAGCTTTGCTCTCTAAATTGATTATTTCAGTGCAAATGTGGGTGAAATGTGGAAAAAACCTAACCCAGATTCAATTTTTACATAAAAGTTTGGGTTGTTTGAATTTTACCCAGATTTGTGTTGAAACAACACAGCAATTCATCTTTAAAATATAGTAAAATGTAATATGCTCACATTAAATATTTGTAAAATAAACATTATTTGCTGAATAAACATTATTTCACCAATATTTTTTACATTAAATATTCACAAATGTTTTTTGAAATAGTAAAACAATCACTGGCATTTAATATCCATTCAGTGTATATAATGGTGTTTATGAATTGAATTTGATGCAGACCTCATAATGGGAATTCTTGTCATTGGTATATCAGCGAAAAGTCCAGTTTATGTCAGTAAACTTCCATCAGACAAAAATTCATATTTGTACCTTTTGATTTTTTTGTATTTTAAATATGCTTTTTCTAGTTTCTAACATATTGAGAGAGTTGTTAAAAAGACCTTCATGTATTACATTTTGGATGCCTGTATTCAGGTTTGGCTTGTTGGCGTTCACCTACTGTACTTTACCACAGATGTGGTAAATGTTAACCTTTGTGAGCCATCTTTATCAGAAAGACCCTGTCAGGTTTTTTTTTTCAGTTTTACTGAAGAGTATATCTACTGTATACTTTCACCAAATAGACAGGCACTTACAAGCATAATCCAGGAAACGGTATTAATATTACTAATATTCAGTGTTATGCACACTGTTTATGCTGATTGTGTTCTCTAATATGAAACCTTTCATATGTGGCTAAAAACAGATTATAGTCTGTAAATTGAATGTTGAATTAATGTAAATATTACCTTTACCCACTGTCGTACAGTACTTTCATTTGATACAGATCAACAAAACTCAAGAGCAAAGTAAAAACTGTATGCATAAATGAATGTGCCACCTATACAGTTAATACAAAATGACATTATGTACAGTAACCTAAACTAAACAAAATGCATGAATAAGCAAAAAAAAAGAAACGATCAAGCGATGCATTCTTTGTGAATACTGTACATGCCAAATTTCAGTTCTGAAAGTTTTCGACCACCATTTGCCACCTCAACAGTCTTTTGGGAAATTCCGTTGCTCTCAAGCCTTTAGGGCAAAATGTTTGCTTTATGCTTATTCGTATGCTGTGGCTGGTATGCACAGGAGCGAATTCCAGCGTCAAACTGAGAACTGCTCTTCATAGATTGCTTTCACTGATATGAACTGTATGTGGTGAGAACAAATGCGCAAGAACGCTGCAGTGCAAACCGGCCTATTTTCACGACCCACATAACTATCCACAAAGACAGCTCCTTTTTTGGGCAATATTCGAAATTATTGTTTTTTTTTTAAATATTTTTTTTTAATTTAAAGGTGCAAAAGAGTGCACTGATTTAATATCGTAAATTGTTCTCTGATATCTACATGGTAGGCATGTGGCTTATGTAAGTTAGCTAAAATTCTCCAGAAAGAGTTTTATATGCTCTTTTATAACCAGAGGAAATACTTCGAGAATGAAAGGTTCAATCTTGACCATATTTGGAATGGTCATGAATATTAATGAGCTCTGCAGCTCATGTAACCAGATGCTCACACAGGTAGTGTGATGTACACTGAAATGCAAACTTGCAAAATAATCTTACTGCATTAGTCAAAAGAATTTAAGGAGTTTATTTTAGCTATTTATCTTAAAGCTACCAAAGTAACCTCTTTTTTTGCTGAGTTGTGTTGTAGATGAAATATAGGCTAAATTAAAATTATACTCAACAAAAGAGACAGAGAGATATTTTATATGAAAATCTACACTGTAAAAAATGCTGGGTTTCACACAATTTCTTCATGTTGTCACAACACAAATCGATTAAGTTAACTTGATCGTTTTTACAAATTTAAGTGGATTGAACATGGAACAATTAAATTGTCCCTCAAAACACCTTAAGAATTGTGTTGTTTCAACTCATTTTAAATAAGTACTTTGAACAAGCAGCAAATCATTTTCTGAGTACACTCAAAAAAATTGTTCAGACTACTTATTTAGAATGAGCTCAAACACAATTCTTAATTTTTTTTTGAGACAACCTAATCCCTTTATATTCAAGCTACATAAATTTGTCAAAACTTATTGACTTTTCACCAGATGTTGATAACAACCAAATAAATCTATATATGCAAACAAAGCTAATTAGTTTACAAATTAAGTTATTTGCAATAAAATTAAAAGACACAGGGAAAAAGTATTGAACACATGAAGAAAGGGAGGTGTAGAAAGCCCAGACAGCAACTGAAATCTCTCAGTAGTTCTTCAGCAACCCTCTAGCCTTCGTCAGTGTAAATTATTATTAGCTGCTTCAGTCCAACATTTACATTAGCAGGATGATGAAGATGAAACCAGGGTGGATCATTCAGCAGGTCGGTGATCCAAAACACAGTCAAGAAAGCTCTCAAATCCTTTCAGAGAACGAAAATCAAGCTGTAGAATGGCCAGTCAATCACCTGACTTGAATCCAATAAAAAATACAAATTAAAGATCAGATTTGATAGACGAGACCCACAGAACCATCAAGATTTTTACACTCTGTTGAAGTCAGTGAAAGACTCACACCTAAACAATACATGTGACTTCATTCTCCATATGAGAGGTGTCTTTACGCGGCCATCATCAGATGCCATTTTCTATAAAGTATTAAATACTTTTCTGTAGTTCAGCTTTTTCTCTGTGTCGTTTTTATGTTTGTATTGTTTGGGTTTTTACCAAAATCTGGTTCAATTCCATCTCAACAGCTCCTTTAGAAATATTATTCCCAGAAAAAAACATGACGTGTTCAATACATATTCCCCAACTGTACATGGTACTTGTAAGATACACATTTGTACTTTTTAGGTATTAATATGTACCTGTAAGGACCTGTTAGGAACAAAAATGTACTTTTTGATAAGGTATCTCCTCAGTGACAGAATTTCTACCTTTATTTCTATAGAGTGCATTAAACTAACAAAAGAAATCCTCAAACAGACTCGATGTTTCTCCCGAGTGATGCTGAACAAAATTAGTAATGCATATATGACACATTTCTCTGTCTCTCTGCGTCTTGTTTTTTCAAAATAAGAGTCATACAAAGTATGTTTAATATAAGCTTAGATAAACTTGAAAATAAGAGTTGAAAACATTGTGGCCAACTGGCCTGTTTTTTACTAAGATTTTTAAATACCTGATGGTTTCTGATGGTTAGTGTGATTTCACCAAGTGGGACATGTTCCTGGATTACCATCTATATTGATCCTAGAACAACATTCCAATCAGCCAATCAGATTAAAGGAATATGTTTATAGTTTGTGCTAAGTTTAGGTTTATGTACTTCTACATGATTATTATCCAACTACTATTCCCCTCTGATTTTGGGAATAATTTACAGTTATGGTTGGGTTTCAGGGTAGGGTGGGTATGGAATACATTTTCAATCAAAAATGATGTTCCAGGATCAACATAGATGTTAATCCAGGATTGCATCGTACTTGGCAAAATCACACCCACCGTTTTCTGATGGATGTCCGCTCCAGGATGGAATAACACATATAATTTCTCATGTCTTTGTGTCAGAGGACTTTGAGACCTTTTGAGTGGACCTGGACTCTCTGAATGATTGTAAACAACTGTTTCCTGAGATATTTGTCATTGTATGTGTTAATTATTTTTAAGTAACTCTCTTTGTAAGCAAGATATATTTTCTGTTTTAGCAAGCTGCCTGTTTGGATGAAGATTGTACCAGATTTTATAAGATGACTGGGAGTACCAGAAACAGCCTTGAGTATGTAGCAGATTGTACTTTGTATGCGTGTGTGTGTTCTTTTTGTTTGTGGATCATTATTACAGGTCTGAGATCAGCTCTAAATACCCTAGTGGCTGTCTGAGTTTTGTATGTGACACCTAACACACACACACACACACACACACACACACACACACACACACACACACACACACACACACACACACACACACACACACACACACACACACACACACACACACATTTTAAAGTCTATTTTTAAGCGTTTTGTGCCAGGACAACATGAAGGAATTGTGTTGGTCCAACTACCTGGTTAGGAGATTTGTAGTTCCCTGCTTGATTTGCGTGGGATTGAATTAGTGGAGGGAAATGTTGACAATAAAAGTAATCTTAGGTGTTATTAAAATACGTTAATAAAAAGACTTTAGTTTGAAGATTTTCATGTAATCAAACTGGCCGCTTGCTAAAGACTTTAGTTTGAAGGTTTAGAAGATTTTCATGTAATGCTTTGAGTTTTGAGATTACCACTTTGCTGAAGCACCCATGCTTTGGGTGTTGGCAGCTTAATTAGCAAAAATGCAGTTTGCTGCTTTGCTCAGTGAGCCATAACTGTCCTAAAATGAGTTCTGAGATCAGTCTTAATCAACTGTATATGCAACTCATGAAATATGCTTAGAAATGTCTCTTTTAGTTAATTTAAGATAACTTATAACAGACATACACAGACATTTAGCCAGCCTGGTGAAAGGGGTGGTTCTTTTTTCTTAAAATATGGACTTTTTTGCAGTTATTCGGCTAATTGTTTTATTTAATTATGAGGTTTAAATACTTTTTAAGCACTATTTTTTTGCTGGATTAGCTTGTCGAATGGTCATTATCCGCACTTTTTGATGTGCCAAAATCATTTCCTAAAAATTTAGAAGAAAAAAATATGACAATAATAATAATTTAACAAATACAAATTTATTGTAATGTAATGTAATGTGTATTTATATAGCGCATTTATTGTGTATGGCCATACACCCAAAGCACTTCACAATCATGAGGGGAGTCTCTCCACATTACCACCAGTGTGTAGCATCCACTTGGATGATGCGTTGGCAGCCACAGGACAACGGTGCCAGTGCGCTCACCATACACCAGCTATTGGTGGAATGAAGAGACAGTGATAGAGCCAATTCAGTGGATGGGGATTATTAGGAGGCCATGATGGGTAAGTGCCGATTGAGGGACTTTGGCTAGGACACCGGGGTTACACCCCTACTCTTTACGAGAAGTGCCATGGGATTTTTAATGACCACAGAGAGTCAGAACCTCGGTTTAACGTCTCATCCGAAAGACATCATATATCCTTAGAATAAAAGGATGCTGTTCAAGTTTTAAATTAAAAACTAGCCCATTGTCATTTATTAGGCAAACACAAACTGGCCAGCACATTTAACTTTCCTCAGTCACGCTGAAGCAACAGCCAAAAGAGGATTCTGCTTGGTCTTAAATCCCTTAAATTTTGATGGATATTTCACAATTTATTATGGAATGGTAGTTAAAATAGGACATTTGAGCTTGTGTATGGGTTAAATTCTGGATCTTGGTCATACAAACCCCCCCCCCCCCCCCCCCCCCCCCGGCTACAGGCCTGATACATTATATTATTAGACCTTTGAGTTTAAGTTAAATAAAAATACAAATGTATTCAACCTATTTTTTGTTAAAATCATGTTGGACCACCTCAATTGCATTTAATTGTGTAATTAGTTTTTTATTAGTTTGTAATAAACAAATTTATTGGATGGAAATCTTGCCCTCAGTTATTTTTTGAGTGTTTGTATGACACAGTTAATGTGAGAGTATAATTGTTGTTGTTTTGAGATTGTAAGCGGAGCGGCCTACAAACTCTATGAGAGTGTTGAAGCTGGCTTCTGCTGATTAAACTGCAAACTATCTTCAGTAAACTAAAAGACTGTGGCTCTTCTTCATCTGACAGACTGACCATTTTTGGGTCAAACCTGTCGGTTCCCCTACATCATTTTAGACTGCTTAATCAATAAATGAAAAATTCTCGATGCTAAAATTCTATAGCAATTTTCTTAATTTGGCATACAGTGGTAATGAGTATATATGTGACGTTAATTAATGGACAGTTTTATCATGGGTATCCTGTGGCTGAACCCACAGTTATGTCACCTTTATGCCCTTGTTTGATGTGGCAGCTCCCAATGCGGGAATCCTCTTCTGTGTAGGTTTTTTTGCATGCTTTCAGATTGACTGATGACATACGGTTTACACAGCGAGCGGAAGACACTCAGCAAATCATTGACCTCATTTTGCCATTCTGCTTTTGTTGAAAGGGAAATATTGCATAGATCAAGTATCAGTTGGTTCAGGTTTTTGTAATTTGACCACAATTAAATATATATTATCTCAATTCTGCTTACTGAGTGGTCAAAATTAATCAGCAAGCATTTGAAGAAAACTGCTTTGATAATCATCACTGTTAACCATTTATCAGGTCCGGTCAGGAACCGTATGTGTAACCTTGGACCACAAAACCTTATGTTGCATGAAAATACATTTGACAATATCCAAAAATACATAGTATGGATTAAAATTATTTATATTATTTATGGCAAAAATCATTCGAATATTAAGATAATTTTCTATTAAGATATTTAATACTGTAAATATGTAAAAACTCATTTTTTTTATTAGTAATGTGCATTGCTAAGCACTTCATTTACACAACATAAATGGGATTTTCTCAATTTTTTGATCCTTCAGATTACAGGTTTTAAAATAGTTGTATCTCATCCAACTATTGTCCTATCCTAATAATGGATATACACATCAGAGTAAAGCTTATTTTGTTATATTATTATTATTAGCCATAAGCTCAAGATTCTTGTAATAACCCAGAGTAACACTTCAGAGTTTTACCAAAGATTATCCTATAATGGCAGGTTAAAGTAAATAAAATGAAACTATTGGCAGTTGTTTGAAATATTTTTTACTTATTTACTCTATTTATTACTTCTTCTTTTTTTACTTCTAAAAAAATCACATTATTAACATGAACACTAATGAAAAACTAAATATTCATAGTAGGAATGTTAAAATGTCGTAAGTGATGAAACCACCTGGGGATACTAGTCCCGAGGCCTCTACAGACTGTGCAGCGCCATTGATGTGATTCAAGACCTGTGAAGAGATGATGCCAACCACAGAGCACTTCTAGAGGTATCCATAATCCTGGACCAGGCCGTATCCTGAGCAGATGTCCAACATTCTCCAGCCTCTGGCGCCTAGACTGCAGCTCTGCACAGGAAGTTTGGCCAGAGGAGAAATGGTTGTGCCCAACTGAGCCTGGTTTCTCTCCGTTTTTTTTTTCTTCACTTTCGTCAATTGGAGAAGTTTTCTTCCTCGCCGCTGTCGCCACTGGCTTGCTTGGTCTGGGACTTGTGAACTTCAACTCTGAAAACTGGACTGACACAGTTTCAGTTTACTAGATCTTCAATGTTAAGCTGCTTTGACACAATCTACATTGTAAAAGCGCTATAGAAATAAAGATGAGACTGTCAGTATCAGTTTCTGGATTGTGTAATTCCACCACAAAGAAACAAATAGAAAAAGAAAAGAATGAAAGAAAGTAAAATACAGTTTAGAAAAATGACTGCAAATCTTTTTTACAGTAAAGATCAACATGTTCCAAATTTTGAGATCACTAGTCCTATTTGGTTTTCACTTGGAAAAAACACAGTTTTTTACGTAGATCTCATGGCATTAATTCTGAAGCAGAGTTTAAAAACATAAATCAGATATTAGAAACTGATCAAAATGAAAACCCCTTTATCTGCCGGTTATTGGTGGGAATTTGGTAACCAGAGGACATTTCTGTAATTATATAATAGATTTAAATGCCTAAGTGATTAGAATTACTCTAAGTGAGCAAAGAAGTGAATGAAAGTGTCTAAAGCAGAGATGCACAAACGAGGGCTTGTGGGCCAAAGTTGGCCCATAATAACTTTTGATTTGTCCCCCTATGCTATCTGAGAAGAGAAGGAGAATGATGGGGATGGTTAAGAGACTGTTATTTCTAATTAAATGTAACATATTGTTTGTTTGTTTGTTTGTTTTATCGCTAGATTACAAAAAACTGAAATGGAATGCTTCAATTAAATGTTTTAAATGAATCAGATTTTTTCTTAAATGTACAAACTGTCACCTGACGGATAGATGCAGAGACATCAGTGAGCAAATGCAGGCAAAGGCTGATTCCCAACACAAGCTCATTCTGAAAACGTAGCCCTAAATACACTTGTAAAAATTGCGAATTATGTAGGCAGAAGTACGTATGGCTGCATTTCGTCTTTAAAATGAATGCTACGAGGTGGTCTGACTCTGTTCCTTTTCACACTTACCAGCTGACCGCTTACCTCCGTATGGGTGGCTTTCCAGCTATTACCAGTTTGCCCAGTAGCTCGCCATTTACGTCGGCAGACTTGAGATGCAGAGAGGAGTTGACCACAATGACAGGGTTCGAGTCTGGCAAAGAACGGTTCCAGAAAGCAGGTAAGACAAAAACAGAAGCCAAAAAATAAACTAAACAAGTAAATAACAGGGTGAGAATGTGGTGAAATCTGAAAACATGGTAAAAATCAAGCGAGGGCTTTTATTTCTGGATTTCTTTTTAAAACTGTTGGTTCGTTTTAGGGAAGTGGGTGCGCGGGTCAATGGGTGATTTTGAAATAACTTTTGTCGATCGGTCAGTCAGCCAGTCCACATGGGCCTCTGGTGGATCTACATGACAATTGTAGGTGCGAATGGCACTCCCGAGAGAAATTTGAGATCTCAAAAAGCACACACAGCAGCCTCTGGTGGATTGGCAAAAACAAAAGCTGCAAAAAACATACCTCCTGGGACATATTTGGTGCTCTCCAGTAATGTATATAGTGGTACGTTTTTTTAGAATGAGCCTAGGTTGCAGATTCTGCTTGACGAGCATATTCAGCATTGAATTCCACAGTTTTAAATGTGATTATTTATGTTTTTATTGTAGTAAGTTACACTGTAAAAAAAATCCGTCATTTTAAGGTTTATTTACGGCAGCTGGGGTGCCGGAAAAAAAACGTAAAATAATGGCTGTTAAATTACAGAAATTTATCGTAAAATAAAGGATATTAAATTACACAGATTTCTTTTAATTTAAATTTCTGGTAAATTTCTGTAATTCAACATCTGATATTTTACAGTAAATTTCTGTAATTTAACGGCCGTTATTCAATATAACGTGTTTTTATATATATTATATTCACCCCAGCTGCCGGAAATAAACCGTAAAATTACGGATTTTTTTTTATAGTGTATGATACTGCATTAGTTAATACGATTTAAAGTGATGTTTTATTTTTAAATACTGTGAACAAAATTACATATGGCAACTTTAATGTAATATAGTTTGGTATATTTACCTTTGACCCACAGCTCTTAATGATATTTGGTTTTTGGCGGCACCCCTGGTCTTAAGTGACTGAAACTCTCAGTGAGCAGGTTATACAGATAAAGACCTAAGAGACATTTTCAGCCATATCAAGAGAAACTGATTATTCCAAATCTGTGATTTCTAGAATATTACATTTTTACAATGTCACTAACTCATTCAAGTCCTCAACCACAACAACAAAAACAACAACAACAAATGATCATCTACAACAGACAAATACATGAAAGTACAGGATGTTTTTTTTTTTTAGATCTAGTTAAGCATTTCAATTGAACTTCATCATTGTGTATATCATCATATACTAACATACACATTTTAATTTAACAACAGACACAATCAGTTGCTAATTATTTCAAATGAAACATCCATCCTAATCCTCATAATCTGCATTTCACAATAATAATCTCACAAATGATGAAACAGTTTGGAAACCTTGAGTGGAAACTGAGGTTATTCTTCAAATTTGTGGTCTTTTTGTGGGTCACAACGAAAGCCCCCTGTTTCTGCATGCTGAGCAACTCAAATCCTTTTCATGCGAATCAAAGCAGGAGATCTAAGATTCCTGGACTGTTTGAAACTCCAAAAAGTAGGTCAGAGGCTTGTGTCAAATTTCCAGCTGCTTATGAGTAACTTTCACCATTTGATCACCTGTAAATAATGATTTTCTAAAGGTATGACCCAAAAATTCTGACATCATTTACTCACCCTCATGTGGTATGACCTCTATTTCATCCGTGAAACACAGAAGATATTTTGTCTGTTTAACTGACATTTTTGTCTACAATAAATGTCATTTGGGGTTTAATGTTGCAGGTTAACTATGTTTATAATAACTTGTATTTGATTGTAGCTTTAACTTAATTTGGTTGTAATGAAATAATCGGCACCTTTTGTAAAGCTGCTTTGAAACAATATTATTGTAAAATGCGCCCTATAAATAAACTTGAATGTAATTTAATTGGATGTTGCTTGTTCACCAAAATGTTGAGTTACATGAAAGAAATACAATGTTAGAACAAGATGGAGGTGAAGAAATAATGAGAGAATGTTCATTTTGAGTGAAATATAGCATTAAGTATCTTCAAATTAAGCATTTTGTTTTGTTTAAAGGATGTCTGAATATAGGCTAAAACAAGGCTTATTTTAAGCGGTCTGTGAAAATGTAGTAGAGATTTAACAATAGACCCAAAATACACTGTTAACAATTTCCTGTAAAATCTACAGTAACTTACTGTAAATCAATTAGAGCAGAAATACTGTATTTACATTTACAGCAGCATACAATACAACTTTAAAATACAGTAACATACTGCATAATTTTCCTACAGTAAAATACAGTTCATATTACAGTTCAGTTAGCCAGTAACTTACTGTAAATCAATTACAGCAAAAATACTGTATTTACATTTACAGCAGCATTTACCTTGTATACGCATTTAAAGTATTGTATATTTTTACTGTAAAAAATACAGTAATTTTCACAATACAACTTTAAAATACAGTAACATACTGTGTAATTTTCCTACAGTAAAATCCAGTTCATATTACAGTTCAGTTAGCCAGTAACGTACTGTAAATCAATTACAGCAAAAATACTGTATTTACATTTACAGCAGCATTTACCTTGTATACGTATTTAAAGTATTGTATATTTTTACTGTAAAAATACAGTAATTTTCACAATACAACTTTAAAATACAGCAGCATTTACCTTGAATAAGTTTATAAAGTATTGTAAATCTTAAAAAAAACAGTAATTTTCACAATACAACTTTAAAATACAGTAACATACTGTATAATTGTCCTACAGTAAAATACAGTTCATATTACAGTTCAGTTAGCCAGTAACGTACTGTAAATCAATTACAGCAAAAATACTGTATTTACATTTACATCAGCATTTACCTTGTATACGTATTTACAGTATTGTATATTTTTACTGTAAAAAATACAGTAATTTTCACAATACAACTTTAAAATACAGTAACATACTGCGTACCTGTCCTACAGTAAAATACAGTTCATATTACAGTTCAGTTTACAAGTAACTTACTGTAAATCAATTACAGCAAAAATACTCTACTTACATTTACAGCAGCATTTACCTTGTAAATGTATTTAAAGTATTGTAAATATTTACTGTAAAAATACAGTAATTTTCACGATGCAATTTTAAAATACAGTACCATACTGTTCTACAGTAAAATACAGTTCATGTTACAGTTCAGTTCTTCAGTAACTTACTGTATATCAGTTACAGCATAAATACTGTATTTACATTTACAGCAGCATTTACCTTCTATAAGTATTTAAAGTATTGTATATCTTTACTGTAAAAAATACAGTAATTTTCACAATACAACTTTAAAATACAGTAACATACTGCATAACTGTCCTACAGTAAAATACAGTTCATATTACAGTTAAATACTGTATCATTTAAAAAAATCGTTAACAGTGTAGACTATATTCATAGGACTGAATCTGACTACACATGTTAAGTCTGTCTAATCCATCAGCCCAAATTTAGCTATGTTTGGATGTCTGTTTGACATCTTTTAAACACAAAATTGATTGGTTTATAAATTACAAACAATGCCGATTGTCATAATTTTGTGATTTTAGGGGATTACATTGTGGGTGTTACTGTCAACTGCATATGAATCCCCCAGATTTGAGTCACATAATATGCGGTCCTGTCTTTCCCCCGTGCACCAATCCTTAGAAATATCAGATGGTGAGACCACAAGTGAACCACAGATGACGTATTTGTAAACCAGAAAAGGTGGAAAACTGTGCATCGGAGAGATGCAAGACAATGTGCATGAGACTTCCGTCCGGAAATCTCTGTGTAGACGTGACGTTTTGCAAATGCTGCCAATCGAGGTTACCGGTATTAGCAAGGCAGCGTGGGAGCTGAAGTATAGTGGACAGAATCAGACTCATACTAATACATACCTTCTGATTTGAGTGAATGGCGCTATGTCTGTCAGAAAGTAGGTTATGTTAGTCTATTATGGTTGCTAAGTTGCACTAAACAATAATATGCGACCACAAAATGCTTTTAGACATCTCAAGCACAAATACATGTTTTCATTGTGTTGGCCAACAAAATACCAAAACAAATGAAAATGTTTTGAAATACAAAGACATTTTACTTAATATTGTATATACAAAAAGCATTTTGACTAGTTTTGATTGTGAAACATTAGTGTACTGTATGTTTTTATTTTATTTTAAGATTATTGGTACATTTTACAACAAAATACTGTTTTTTACTCCAACATTTCATGTCGAGTTTAGTTTGTGGCTTGATTCTCAAAAATTAAACAAGTAAAAGGTAATGCTTTTCATAAAAAAAAAACATTAGTTCAAAGATTCATTCATTGTTTCAATAAAGTGAACACCATAAAAGGTATTTTTTGAGTCTATGGTTCTGGTTAGATTTAAAAGCCAAAGTTAGGTTTAGGATTAGGTTTATGTATTATTATATAAGTATTTGAGAGTAATATAAAATTATTATATGTACTTTGATTTTGCATTTCTGCAGAAAACAAGAGTATTTTTACTCCTAACATTTTTAATTCAGTTTATTTGCATGCTTTTTAAAGCACTTGAAACCCTGATGTGCAGATTCGGACATCACTTCAGGAACATTTGAGTTTCTATTTACCAATATCAAGTTTAACTTCATTTTCATCAGTAAAGTTTCTGGCTTAAAAACTTGCTATCAAATGCGAGAAGGCAATTTTGTTTCCCTAAATAATTATTTTATCCATTGGGAAATAGTTGTTAGCTGTCTATGAGTCTAAATTCTATTCATTGTTCATTCATTCATTTTCCTGTGGCTTAGTCTTTGATTTATCAGAGGCCACCACAGCAGAATGAACCGCCAACTATTCCAGCATATGTTTTATGCATGACGGTTTTATGCTTCCAGCTGCAACTCAGTACTGGGAAACACCCATACACTCTCATTTACTCACACTCTACTACACTACGGCCAATTTCAGTTTACCCAATTCATGTACCGCATGCCTTTGGACTGTGGGGAAAACTGGAGCACCCACAGAAAACCCACACGAACATGAGGAGAATCTACTACAATGGCAAAAGCTGTTTTGACATTTCTTGCTTTATGCTTAGGTCAAAAATATTTTCTTATGAGAAAATGTTTGTGAACCATTTTTGGCATCTTCATTTTGGAGCAACGCTATCGATGTCACGGAAATTTTGATTTAGTGGCTAATTCGTACGAATTTATACGGTCTAATTTGTACAATTTAGTACAATTTGCTCATCACCCAATGATGGTTGGGTTTAGGGGCAGGGTTGGGTCAGTCATTTTCGCATGACTGAATTAGCCACTAAGCTGACACAATGTAAAATACTTAGATTTTCTTGTGAGATCAGGCTGTTTGGAGAGATTACGTAGCACCTCAGCCACCCAAATGAACCACTGAAGAATCTATTTTAATGTGTGGTAATAGTATAGTAACCATGTTTTTTTTTGATGCATTGATTACCATATTTATAGGGGAGATCTTTTTCTGTTAATATTGGATCCTTTACTTCCCCACCTAAACCCATTTATTGTGGTGTTCCACAAGGATCCATTCTTGGCCCTCTATTATTTTCTCTTTATATGCTTCCTTTAAGCTCAATACTCCGCAAACATAACATAAACTACCACTGCTATGCTGATGATCTCCAACTATTTATTCCTTTCAAACTAGGAAAAGATTTATCATTAGAACACCTTTTCTTATGCCTAACCAACATTAAGACCTGGATGACCAATAACTCTCTGCTAAGTGAACTAAGTGAAAATAAAACAGAAGTGTTATTAATAGGTCCTGCTGCTACCAACGATTCAATTAAAACTCAGCTAGGATTCCTAAAGGACAATCTGCACAATCACACCAGAAACCTCAGAGTTATCTTTGATCCACTGTTGCAGTTTGACAAACATGTAAACGCAGTGGTGAAGAGCAGCTTTTCCCAGCTTAGATTGGTGGCAAAAGTGAAACCGTTTCTTTCTAAAAAAAGATTTAGAAATTGTTACACATGCTTTAATCTCCTCTCGGTTAGACTACTGCAATTCTTTGTACATTGGTCTACCTCATTGAACACTCTCTCGGTTACAGTTGGTTCAAAATGCAGCCGCCAGATTAATAACAGGAACTAAGAAAAGAGATCATATCTCCCCTGTCCTTGCCTCATTGCACTGGCTTCCTATAAAATTTAGGTCTAGGTCAGTGAACTTATTAGGCCTTATACAGCTTGTAGACCGTCAAGATCCCATGACCAGTTTCTTCTGTCTGTCCCTCGGTCTCGCAGCAAATCAAAAGGTGATCGAGCTTTCTGTGTTGCGGCCCCAAGGCTCTGGAACAATCTGCCTCTGAACATCAGGATTTCTCCTTCAGTGGATGCTTTTAAATCTAATTTAAAGACTTATTTTTACTCTCTTGCTTTTGAGTGACGCATGCATGTTATTTCTTATTTGTATTTTAGTACTTATATACATATATATTTCCTTATATTTTTAATACCAGTTTTTTTTTTTTTTTTTTTGTAAAGCACTTTGGATCAACTACTGTTGTGTAAAATTGCGCTCTATAAATAAAGTTTGCCTTGCCTTGCCTTGCCTACCATTTGCATAACCACAGTTTTACTACAAATTACAAGGTTAGTGTAAATTGTAAAAAAGCAATGACTTTGTTGAAAAAGTTAGTAATACTGTTGTCCTACAACTCTTAAGTAAATAAACTTGCAATGAGTTTACTCAACTTTTTAAAGTAAAGTGAACTTGTCAATTTTGAGTCAATAGGTTTACTCGCTTTTTTAAATTAAAGTCAACTTGTCTCTTTTAAGTCAATGGGTTTACTACCTTTTTTTTAGTAAAGTCAACTTGTTGCTTTTAAGACAATTGGTTTACTTGCTTTTTTAAAAAATAAATTCAACTTGTCGCTTTTAAGGCAGTAGGTTTACTCGCTTTTTAAAGTAAAGTCAGCTTGTCGCTATTAAAACAATGAGTGTTATGATGTAGCCCTTGTGGATCGCTGAACACTCACTGTCATTCAACCGAACTACATATCCCATCATGCACTTCACACACACACCAATTTCAGCTCACCTCCTGATTACACAAACATAACTGAAGCTCGTCATTACTGATTACTAGGACTACATATACATTCCACTTGTTTCCCTGTAGTGAGCATTTTAAAGTGTTTCCTGGATTGTCTAGCTGTGTTTTGACCCGTGTGTGGTTTTGATGTTTATTTTGCTGCCTTGCACAATCTTTTGCTTATTTACAGATTACCCTTTGGTTTATTTGCATGCTATCGTCTGTTCCTGTTTTGAACCTTGCCTGTCTGACTATTCTCTAATAAAAGCTGTGTTTGGATCCAACCCTTGTTGTCGCTTTTTAAGTCAACTTGTTGCGTTTAGGTAATGGGTTTACTCGATTTTTTAAAGTAAAGTCAACTTGTCGCTTTTTAAGTAGTGGGTTTACTCACTGTTTTTAAATTAAAAACAACTTGTGGTTTTTGAGTTAATGTTTTTTTTAAAGTAAATTCAACTTGTCGCTTTTAAGGCAGTGGGTTTACTAGCTTTTTTAAAAAGTAAAGTCTACTTGTTGCTTTTAAGGCAGTGGGTGTACTCGCTTTTTAAAGTAAAGTTAGCTTGTCGCTTTTAAGACAAAGGGATTTATGGTGTAGCCCTTGCGAATCGCTGGAGAACACCCACTGTCATTAACCGAACTACATATCCCATCGGGCACTGCATTACACACCAGTTTCACCTTTTGTTACACACACACAGCTGTAGCTCGTCATTACTTATCACTGGGACTACAGTATATACATATATACATCACACACACACACACAGTCATCCAGTGCTGAGTCTTGTTTCCTCGTAGTAAGCATTTCAATGTGTTTCCTGGATCGTCTAGCCATGTTTTGCCATCTGCTACAACCTTTCGCCTGTTTACCTATTACCCTTTAGTTTATCTGCATGCTGTTCCTGTTTTGAATCTTGTCTGTCTGAGTCTGAACATTCTCTATTAAAACTGCATTTGGATCAGAGCCTTGTAGTTGCTTTTTAAAGTCAACTTGTCGCTTTTAAGGTAATGGGTTTATTCGCTTTTTTAAAAGCAAAGTCAACTTGTTGCTTAAGTAGTGGGTTTACTTGCTTTTTTAAACTAAAAACAACTTGTGGCTTTTGCGTTAATGGGTTTACTTGCTTTTAAGTAAATTCATCTTGTCACTTTTAAGGCAATGGGTTTTATTAAAGTCAACTTGTCACTTTTAAAGCATTGGGTTTAGTAAATTTTTTTAAAAGTGAAGTCAACTTGTGGCAAAAAGGTTGAGAACCATTTTTGACTTCTTCATTTTGTAGCGGTTACGTAGCACCTCAACAACCCCAAAGAACCACTGAAAATTCTATTTTAATGTGTAGTAGAAGTATATTACTAGTAATAGTATAAGTTTAGGGTACACAGTAAAAAAGCAATGACTCTTGTTGACACTTTAAAAAGTGAGTATTACTGTTGTCTTACAATTCTTAAGTAAATGAACTTTAGTTACAATGAGTTTACTCAATTTTTTTAAGTAAAGTCAACTTGTCGCTTATAAGGCAATAGGTTTACTCTATGTTTTTAAAGTGAATTCAACTTGTCGCTTATAAGGCAATGGGTTTACTCAATTTTTTAAAAGTATATTCAACTTGTTGCTTTTGAGTCAATGGGTTTACCTGATTTTTTAAGTAAAGTCAACTTGTCGCTTATAAGGCAATACGTTTACTCTATGTTTTTAAATTGAATTCAACTTGTTGCTTTTGAGTCAATGGATTTACTCGATTTTTTTTAAGTCAACTTGTCGCTTATAAGGCAATGGGTTTACTCGATTGTTTAAAAGTATATTCAACTTGTAGCTTTTGAGTCAATGGGTTTACTCGATTGTTTTAAGTAAAGTCAACTTGTCGCTTTTAAGACAAATGCTTTACTTGCTTTTTTAAAAGTAAATTCAACTTGTCGCTTTAAAGGCAGTGAGTTTACTCGTTTTTAAAGTAAAGTCAGCTTGTCGCTTTTAAGACAAAGGGATTTATGATTTAGCCCTTGTGGATCGCTGGAGAACACCCACTGTCATTTAACCGAACTACATGTCCTATTGTGCACTGCACTCACACACCAGTTTCAGCTCACCTTCTGATTACACACACAAAACTGTAGCTCGTCATTACTTATCACTGGGACTACATATATACATTACACACACATTCATCTACGGCTGAGTCTTTTTTCCCTGTAGTGAGCATTTCAAAGAGTTTCTTGGATCATCTAGCCATGTTTTAACCCTTTTTTGTTTTTCATTTTTGTTTTGCCGTCTGCTACAACCTTTCGCCTGTTTACCTATAACCCTTTGGTTTATCTGCATGCATACTGTTCCTGTTTTGAATCTTGACTGTCTAAGTCTGAGCATTCTCTATTAAAGCTGCATTTGGACCAGACCCTTATAGTCAACTTGTTGCTTTTAAGATAATGGGTTTATTTGCATTTTTTTAAAAGCAAAGTCAACTTGTCGCTTTTTAAGTAGTGATTTTACTTGCTTTTTTAAAAGTAAATTCAACTTGTCGCTTTTAAGGCAGTGAGTTTACTCGCTTTTTAAAGTAAAGTCAGCTTGTCGCTTTTAAGACAAAGAGATTTATTATGTAGCCCTTGCGGATCGCTGGAGAACACTCACTGTCATTCAACCGAACTACATGTCCCATCGTGCACTGCACTCACACACCAGTTTCAGCTCACCTTCTGATTACACACACACAGATGTAGCTCGTCATTACTTATCACTAGGACTATATACATATATACATCACACACACATTCATCTAGTGCTGAGACTTGTTACCCTGTAGTGAGCATTTCAAAGAGTTTCCTGGATCGTCTAACTGTGTTTTAACCCTTTTTTGTTTTTCATTTTTGTTTTGCTGTCTGCTACAACCTTTCGTCTGTTTACCTATAACCCTTTGGTTCATCTGCATGCATACTGTTCCTGTTTTGAATCTTGACTGTCTAAGTCTGAACATTCTCTATTAAAAGCTGTGTTTGGACCAGACCTGCGTAGTCAACTTGTTGCTTTTAAGGTAATGGGTTTATTCGCTTTTTTTAAAAGCAAAGTCAACTTGTCGCTTTTTAAGTAGTGAGTTCACTTGCTTTTTTAAACTAAATACAACTTGTGGCTTTTGCGTTAATGGGTTTACTTTCTTTTAAGTAAATTCAACTAGTTGCTTTTAAGGCAATGGGTTATTATTAAAAATTTACTCGCTTTTTTTAACTAAAAACAAATTGTTGCTTTTAAAGCAGTGGAATTAATCACTTTTTCTTTTTTTATCTAAAAGTAAATTCAACTTGTTGCTTTTAAGGCAATGGGTTTTATTAAAGTCAAATTGTCACATTTAAAGCATTGGGTTTAGTCAATTCTTTTTAAAGTAAAGTCAACCTGTCACTTTTAAAGCAGTGGGTTTAATTCCTTTAAAGTAAAGTCAGCTTGTGGCTTGGGTTTAGGAAATGGGTTTACTCACTTTTTTCACTGACTAATTGCTTTTTAGTTTGGCAAAATCATGGTTATTGTGTAGTTTACCCAACTCAATGACTGTTAAAACCCATAGTTAAGTTGCCTGTGTTCATCAATCATATAGATTTAAATGTACTGTGTAATTATGTATAATATATAAATATGCATGTCATTAGGTGTATAAACGGTGAAGCATTTTATTAGGGCTGTATTCATTGTGGTGTTTTAGCCGCTTTATTTTCATATCTTTTTATTCAGCTAATTTAATTTTTACATTGAGAAGGTGATTTCCTAAAAAGAATTACATCAAATTTAAAGAGATAGTTCCTCCAAAAATGTACATTTTTTGCTTTCTAGCATTGTGATATTGGATTGTAGTGACACAGTGTAAATAAATTTTGCTGACATACTGAATGACAACATGACGACATCAAAGAGTAAAAAAAAAATTATGACAGGAAACGCACCTACACTTCTTGCGAATACATGAACAGGGCCTCGCTATATAAACTGCGCTTACCACTGCAAATGAAGAGCAATATCTGGGACAGACCGAAGACATCTGAAAAGCACAGGTCAAATGAATGCAACCATGTCATCAGCGTTGAACCTCCGCTTTCTCATGGTGAGTATCGCTGAAGTGAACGTTACTGAGAATGTTTGTTGCACGATTGAACAAGTCTAAAATGTTATTTTTTTTCTTCACAGGTGGCTTGCATGATGGGGCTTGTTTTAATATCATTCGGTGCAGAGGGGGCTTCTGTAAAATCTGTTCAGAAGAATAAAAACAGCCACCAAGAAGCGGATCATTCATACCGGCTGGTCTTGGACACTGAGTTTAAAGCCTCAACCAATCCCATCCATCCAATCAACAATGACTCTATCTCTCCATGGACTTACATGTAAGACCTCATCTTAGTAAATACTTAAGATGATTTATTGACATTCAATGGTTCCATAAAGATGTTGTTTATATTGCAAAGATAGATATTTACACTTCTTTACATTTTTAAATAAACGTTTAGCATCCAAATAACCTTTTTATTGCACAAAAGATTCTTTATATACACACACAAAAAAGTTTTAGCATTTTTTTGAGTGTTCTTTAAAGTTAGAAAAACAAAAACAATTATTGAAAGCCAAGTTTTTAAAAGTTTAAAGTATTAATGTACTAAAAAACATAACTGTTTACCTAAAGGTCCTTTGATGAAATGTCATCACTACCCAAATGAAAAAATACTATAGTAATTTACAGTAAATCCAGTGTGCGAATTATACATTGACGATCAGGGGGGGGGTCAACTTTTTCAGTACTGTTAGTTTGTGTAATACATGCTTCAGTTATTTATGTATTGATTTAAATTACATCTAATCTATTAATAAAACATAATAATATAAACATACAATTGACCTCCCCTATAACGGTTCATACCATTGTGAATGCATAACCTCGCCATTGCAGAAAAAAATCATTCAACAATCTGAAACTGGCAGATCTAGAGCACCAGACATCCTGTCCACAAGACATTCGGTGTCCACAAGACATTTATCAGTAATGTTAGTTTGTGTAATACATGCTTCAGTTATTTATGTATTGATTTAAATTACATCTAATCTATTAATAAAACATATTTAAGTTTTCAGTGTTTTGATAGATATTTAGTGTATTCTGACAAACAGCATCCTCTGATTAGCTATTTTAGACGTCAAACTACCTAATTTGACTTCACTATCAGGCTAATTGTACATACAAACATCTATTTTATGTCTTGTGGACAGGATGTCTGGTGCTCTAGATCTGCCAGTTTCAGATTGTTAAATGATTTTTTTCTGCAATGGCAAGGTTATGCATTCACAATGGTATGAACCGTTATAGGGGAGGTCAATTGTATGTTTTTACTATTATTTCTATTATGAATATTATTATTTAAAATGCAGTAAACTATTTCTCTGTAATAAAGGGTTGACCCCTCCATACATCTTGCTTTGATGTCCTTCAGGGGAATCAAGCATTAATTAGGGGGGTCAATCCCACCCAAACCCCCCTGTAATTCGCACCCTGAGTACATCTGATAGTATTTTGCAAACGCCAATAGTAGTGTATTATACTCCATATAACATAGCCTGTGCAATTATTTGAAATGAATGCTACAGCATACTGTAGTATTAACTATTATAAACTGATACTGTAGTAGCCTACACTTTAATTTGTACTACTGTAAACTGTAGTGTATTGTAGTATAATATACACCCTACAGTTGTAGATAACTAGTGGGTCATTTAATTATGCCTAGGCTACAACACAGAATTACCACAACAAATTAATTCAAATATTTTACAATAGTATGGTTTAAAAACACTATATTATCATAAACTTTGCAAAATGGCAATTATAAGGTTACCTACATGAAAAAATACGATAGCCTAGTACAGTAAATTGTATTTTTGATGTTGTTATAATCGCCATTTTGGATTGTTTATGACTTGCATGATTTGACCGAGCTGGCATTTCTGCATCTTTGTTTGATGTTTGTCTGAAATGAATGTGACTGCTGCTGAGAAAACCGCTAACTAGTATTCATTTGGTTTCATATAGGTTTACACATAACGAGAGCCTGTATCCTACCAGCATTGCGGAGGCGAAGTGTTCTCTGACCGGATGTCTGATAGACGGCGTTGAGGTCCAGGATTACGAGTCCAAGCCTATTTACACGCAGATCATGGTCCTGAGGAGAATTCGAGGAGAAAAGCCCAACTATTCCTTTAAACTTGAGTATAAAACCATTGCAGTGGGATGCACCTGCGTTCGTCCTTATGTAGAACAGGTTTAAAATGAGGGATCGACTCGGTTTTATCGGCATTATTGCCATTCCAACTTAAGGCTGAAGACTTAAGACTTTATAATTAATTTATGTTTACAAATGTGGATATTTATTTATTTCAATTTTCATGACGATGTAAGGGTTTTTCCACATCTTTTTATATCTTTATCCATCTAAAAATGTAATTTAGCCTATTAGCTACATATGTGCCAATAGTCTACACAGTATTTTTAGATCAGTATTTTTTAATTAAAATAATTCTAGATTATAATTCTGGATAATGAACTAAACTCTCATTCAATTTAAAGGGATAGTTCACCCAAAAATGAAAAGTCATTATTTACTTACCAAACCTTTGAGTTTCTTTCTTCTGTTAAACACCAAAGAAGATAGTTTGATAAATGTTGGAAACCTGTAACCACTAATTATGGAAGTAGACGATTACAGGTTTCCAACATTCTTCAGAATATCTTCTATTATGTTCAACAGAATAAAGAAACTAGGTGAACTGTATATCCCTGTAATAATGTCATTACATTAGTGTTTGAAAATGTATTTATTTATTTCAACTGTATTTTCATGACGATGTTAGTTTTTTTCATCTTTTTATATCTTTATCGATCTAAAATGTAATTTATTACTTGTGTTGCCAGTACACAGTATTTTTAGATCAGTATTTTTTAATTAAAAGAATTCTAGATTATAATTCTGGATAATGAATTAAACTCTCATTCAATTTAAAGAGATAGTTCACCCAAAAATTAAAAATCATTATTTACTCACTTGTTTTAAACCTTTATGAGTTTCTTTCTTCTGTTAAACACCAAAGAAGATAGTTTGATAAATGTTGGAAAACCTGTAACCATTGACTATGAATGTAAATGGTTACAGGTTTCCAACATTCTTCAGAATATCTTCTATTATGTTCAACAGAATAAAGAAACTAGGTGAACTATATATCTCTTTAATAATGTCATTACATTAGTGTTTGAAAATGTATTTATTTATTTCAACGGTATTTTCATGAAGATGTTAGTTTTTTAAAATATTTTTATATGTTTATCCATCTAAAAATGTAATTTAGCCTATTACATATGTGCCAATAGTCTACACAGTATTTTCAGATCAGTATTTTTTAATTAAAAGAATTCTATATTATAATTCTGGATAATGAATTAAACTCTCATTCAATTTAAAGGGATAGTTCACCCAAAAATGAAAAATCATTATTTACTCACTTGTTTCAAACCTTTATGAGTTTCTTTCTTCTGTTAAACACCAAAGAAGATAGTTTGATAAATGTTGGAAACTCTTAACTATTGACTATGGAAGTCAACAATTACAGGTTTCCAACATTCTTCATAATATCTTCTTTTGTTCAACAAAATCAAGAAACTAGGTGAACTATATGTCCCTTTAACAATGTCATTACATTAGTGTTTGAAATTATAAGATATTTATTTATTTCAACCATATTTTCATGACGATGTTAGTTTTTTTCTTCATATTTTTATATCTTTATACATCTAAAAATGTAATTTATTACTTGTGTTGCCAGTACACAGTATTTTCAGATCAGTATTTTTTTTAATTAAAAGAATTCTATATTATAATTCTGGATAATGAATTAAACTCTCATTCAATTTAAAGGGATAGTTCACCCAAAAATGAAAAATCATTATTTACTCACTTGTTTCAAACCTCTATGAGTTTCTTTCTTCTGCTAAACACCAAAGAAGATAGTTTGATAAATGTTGGAAACCCTTAACTATTGACTATGGAAGTAAACAATTACAGGTTTCCAACATTCTTCAGAATATCTTCTATTATGTTCAACAGAATCAAAAAACTAGGTGAACTGTATATCCCTTTAATAATGTCATTACATTAGTGTTTGAAAATATAAGATATTTATTAATTTTTACAGATTTCATTGATGATTTCAGTTTATTATTATTATTTTGTAATGTATTATCTACAGTAATGTATTAAACATCATAATTAATTTATTAATATCGTTTTTTGTCTGTGTTTGGAACTATATGATATTTATTTTTAGTTGTATTTTGTTCTTGATGATTTTAAAATATGCATAATATTACATTAATTATGAGTAATGATTTCTACTCATCATCCATCTAATTTATTAAAGTCTTAAGATATTGTGTTTTCAATTATTTATTTTCACTGGATTTCCTTTAAAGGAGGTGTTGTTTACATTTTATGTACATGTTAACATATTTAATATGAATTATTTATTTATTTATCTATCCACATGTGCATGTAATGTAATGACTGATGCAATAATGAAAAAAAAAAATACAAACATTGTTCTCATGTATTTTTTTTGTAAACCTTATTTTTTTTGTTGCAAAGTTCATAATGAGAAAGTCACAAGGACAAAACCAAATACCAGCAGTCCTTTAATTCCCTCTGCCTCTAAAATATATATAGATATATATATATATATATCACAATTTCTGTACAGAATTATAGAGCCAAATCAGACACCAGCTGATCATGAGGCAAGTGAATGTATGTACAGCGGCAAAAGCTTGAGCATTTTTACCAAAAATAGAGCCTTAAAGACAGGACAGAAGACAAACCGACTGCATCCACATGGGCAAAGTACATGAAACCGTCCAAACACACAAAATCATCTCACACACTTTTTTTTTTGGCACTATTGGCATACAAGCTCAACGCAGAGCCAAACACATCTCTGCATTTCTCAGATTAAGGTAGAAAAGATTTCACAATCTTTGCTGGCCGGCCAGTTCTGCTCATCCGACAACATGGCCATCGTACCGTACAATGATATAACCATATCATAATCTGCTTTCAGAGTCATGATCTCTTATGATCCAAGCTAATAAGCTCAGCATGTGATAGTCAGTCCTTTGGTGAATGGTCTCCAGTATGATCAGCGTGCGTTCTGAGATGATCTCAAGGCACCTGGAACATAAAGTTCAGAGACATGACGATTAATATCAGGACAAAAACCACACAGTCACACACCAAATTGCTTTCACGAGCTTTATGAGGTGTTTGCAAGTCAACTGTGGACACATTTAATGCTGTAAGGTTACTTTTTTTGATTTTACTTGACGAAATTAATGTTTAGACACATAAATACTACAATACTGTAAGTACAGATGACATCATTGGATACACAAACAATGTTACACAAACTGCAGTACAACATATATACACATGGTTTCCATACTGTTCATTTTCTTTACTGATCACATGCAAATTACACTATTTTATATTAATGAAGAAAAGAGCTCATTTGAACAATCTTGCGCTGTAAACAAACGTCAATTTTGTTTACTTTTGCCAAATTGCACATCCATTATACACATTTTGTGCGGCAGCAGCAGCAAATTTCACAATACTGCATCTTTTGCTGCAAATATCACAAAATAGGCCTTCAGTTTCAAAACAAAGCCCGACTATAGGAGCCGTTTGGCCTTATTTTGGTGTAAAATCTGTGCTAGAAACGCTCTTGATTTGAGTTATTCTACTGCCAGTCCAGATCCTGCAGTTCCTTGTGTTTCCTCACCTCCTCAGCATGCTTGTCCTGGAAAAATACAAGAGAAAAAGAAAAAAAAAGATTAAATAATTGGTCAATCTCAAGAATAGAGTGTCTTAAGCATTTAAAATATCTACTAGTGACACAAAACGGAATTGCTGAGAGGGACATTTAGATGAATATGCAAATTTGTGTGTGTTTTTTGTGTCTCTAAATAACTAAATAATGAAAGAACTAAAACCAAACAATGAGAAAACAGCAATTGATAATTTGGCACTCTGGTCAAGTAAAGTCACAATACATTTATTCACATAGCACTTTATACATACAGTTGAAGTCAGAATTATTAGCCCCCCTGAATTATTAGCCCCCCTGTTTTTTCAACACATTTCTAGTAGTTTTAATAACTCATTTTCAATAACTGATTTATTTTATATTTGCCATGATGACAGTAAATAATGACTAGATATTTTTTAGGACATTTAAAAGCTTAACTAGGTTAATTAGGTTAACTAGGCAGGTTAGGGTAATTAGGCAAGTTATTGTATAATGATGGTTTGTTCTGTAGACTATCGAAAAAATATAGCCTAAAGGGGCTAATAATTTTGACCTTCAAATGGTTTTTAAAAAAAATTAAAAACTGCGTTTATTCTAGTCAAAATACAACAAATCAGACTTTCTCCAGAAGAAAAAATATTATCAGACATACTGTGAAAATTTCCTTGCTCTGTTAAACATAATTTGGGAAATATTTAAAAAAGAAGAAAAAAAGTGGGCTAATAATTCTGACTTTGTATATATTAGACAATGTTTTTCATTTAGTGTTTGTAAGAAACTTGCTCTTCAACTTATATTTCCAATTTTTGATTATTGTGATATTGTTCATCAGACTGCATCGAAATTAGATCTTGCTCCTCTTAATACGGTATATAACAGACTTTGCAGATTTGTTCTGGGTTGTTCTTTTTATACACATCATTGTATAATGTATGATCTACTGCAGTGGCCATCTTTGCACACAAGACGACATATTCACTGGCTTCAATTTATATTTAAATGTATTCATTTTAAGTATCCTTATTATTTACAACAATATTTTGTATTTTTTTTCTCGAATTATCAAGTAAGACATTCTGTTCAGACTTATTTTTTTGTTCCTCATTTTAAAAAATCTATTGGTAAAAGAGCTTTTATGTGTAAGGGTCCAACAGATTGGAATGATTTACCTGCTAACATTCGTTCCATTGCATCATTTAAGGTGTTTAAGCAAACTCTGCTGTCATATTTTACTTTGGACTGTACTTTTTTTTCTGAGGATGTTATTATTTATGTGGTGATTTGATTCACTGATCTGTATATCTTTTTGTGCTATGTATATGTAGTATGTATACTACTTCTCCTTTTGTTAATGTTGTTTTTTTAATTGTCTTCTGGTGTTATTATTATGTGATTGTAATTAATTGTGGGACCCCCTTGAAAATGAGATGGTACATCTCAAGGGGTTTATCCTAACGAATAAATATTATCATACTGTAGACTACTCTTTGGTATAAAGCAGCTTTGCTGTATCAAACAAAAAAAAAGTGCCAGTGTTGCTTTGAATTAGATTTTTACTTAGAATATAATTAGAATTATACTTTTAATGGCCTGTGCACACTGGAACAGTTATTCCCAATGTTTAACACCTTGTGACTACATAAAGGGCGTCAATGTGAGTGGGCACACCAGCACACCTTGGGCTCTTTTATTGTTTGTTTTGACATGTTGCGCTAAAAACTGGTCAATCGATTAAATTTGCCAATTTTGTTCACGTTTCTGGAGCTGCCGAACTTACAGCAAACACAACTTGGTGGCCCTCAAGCACAAAGGTCGGAAATTACAGAGTATTATTCATATTATTTATTAAATTATCCATTAATTGTATTTTGAATGTCCACAACAACCCTAAACCTAACCATCACAGTATTGTAAAAGCATTAATTATACAGAGTATTATTTATATTATTTATTAAATTATCCATTAATTGTATTTTGAATATCTACAACAACCCTAAACCTAACCATCACAGTATTGTAAAAGCATTAATTATACAGAGCATTATTCATATTATTTATTAAATTACACATTAAATTGTATTTTATTAAAGTCTACCCCTACCCTAACCCTAAACGCAACTCTTACAGTAATGTAAAAAAAGTCATTATACAGAGTATTATTCATATTATTCCTTAAATTACCCATTAAATTGTATTTTAATAATGTCTACCCCTTCCCCAGCCCTAAACCCAACTCTCACAGTAATGTAAAAACATTAATTGTTGTTTATTGTTGAAAACAGCCCTCTTGTGTACTGGGGTGTTTTTCATTACGCATTAATCACTGACTGTGAAAATTGCTTGGGTGTGAATTTAACAATATGTCTCAAAAAACGCTGACAATAAGCACGAGCGAAAATTCACGAGCCTTATTTTATACTTCTAATCATACTATTGGAATTTCTACTATAATGCAACTGTTAAATGTTTATATTTTCTATTTGTGGATGTCTATGAGTTAAAACAACACAATTCTTAAGGTTTTTGATAGGACAACTTAATTGTTTTATGTTCAATATAATGCAACTCTTCAATGTTTATATTTTTTATTTGTGGATGTCTGACCTCAACAGAACAGATTTCCACATGATAGAAGGTGGAGCCTTAAAACCACGCCCACTTATTACATCCAACACTCCAAAAATGACGTTTGCTGTTTGTTCAATCCACTTAAATTTGTAAAAACTAATAAGTTCACTTAATTTCTTCATATTGTCTCAACACAAATCGATTGTGTGGAATCAAGCATTTTCCTACAGTGAATAGCAGTTTGAAGTTGCTGATGCCAAGCTGTTTCGAACTTCCAAAATAAACTTAATTTTGGCCTGATTTTGCTTCACAACTGAGGTCTGTTGCACAAAATGAACAAACTCGAGGTTGACAAAACCAATCAAATCCAACCTGATTAAAATCAAGGTGGTTTTAAAACGCTTACAATATAAACATTCTTGGTCAACTGGTAATGGCTTTGTTGCATCAGCCATAAACGTCACTTTGCTCACAGCTGATTGGTCCACTTTGGAGTTGCGATGTCAAACTCAGAATAAAACCTGCTTTGGACTTCAGCGCAGTTCAGCCATGTAGATTAAGTTAGCGTGGCGACAAAACCCAACTCACCCTCACTCAAAAATGATGCTGCTTGTTTAAACTACTTATTTAAAAGGAGTTGAAACAACACAATTCTTAAGGTTTTTGGGGGGACAACTTAATGTTTTATGTTCAATCCACTTAAAATCTGTAAAAAACGATCAAGTTAATTTAATCGATTTGTGTTGGGACAACATGGAAGAATTGTGTGGAACCCAACATTTTTTACAGTGTTCTTAAGCCAGAAAACTCAGAGTTTACTCAAACTAAATGCAAATTTACCTGGGTAAAAACCCAAATTGTTACACAACAGGCCTTAGCTTCTTTAATTACTTTGATTTTAATACTTTGACTGGACTTCTCAAAAACTCACTGCAATTCGCTTTTGTGTCACTAGGGGTGCAACTGCACCTTTAAAACTTTTCAGATAGTCAAGATTGGCCGTACCTTCTCCTGAAGACGCTCCAGCATGGCGGCGATGTGAGCCTCCCTGTTCTCCTTGTTGATCTCCATTCTGTGCTCCAGCTTTTCTTTGGCCATCTTCATGAAGTTGTTGTGTTCCTCTAAGGCTTTCTGGGCCACCTCTCGCTCATGCTCTCTCTTCTCAGCCAAGTGCTTCAAAAGCTCAGCTTCCTGACACTGAGAAGAAAAACCCAAGCAGAAATATATAAGACTCAACTACAAGTATATCAGTATCGTTCATGCTAACTAAAAGTATTCAACATTTTCAGGTACTTAAGATGGTACCACTTTACAGAGGATTACATTTGTCACCGATAGGTAGATTGAAAAAACATGAAAAGACTTCTAAAGCATTTATTAGCTTTTGTTCATGTTATTTTCATTATTACAAGGGCGTAGATTTGCTTTTGATATTGGTGGGGACATACATAGAGCGCATGAATTGAACAGGACAAACTCTGTTTCATGCTTTTAAAAACATAAATAAAGGTTTTAAACACTTAATAATACAAATGACAATTAGTGAAGCACGGCCTATGCTGCAAAAGCCAATTTACATGATGTTACTGCAATCTGGCTTTGAGGAGGTATGAATTTACAGAAATTTAAAGAGGCATGTGACGCAATTGAACCATTTTCTCCATATTATCTATTATATACATCTATGGATTTAACGCTTTGAGCACATCTAGGTTACTAAGGGTTGACAGAGCATTATTTTATTTTGAAGGCGATTCAATTATTGGTGGGGACATTTCAGTAATTGGTGGATATTGGTGGGTAAATGTCTCCTCTGTCCATGCCAAATCTACACCCTTGCATTAGTAACAAATTTTAGTAAATGTTTAAATCCCAAATCAAACAAAAAGTGCTTTAGGGGTAATAATATGTCGGTGATCCTTGGATGAGGCATTCATAAAGATAAATAACAAAATCATAAGTCCAAGATACTTGAGAAATAAGTGAAAACAACATGGCTATTATTTTAAAAACATAAAAAAAAAAGTTTTAAATAATAGATGTTAATAAAGGATTTGTAATTTTTTCACGTACTTCTCGAGTGCCTTGGACTTATGACTTTGTTGTTAGTAAATATTATTTAATGTAAATGAGCTGACAAACTATCAATGAACAGTTGTATGTTGATGGACTAATGATAATAAAGCTTAATTAAGACTGTCTGGCATATAAAAGCTATGTAAAATATTTGAAAAAGTAAAAATAGAATTAAACAGACAATATAAAAATATTAATTAATAATTTGATTTATTATTTATTTTAATGAATAAAAACAATAAATATTCCTAAAGTAATACCAGTGTGCACATCCAAATGTAAAACTGTAATAAACTGAAATATTTATCTTTAAATATAGTTATTGTTATGTAATTTATTGTTTTATTAATTAATGCTGTGTGATTTTCGGTTTGTTACTGGGATTTTATGCAAGCTTGTAATTCTCTGCATTATTTATTTGTTGTTGTATATCTTGTAGTGCAAACTCAATTCCTGGAGGGCCGCAGCTCTGCACAGTTTTGCTCCAACCCTAATCAAACACAGCTGATCCAAATAATCAAGGTGTTCATGTATAGACTTTTAAGCAGGTGTGAGTTGGGGGTAGTTGGATCTAAACTGTGCAGAGCTGCGGCTCTCCAGGAATTGAGTTTGAGACCACTGTTGTAGCGCTTTGAGTTTAAGAAAAGCGCATCATAAATAAAATCTATTAATATCATTATTATTAAGTGAAAGCAAAATTCTAACTGTTTTGTTTTCTCATTATTAATAGTAAATGATCCATAATACTATCACCATGATTATTACTGCTAATTAAAAACATAATACAAAATTATACTAAGGGTATTTATTCTACAAGAAAGTCAAAACTATAAAAATAGCATATAAAGTTATGTTATCAATTAAAAAGTTCAAGCTGATGTATTTCTATATAAAGTATTGACCCAGAAACCATCCCAGTCCTCACCTTTCTTCTCTCCTCAGCTGCGTCCAGCTTCTTCTGAATCTCCTCCAGCGAAGGGTCCCGGCGAGGTGGGAACGTGGGATGAAACTCCCTCTGACCGTCAAAAGATGGAGGTCTGAGAATGACCTCAAAGGCCTGGCCTGATGAGCGCTTGTTCAGCTCGATCACCTCCATGTCTTTGATAATTCCCAGGTTGAGGTCCACAACATCTACAATAGAAGAGCAGCAGTGGTTAAAAACATTCATTCAACTAACTATAAGCTTAGACATAATTAAAGTTCCTGATTTTGTTTCAGAGGTCTTCTATAATCAATTTACATCCATTATATACAGTTGAAGTCAGAATTATTAGCCCCCCTGTTTATTTTTTTCCCCCCAATTTCTGTTTAATGGAGAGAAGATTTTTTCAACACATTTCTAAACATAATAGTTTTAATAACTCATTTCTAATAACTGATTTATTTTATATTTGCCATGATGACAGTAAATAATATTTTACTAGATATTTTTCAAGACACTTCTATACAGCTTAAAGTGACATTTAAAGACTTAACTAGGTTAATTAGGTTAACTAGGCAGGTTAGGATAATTAAGCAAGTTATTGTATAATGATGGTTTGTTATATCGGAAAAAATAAAGCTTAAAGGGGCTAATAATTTTGACCTTAAAATGGTTTAAAGAATTAAAAACTGCTTTTATTCCAGCCGAAATAAAACAAATAAGACTTTCTCCAGAAGAAAAAATATTATCAGACATACTGTCAAAATTTCCTTGCTCTGTTAAACATCGTTTGGGAAATATTTAAAAAAGAAAAAAAATTCAAAGGGGGGCTAATAATTCTGACTTCAACTGTATATATAATTAAATTGTTTTAATTTGATTTATTATTTGTTTTACTTTAAATATTCCTAAAATAATACCAGTGACATTGCAGTATGACAGTTTGCAGTTGTTTGCTTCTGCAAGCTGTTTTGAATTTCCAAACAATAATAATAACCAAATAATAATATAATCCAAATAATAATAATCCAAATCTTATTAATAATAATAAAAACAATAAATATTCCTAATATAATACCAGTCAATTTATAATCAATTTACATCCATTCAAGGTCAAAAACACTCTAATTTCCTCATACAACTCAGCTTTAGCTCTGGTCTGAAATGCACTCAAAAATATTATTTGGTTGCTTGTTCAAACTACTTATTTAAAATGGGTTGAAACGACACAATTCTTGAGATTTATTGGGATTTTAACTTAAATTTGTTAAGTTAACAATCTATTTGTGTTGGGACAACATGAACAAATTGTGTGGAACCTATACTCAAGAAGTTCTTTAAGCACCACTTTATATGTAATTGTAGAATTCAAGAGATTATTTTCACATTATTTCCTCACACTCAAGTGGTTTCAAACCTTTTCAAGTTTCTTTTTTTCTAATAAACACAAAAGAAGATATTTTGAAGAATGTTGGAAACTGGTTACCACTGACACCCATGGGAAAAAAATACTATTGAAGTCAATTTTTACCATGGTTATCAAACAGTATTTTACAAGTAAAGGGTGAGAAATTTATGACAGAATTTTTAGTTTTGGGTGAACTGTTTCTTTAATACACTGCAGTTAAAATACTGTTTTAATGCATCTTGTAATTTTGGAGATTTTGCCTTTTCATTAAGTGTCTTTCTTTTCAGTCTAATAGAAAGCATTTTAGCGTGAAATGATAACTTTTGCATGCAGTTTTCAAGTACAATACAGATTTTTCTTCTACAACAAATAAAAGTATTTTTTAAAGGTAGACTTGTCATAGTATTTATATACTGCAATTCACTGATGATTTGAAATGCTTCTTTTGTCTTCACTTTGAATAAAAGCATCTGCTAAATGAGTAAATGTAAATATAAATGCAATGAGCAGTAAATCTCCACTTCAGAAGCACTTACATTATACACCAAACTTCACAGAAGATATGTGCATATAACTTGTAATGTTTACAATTCTGATAGTCATCAACCAGCTGAGAAAATATGTTGATGATCAATTCTCTTAAAACCTATGAAGCTTAAAATATGGCGAAACAGTCTGAATCTGAAATATGTTAATTTGAATTATTAGCACTTGTAATTTAATAAAACTGAATATTATATGCCATTAAAATTGTTTTGAATTTATTCATTTGAATTTGAACGTCATAGCTTGAATATTAAACATCTGAAATTTAAGACAACTGAATTTTTTAAGTCAGATTTTTATAGACGTATTTTCAAACTTTACTTTGTTTTTGTTCTGAATTCATAGACTGCAGACATAAAACCTACCTTGTGTTTTCTTGGTGGGCTTTTCTCTTGGCTCTGGAAGGATGCAGGAACAGAAGAGAGACACTAGAGGGAGCTCCTTCATCTTTTCTCTGTACGCTGCATAAGAGAGAAAGAAAAGTGTTATTTTGAGCTAACATCGCCACCGACGCCATGTCCATGTGCTCACATCATTCCTTCAGCTCACACACATGTATATAAACGAGCAAGTGGACTTTCACGTACCGGCGAGAGTCATCGTTACTTCGAAGTCCTCTGAGGTGTTACAAACTCAGCTGATCCTGCAGAGAGAAACCATGATGTAATCAGAAACAGAGTCGATCGATTCTCTTGTCTTTGTCCTCGCATTAAAGTCCAACAAAGGTTAGACATCCCACAGCAAATGCAGATTATGAATAATATAAGGAAATATAGCCACTGAATTGAAAAATAAACTGTAGTTAAACAATTGACATGCAAAAATACCGCAAGATTATGCTGATTGCATCAAATGTTATTTTTAAGCATAACTAAAATATCTAAAAGTGAATGTTGTTTATACCTAAAACAATGATGAAAAAAGAAAGATGATATATATTGTAATAAAAATAATAATACATATTAATAGACATATATTCTCAGAAGATGTACTATACTTATAAAGTAAATGTTTCACATGTTTTACTAAAAAAACAACACTGTTAAGAATACACCACATAAAACACTATATGCATAATATAAGCATCACATAAAATACTAAAAGACATCAAATACTAAACACAAGCATAAAATACTACAGTATATGCATAATATAATCCACTAAACAAAGCAAGCATTCATTTAAATAGTCAGAAAAGGTAATATACTTGATGCCAGTTGTTCGCAAACGAGAGCTGGAATGAAAGAGTTTTGTACAGGGTTTATGATCATCTCTCTGCCTACGCTCTTTTTTTCTCTCTCAGCTTTTCGTTCATCCTGCCTCTGCCCTTGCTGTGCCCCCTCATTTCCCACACTCACCATCTCTAAACTTTAAGCCGCCTTCAATGCATGGACTCAGGTTATAAAACATTTTGCACAATTTTCTAGAAATGAGTGACCAACTGCATGCACACAAAGACGAAATCAGCTCCTGTTTTATTGATGCCAGCCAAATAATGATTCTTAATGATGATAAATACATCTTAAAAGTTTTTTTTTTTTTTGCAACAATTCAGAAACTGTGATTCTGCATGACATTCAATGTGCATCTTTTTATTAGTCATCATGAGGGACAAAATGAATGCACTTAAAGTCAAAATCAGCCCCTGTTTTATTGATGCCAGCAATATAGGCTAAGGATTATTCTCAAGAATTAAATTCATAATTAAAAGGTTAATGTCTCTTCTTTTAAGGAATAGTTCACCCAAAAAATGACCACTTACTTGCCCTTCACTTGTTCAAAACCCATTTGAGTTTCTCTCTTCTGTTGAACACACACAAAAGAAGATATTTTGAAAAATGCTGGTTGATGAGTCCCATTGACTTGCATAGTATTTCATCCTACCATGGAATCAACGGGTCCCAGCAACCAGCATTCTTCAAAATATCTTCTTTTGTGAAACATAAAAACTCATCATGAAGGTTTAAAACCACATGAGGACAGCAAATGATGATGTCATTTTAATTTCTGGGTGAACTATCCCTTTAAATATGTGCATCAAATGCTCAGATCAAACTGAAACTGCATGCCATGAAATGTGCACAATATTCTAAGTCACGAGGAACAAAATGCACGCACTCAATGTCAAAATCAGCTCCGTTTTCAGTAATATAATAAATGATATACGCATTAAAATACAACCTAAATAAAAAAGCATGAGATTGTTGCTCAAAATGCAAGTCATATTCATAACCTCCCACTGCTTTCTGATCAAAAAAGCTTGTTGTTATGAAAGCAAAGGAAGTGGCGCTCTATAAAGAGGCTGTGGCCTTTTGCACAGCAGCACATACTGTAATCTCACCTCTCAGTACCACCCACAGTGCAGACTACAGCATGCTATCTGCAGGACCTCCAAGCTCATTATGCATTCAAATGCACTTTGCCCTAAATCATCTTTTAAAATGAACTATTTTTCCTGTTTATTTTTTAAATTGCACTATATTCAACATATTTTTATATACACTCTTCATAAATGTAATAATCTTACATATATAATGCTATAATAATGCTAATATATATGTTCAGTATCACAAATCTAAATCTTGCAAGCAGCAATTCTGCAATGCAACAAAATCTCCCCCCAAAATCTCACATTTTAGCACTATTTAAAATAAAACTAATTGAACTTTTGTTAATAAAACCTCCAAATTACCTTACGCCAACACATGCATGTCTCATTATCCTGTAAAAACATAAAACAACAAAGCGAATACTTAAATTCTCCTTAACTCACCAACAGTGCACAGTAGTCTTCAGTCCGAGTCTCCCTCACGTTCAGCCTGACAGTCTGCTGCTGTTTGGATGCTCAACCTGGCAGCATCAGCACCACCTCTGCTAGATAAAGCATGACATCACCTTCCAGCGCTCTGATTGGTCAAGAGGGATGCAGGCTCCTCATGGGCTGGGGAGGTGGTTAACTCTTTGTTGAGAAAAAAAAAAAAAAACGGGTTGTGAATACAGAGAAGGAAACACTCTGCAGCAGAAATGCTAATTTGTAACGTATAATAATCATTCTGTGATCGGAATCAGAATGTAGAATAATAATATATATATATATATATATTAATATGGAAAACTAGCTAGCAAAAATAGCACAGAGATGAATTTATTAGGAATTTGTAGATGTCAAATATTTCAGAGCTTATAACCTAGAATCTGTTTCTGTGTTAGTACAATTGGGCTGTTATTTTATTTCATTACGTGCATCGTCGTGTGCTAAACCAGCTCGGTCTGGATTTTGGAGCAGTTTGAAATGTCACGTCTAAAAACGGAGGAGGACAGGGATTTGTGTGTCATCTTCTCACTCGCTCACTCATGGCTGGAGTCTTGCTGATGACTGTCACATAATAACCTTGCCAACATGCTCGTCTGGATCGGGCCTCTCAATGGCCCGTCTGTTGCACTGGTGCAGCGCCAAATCCATTTACTAGAGTTTTAGCGACTAAATCAGTTCAGTTTTGTAGACTAAATCTGATTTTACATTGAAATTATATTCAGTGTATGGAAGCCACATTACTAATTTGACATTATTTACGTAATGCGTATGTTAATGCGGATTTCTCAGAGCATATGCTTAGATGGGGCTCACATTAACCTGTTTGCACTGTTTGGTCTCTCAGGTGAGGTGGAAAAACTCCCAGAGGTCTGATATGGATGTGGAATATGGCGGAACAGAACACACTGTACCTACGTTATTTCCTAGCAGCACTAACACAGTGACGTCAGGCACTCAACCTACAAAATGAAACGACCTGTTATGCATCACTGAAACTCATGTAGTAATATACGCATGTACAAAATGTGCAAACATTTTCAACCCTCCTCTTCGCTGAATTATATGTAATGTAAAACCTATGACTGGATGCATTTTGTCTGTTTAAGTAATAATATGATTGATTTATATGCAGGTAAACAATTTGTGCTGAATTATATGTCACTAAATTATATGTCTTGCAAAACAAAAGACTTCATGCATTTTCTCTATTTAAGTAACAATACAATTAATTAATATGCAAGTAAACAGTTTGTGCAGAAATGTTCACCCCTCCCATCTTCACTAAGTGGAGTTTAGTTATATACTAATTTCGAGAGGATCACGTGATTATGATTGAACACGGCTGGTTACACGTTAACCACTCATGAGTGTCCAATCAGACGATCCCTAACTCACTATAAAGAGCCAGGGTTTCTTACTACAGTCATCTTCGATTTGAAGAACTACTCCTCCTCCTTCCTAGACGGGTGACACGGTGGCCCAGTGCTTAGCACTGTTGCCTCACAGCAAGAATGTCAATGGTTCTAGGCTTTACCAAACCAGCAGCCATTTCTGTGTGGAGTTTACACGTTCTCCCCGTGCTCACGTGGGTTTCCCCCGGGTTCTCCGGTTTCCTCCCACCAATTTTAAAAAACGTGCAACCTAAGTCATTGTCTAAATCAACACATAGACTTGCTCCCTACCTAGTATCTATCTCGCTAAAGAGAAGCACTATCTGCTCTTCAATCACCACGACAGGGGAGTTCTCGAGATCTACCTGAGCTCAGAGCTCCCCTCTCGCCCTGCAAACGGGAGGGAGCCCGGGGCTCTCTCCCGGGACAGCATGCCAAACTTGCTTTATAATCAATCATCAGCTAAGTGTGAACTCTTGAAATTATATGTTATGCAAAACAAAAGACTATGTGCCTTTTCTCTATTTAAGTAATAATACGATTAATTTATATGCAAGTACAGTTTGTGCAAAACTTTTCACCCCCCTCTTCACAAAATTATATGCAATGCAAAACAAAACACTGGATGCATTTTGTCTATTTAAATAATAATAATACAATTAATTTATATGCAAGTAAACAGTTTCAGTTTTCAGTAAAAAGTAAAATTTTCACCCCCCCCCCCCCCTATCTTCACTAAATTATATGTAATGGTAAACAAGCAACTGGATGCATTTTCTCTATTTAGGTAATAATACGATTAAGTAATATGCAAGTAAACAATTTGTGCAAAAATTTTCATCCCCCTTTACTAAATTATATGTGATGCAAAAGAAAACACTGGGTGTATTTTGTTTTTTTAAATAATAATCCGATTGATTTTTATGCAAGTAAACAATTTGTGCAAAAATTTGAATCCCCTCTTCACTAAATCATAATGCCAAAACAAAAGACTGGATGCATTTGATCTATTTAAGTAATAATTTGATTAATTAATACGCAAGTAAACAATTTGTGCAAAAATGATCATCTTTCTTCCCCAATGTAAAATGTTGGGTTTGGTATATTCTGGATGTGTTGACTGAAGGGGCCGCAGGGGGAGGGGAGAGAGACGGTAGAGATGATGTCATCCAGCTGTCTGTGAGCTGGAGAGTCGTGTGCATTCTGGATTTTTCACATGGCAACAGAGCAAAAAAATAAATAAAAAATTGCAGCAAATAAGAACCTGCATGGGATCAACAGAAAAACTGAGGACAAGAAGAAGACGATTGGAAATTGTGGTAGTGAAGATTTTTTAGGAATATTGAGAGCCGGAATGAAGGATAAATGTTAGAGGGGGGATGTGGTGATGGAAAACAATGTGCCTGCAAGGAAAGCCTGATCATCACTGGTAACCCTGCTATGATGTCATTTTCAGCCAATCAGAAGCGTTGCGCTGGATTCTCTAGCAAGAATGATGCAGTTTCCAGCACATCTGACCTGACGGGCAAAGAAGAAGAAGATGATGATGATGATGATGAAGATGAAGCTAATCATGCATACACAAACTGCACTCTAAAAATAAAATAGAAAGCATATTAAATACAAGAATACACTGAAAAAAATGATTTTTGCAAAAAACTATTTATATAGGCTGAATTTAAACATTCATTCATTCTCCTTCAGCTTAGTCCCTTTATTCATCAGGGGTCGCCACAGCAGAATGAACCACCAACTATTCTTGCATATGTTTTACACGGCGGACACCCTTCCAGCTGCAACCCAGTACTGGGAAACACCCATACACACTCATTCACACACATACACTAAGGCCAATTCAGTTTATTCAATTTACCTATACCACATGCCTTTGGACTGTGAAACCGGAGCACTCAGAGGAAACCCACGTGAGCATGGGGAAAACATGCAAACTCCACACAGAAATGCCAACTGGCCCAGCCGGGACTCGAACCAGCGACCTATGCACATTTAATTTTTAATTTTCAGCAAGGCAGCCCAAGGGTCTTTTTTATTACAAAATTGTCACGTTTAAGATCTGATTTCTTTAAAAATCAGTGATCTTCACTGCCTGTTAGATATACGATATAAAGTGGGTCTTAGATCGGACAAAAAGCACTGCATTAAATTCCATTTCCTCCCGCCATGTCTTTAAAATATGACAGTTTACTTTACCCCAGTATTTTCAATGGAATTTCTGCGCTAGCCTGCTGCTACTGACAGCGCTAGTGGTTACACGGTCTTTCATCTCGTTTTACACTTGAACAACTAAATGAATGCTTAAGTCTAGTTAACTGAATGTATTGGAATTACATTACAACATCGATGCTGTAAATACAACTTGGTGAAATTGAAAATACTCACATTAAGCTTTCGGAAGTTTATCATTGGCTGTAAAACTCTAGCTGCGCATAGAGCCCATTAAATTTAATAATGTTCAACTTAATTTGTTTAATTAAATTCAGGCCAAATCAATTGTTTGCGACCACTTACCTTAAAAAACATTAGTAAATCCAATGAATAATTTTTTACAGTGCATTTTTGTGTGTGAAAGAATTCAGTGTAACATTCATATTCATGTAAAAATTAAACATCATACTTATTATTGAATGTGGATACATACATATATTATGGCCAGTACTTATTAATATACATTAAGTAAGTTCTAATTTAAAAAAAAAGGTGATTTCTATTTCGGGCCACACTCAATGTAAACAAACAAATTAAATTTAGTGAAGTTTATTTATAACCTAATTTCGAGAGGATCACGTGCTTATGATTGAACACAGATGATTCCAAACTCACATTAAATAACATTTTCTTCTCTCAATATCTTCATCTTGAAGAATCTCCCCCTACTCACCCCTACTACACAGTGGCTCAGTGATTAGTCTCACAGCAAGAATGTCTCTGGTTAAAGTCGCTACTAAACCAGATGACATTTCTGTGCAGAGTTTGCTCGTTCTCCCCATGCTCGCGTGGGTTTTCCCCAGGTTCTCCAGTTTCCTCTCTCAGTCCAAAAACACGCAACCTAAAGTAAATTGAACATACCAAAATTGATAGCCAAGCTCTTAGCGAGTACACCTCTCCTCAGCCATCCATATCTGTCATTAGCCAGAAATAAGTCGGGGGGAGTTCTGGAATCATTCATTCACTTTCCTTCGTCTTAGTCCCTTTAGCCATCAGGGGTTGCCACAGCGGAATGAATCGCCACTTTATTCAGCATATGTTTTACACAGCGGATGCCCTTCCAGCTGCAACCCAGTACTGGGAAACACCCATACACACTCATTCACACACATACACTATGCCCAATTTAGTTTATTCAACTCACCTGTACTGCAAGTCTTTGGACTGTGGAGGAAATCGGAGCACCAAGAGGAAACCCACGCTAACACGAGGAGAACATGCAAACTCCACGCAGAAACGCCAACTGACCCAGCCGGGGCTTGAACCAGCAACCTTCTTCCTGTGAGCCGACAGTGCTAACCACTGAGCCACTGACGCCTGCTCTGGAATCAAATAAATTGAATTAAAAAATGTATAAATATATGAGATTATTTTGGTGTAAACGCATTACACTGAATGACATTTTAGCACATGTCTTCTGTAAATCATGGGCAAAATGTATTATTTATTGCTCTGGAGTCAAATAAATTTAATTTATTTTAAAAATATGCTGTATTATACTTTTTGATGCTTAAAAAACTCAAGAGAAGTTGTTTTAATAGATCTTAGTACTTATGTTTGGGTGTGAAATTATTAGTATTTTCCAAATGCCGTACTTCTTTTGAAATCCACCGTCATCTGTGGTATACACTGGTAAATATTCTGACATCAGTAAGTCATCAGTCTAATGGCTGCATGGCGTTTCTTGTGGCAGAATGAGTGATGGGCACACTTTCCTTAAGAGGAACATTATGGTTTGCCAGCTGAGTTATAATACAACACACACAGTGATGAGCTCATTCTGACACACCCCTCCTGAATAATACAGCGCGCAACAGTCAATAATTCATACGTATGCTTTGTTTTGAGTCAAAAATGCACAAATGCTGTTTTTTTTCCTGCCAGAGATTTGGTATTTTGATTTTTAAAACATGATTAAGGTCAATGATAAAATATTTTTGATGATACACTGAAGGAGAGTTTAGGTTTTGTTTTCGTAAATCATGGTAATAATGTATGATATAGGGATCATTTTGAAATTTAAATAAGGCAATGCTGGGACCATTTGTTACATGTATCTGAAATATTTTGATGTTTAAAGATTCATTTTATATATTACTATTCAAAAATGTGTCGCATTTACTGGCAAAATATAAGTTCATTGTTTTTTATATTATATATATATATTGACTCTTGTATATATGTCCTGGTTCTCCAGGTTGGGGTTGAGTGTTGGGCTAACGACCCACCTCGTAAAAATTAGATGTTACAAAACACCAACATGGTGCAGCTAAATATCAACTTTGAAATAAATACACTGTATTGTATATATACACTCACCGGCCACTTTATTAGGTACACCTGTCCAACTGCTCATTAACACAAATTTCTAATCAACCAATCACATGGAAGCAACTCGATGCATTTAGGCATGTAGACATGGTCAAGACGATCTGCTGCAGTTCAAATCGAGCATCAGAATGGGGAAGAAAGGTGATTTGAACGTGGTTGTTGGTGCCAGACATGCTGGTCTGAGTATTTCAGAAACTGCTAATCTACTGGGATTTTCACGCACAACCATCTCTAGGGTTTACAGAGAATGGTCTGAAAAAGAGAAAATATCCAGTGAGTGGCAGTTCTGTAGGTGCAAATGCCTTGTTGACGCCAGAAGTCAGAGGAGAATGGCCAGACTGGTTACAGCTGATAGAAAAGCAACAGTAACTCAAATAACCACTCGATACAACCGAGGTTTGCAGAAGAGCATCTCTGAATGCACAACAACATGTCAAACCTTGAGGCTACAATTCGCACAGGCTCACCACAACAATAGAACAATGAACAATAGAAGATTGTAAAAACGTTGCCTGGTCTGATGGGTCTTGATTTCTGCTGCCACATTCAGATGGTAGGGTCAGAATTTGATGTCAACACCATGAAAGCATGGATCCATCCTGCCTTGTATCAACGATTCAGGCTGGTGGTAGTGTAATGGTGTGGGGGATATTTTCTTGGCACACTTTGGGCCCATTAGTACCAATTGACTGGTTTCTTGAACATGACAATGAGTTCACTGTACTCAAATGGCCTCCACAGTCACCAGATCTCAATCCAATAGAGCACCTTTGAGATGTGGTGGAACGGGAGATTCACATCATGGATGTGCAGCCGACAAATCTGCTGCAACTGCGTGATGCTATCATGTCAATATGGACCCAAATCTCTGAGGAATATTTCCAGTACCTTGTTGAATCTGTGCCATGAAGGTTTAATGCAGTTCTAAAGGCAAACGGGGGTCCAACCCGGTACTAGTAAGGTGTAGCTAAAATGTTTTATTTTTATTTTGTATTTTTTTTATTTTAAAAAATTAGTTTGAGTTATATATGATAGCCTTGTATTTAAACCTTTAAACATAAATGTCCAAAAACTGACTTCAAAAATACAACTAGCTCAAAAATGTAAACCAATCCTTTCATAAACCATTAATATGCTGCTGTTCTTTAGTAGTTTTGACATTCAATGCACGTCCAATTTTGATGATCCATCAGCGATCATTTATACAGTAGCTCTAATAGCTTTAACATTTAAACTAATAATCCTCTTCCTTTTGTGTGATGTGATTGTGTATTGTTTGTGTGTTGTGGAAGAGCAGGTCATCTGTGCAGACTCTAAACTCAGCGTATGACATCACTCTAATGCTCACGTGCTTTATGACTCATAGCTTTTTACTATGATCTGCTCGTCAGTTTCTCTCTCTGGCCTGGACTTACGGTCAAAACCGTCTGCATACTTATAGACATGAGCAAAGAACAATAGATGACGTCGAATACTATCACAAAAACACAAAATAGAGAATGTATACGAGTCCTTATAGTGTACTGCACCTATTATTTCTTTAAAGTGCTCCTATTATTTTTTTATGTCATCTGTTATCTAGAGTGCGTCTCTCAAAAGAAAAGCAGCAATTCTGAAGTGTCTGAAATGAGTTGTGTCAGTAATTACAGTCTTATTCCTTCTTTGCAAAACTATAGGTTTATAACAGATTTACAGAATGACAGTCTATGGTTTTCACTGCTGTCTGTGAACAGTTAGCTTTGAAGCATTTGGTTTGTTTAGTTGATATGTCAAGAAGACACTGTTTTCTGTGCTGTAAACCCAAATTAACCTTGCATGCGCTTCCAATGGATTCCAGTTTGCAATCAAAATGATAGTAAAACTAAAGGTATTGCTAATATTGTTTTTATTTAATATTTAGGTTAACTGAAAAGATATAACTATTACAACGTAAAGACAAAAGAATGTATACAGAACCAAAGTGAGCAGGGGCTTAAATAAATAAAATAAATAAATAAATAAAAGGAGGAAAATAGTTCAAATGAATTACAATAAAAAAAACCAAAACAATTTTTAATATGATATTTTTAAATAGGTTGAAGGTGTTTACAGCTTTACAATTTTTAATTTAATGATTTTTTTTAATTTCACAGATGAAAACGGCTTATTGTGAGTGTATTTGTACATACAAATATAAAACTTTAAATATATAAAATTAGATTTTTTACATAACATGTTGTGGTCATTGTTATGCTTGTAAAACCCAAAACTTAAGGAACGCTTAAGGAAAAAAAGCTGTTTTGGAGAAGATTGTTTTGAGTTTCAGCAAGACTATTACATTTCAATATCCTTTTAAATCTATGTAAAATAAAAAAAAAATTAACTGGGTAGTATTTACAGCATTTAAAAATATATTATTTTTACTTTATTAGTTAAGATATGGGTGACACGGTGGCACAGTAGGTAGTGCTGTCGCCTCACAGCAAGAAGGTCACTGTTTCGAGCCCTGGCTGGGTCAGTTGGCGTTTCTGTGTGGAGTTTGCATGTTCTCCCCGCATTCGCGTGGGTTTCCTCCGGGTGCTCCGGTTTCCCCCACAGTCCAAAGACATGCTGTACAGGTGAATTGGGTAAGCTAAAATTGTCCGTAGTGTATGTGTGTGAATGAGATTGTATGGGTGCTTCCCAGTGATGGGTTGCAGCTGGAAGGGCATCCGCTGCATAAAACATATGCTGGAAAAATTGGCGGTTCATTCCGCTGTGGCGACCCCAGATTAATAAAGGGACTAAGCCAAAAAGAAAATGAATATATGAATAGTTAAGATATATACAGTTGAAGTCAGAATTATTAGCCTCCCTGAATTATTAGCACCCCTGTTTATTTTTTCCCCCAATTTCTGTTTAGCAGAGAGGAAATTTTTTCAACACATTTCTAAACATAATAGTTTTAATAACACATCTCTAATAGCTGATTTATTTATCTTTGCCATGATGACAGTAAATAATATTTGACTAGATATTTTTCAAGACACTTCTATACAGCTTAAAGTGACATCTAAAGGCTTAACTAGGTTAATTAGGTTAACTAGGCCGGTTAGGGTAATTAGGCAAGTTATTGTATAACGATGGTTTGTTCTGTAGACTATCAAAAAAAAAAAAAAAAAGCTAAAAGGGGCTAATAATTTAAAAAAAAATTAAAAACTGCTTTTATTCTTGTCGAAATAAAACAAATAAGACTTTTTTTTTAGAAGAAAAAACATTATCAGACATACTGTGAAAATGTCCTTGCTCTCTTAAACATAATTTGGGAAATATTTAAAAAAAAGAGAAAAAAATTCAAAGGGGGGCTAATAATTCTGACTTCAACTGTATATATAAAATATATATAAATGTAAAATATCTAGTAAAATATTGTTTACTGTCATCATGGTAAAGATAAAATAGATCAGTTATTAGAAATGAGTTATTAAAACTATTCTGATTAGAAATGTGCTGAAAAAAAAAAAAAAATATATATATATATATATATATATGGTAAGGACCAGACCTTTTTCCATTGCTATTATTGTTTGCATCATTGTATTTTTGAGAGCTGAAATTCAGATATGATAAGAGGAGCTTGGATTCTGACATGCTGTAAGTGGTTGGCCAATCACAACACACTGTGCCATGAGCTGCCCAATCAAAGCAGAGCAGGATCTATGAAAGGTGGGGTTTAGAGAGAGTGGATGCTTAAATCAACAACTTTAGACATTGAGAAAAAGAGCTGATGTTGAAATGTATATTATTATGTATACTGTATAAATATATTAATAATTTTAACTGTTACATCCCTTGGATGTATTTATTATATATTTTATTTTATTTTTGTTATTGTTTATTTATTGTGTGTTTACTGTCCATTGGGAGTGGTTATGTTGTGTTTCTCTTTCACTCTTCCTATGTCTCTCTCTGCCTGTTAGGTAGATCTGATTAGGCCTAGGTGGTTCCCATCAGCATGCTGCAGTGACACGCTGCTACAAAAAAGCAGTGTGACTCAACCCAGGGAGAGGTTCACTTCTCCCCTGCTACAGACTTGTGGTTGTTGCATACTTTGTGGGGTATTGACCTGTTGTGTATTGTGAGAAGTTATTGAGCTGTTGGGTACAATTTAACTTCTGTTTGTTTGAAGAAACTTGTTGTTTCTCTTGTGTTGTGGAACTTTACAGGCAGTGTGTCTGCTTTCTTAGTTGTATGATTTAAATATACTCTTTGTTTGGCATTTAGAAGGTAATTGTATTGTTTCTTTGTCTGACTTTTTGATTTACAAAATAAAGCTGTAGGGAGAGGGTGCCATTTTTGTACTTGTTTGACTGCGTTTATTCATAGTAAGGGAGTTGAGGAAAGCCTTTGTTGTTTTATTTCTTTTCTTTTTCCTGAATTAGGTTATTTAGTACTCCTCCTAAGCTAGTTTTGCTTTGTTTGTTGTTTTGGTTAGTCCTTCTCCTGAAGACTTATGCTTTCTTTTTATTGTTGAAGTGTTTCCTCAATTTTGTTTATTTAACCTTTTACATCATTAATTTGGTCTTCTTTTCCTTAAATTCAAAATTTTAGTTTACTTTGTTTTTTCCTTGCCTAACCCTAGACAAAAAGGGGAAGGAACGTAACCTTAGATTAATGTAATCTTATTATAGAGGACCTCCAAAACAAATCAGAATAAACAGCGTGTGAAGCGGCTAACAAAAACATGATAAATGTTTCAGAGTATATGCTACTATTGTTGCCACATGACCTCACTACTCTGCATGATGTTTAATTTATTGAGTTATCGTCCTGGAAATAAATATGGCTTGGACAAATTTAAATTTTTAATCCAATCATGTCTAAGTTTAGAATGGCATGATACCTTCTTGTTGTGAGGCGAACGTGCTACCCACCGTGCCACCATGCAGCCATATGGATTATTTTACAAATGTATATTTTCCGCAAAATGTGCAGTATACATTGGACTGATTCTGTCTCCCATAATGCAATCCTCTGGACTTGACCTTTTATTTTAAGTATGATAATTGAACTGAACGTAATAGAAGCTGGAATATATAGTTAAGTTTTGATTTATTACTAAATTTGACTAGCAAAATTAAGACATTGAAAATGTAAAGAATGCATTAAATTAGTTTTCTGAAATTGCAAATAGCATCCGCTGTGTAAAACATATGGTGGATAAGTTGGCTGTTCATTCCGCTGTGGCAACCCCTGATTAATAAAGGGACTAAGCCGAAAAGAAAATGAATGAATGAAATTGCAAATAAAACATGATTGTAGTACATTTTACAAGAGAATGCTATTTCAATCTATACTTCAGACTTTCATGTTGAATAAATTTGATACTTGACATTTCTTTGAAATTATTAGTGAAATACAAATACTTTATGAGTGAAAATAGTTTTTACCATTTATGAGTAAAATCTAGATAGGATACAGCTGTGGATACACACATCAATATAGCATTGTTTTTGTGTATAATAATAATTGATATTTTTACAGTACTGTGATGTTTGGTTTAGGGTTGGGGGAAGACGTTAATGAAATACAATTTATTGGGTATTTAATAAATAACATCAATAATACTCTGTGTAACTACAATTTTTACAGTACCGTGATGGTTGGGTTCAGGGTTGGGGTAGGGGTAGACGTTAATAAGATACAATTTATTGGGTAATTTAATAAATAACAATCAATACTCGTTACAACTACTGTTTTTACATAACTGTAACGAGTTTAGGGTTGGGGTGGGGGTAGGCGTTAATAAAATACAATTTATTGGGTAATTTAATAAATAACATAATACATGGTACAACTACTGTTTTACATCACTGTGACGGTTGGGTTTAGGGTTGCGGTAGGGGTAAACGTTAATAAAATAATAAACGGGAAATTTAATAAATAATATAAATAATTCTTGTTAACTTCCGCAACCGTATCTGTTCTAGCAACAACAACCCCATTTATGTCTTTTTTGCATAAAACCTATTTGAAAAACCGGTTTTCTATCTTTCCAAAAGTTAAATAAGTTTAATTTGAATATGGACTTAAATATTGTCCATTTAAATATTGGCTTTAAATATTTTCAATTTAAATACTGCACAAATACATTGGAAAAATGGTAAATTGCATTTAGTTTACATAATATAAACATAAAGATTTTTAAATAGTTGCCCCTAGGCATGGGACGATAACCGTTTTCAAGGTGTACTGTGGTTTGGAAAAGTCAAGGTTTTAAAACCGCCAAAATTTTCTACTATACCGTTCCCAAGGTATGTGTAAGATTTTTTTTCATATTTTAATTGTTTTTTTAGGACAACAGTATCTCCAGCAGAAAATATATCCAAAGATGCCGTTTTAAATTGTAAAGAAATCAGTGTTTTTGAAACAAACGAAGACAGCAGAAGTCAATGATTAATTTTCATTATTTAGTCTGTGTTTACTGCTCCAAAATATTTTAAATGTTTCTCAAAATAAAATATTTCATGTTCAAAGGGGAAAAGAGTTTTTGCTTTTTACCCAGACATTTAAAAATAATATATATTAGAGCATTAATCACAATACCGTCAAACTGCAAAACCATATTTTTATCCAGGGTTATCATACCAATCTTAAACCCGCTCATGCCTAGTTGCACCATATGCACCATTTCACATTTTAATATAAAAGTACTCAATAGTTTTCATTTCTAGCAATGTTTTTTTTGCAGTTTTACAAATAATGTTACAAATAATTTTTTTCAGTAAATTGTGTCAATTTAAACATACACTACCTGAAAAAAGTCTTGTCGTCAATCCCAGTTGTAAGAGCAACAAATAATATCTTGACTTCTAGTTGATCATTTGGAAAAGTGGCAGATTTTTCTGATAAATCATCTGTTGAACTGCATCTCAATCATCACAAATACTGCAGAAGACCTATTGGAACCAGCATGGGCCCAAGATTCTCACAGAAATCAGTCAAGTTTGGTGAAGGAAAAATCATAGTTTGGGGTTACATTCAGTATGGGGGCATGCGGGAGATCTGCAGAGTAGATAGCAACATCAATAGAGCTATCAAGACATTTGTGCTGCCCATTACATTACAAACCACAGGAGAGGGCAAATTCTTCAGCAGGATAGCACTTCCTCTCATACTTCAGCCTCCACATCAAAGTTCCTGAAAGCAAAGAAGGTCAAGGTGTTCCAGGATTGGCCAGTTCAGTCACCAGACATGAACATTATTGAGCATGTCTGGGGTAAGGAGGAGGCATTGAAGTTGAATCCAAAGAATCTTGATGAACTCTGGGAGTCTTGCAAGAACGCTTTCTTTGCCATTCCAGATGACTTTATTAATAAGTTATTTGAGTCATTGCAGAGATGTATGGATGCAGTCGTCCAAGCTCATGGGAGTCATGCACAATATTAATTCTTTTCACTCTGCACCATGATATTATATTCTATACTGTACATTATTTCTGTTAAGTGACAAGACTTTTGTCTAAGCAAAGTCAGACCTTACTGTCGTAATTAAGTAATTAAAAATCAAGGCATGATCGTATTTTATTTTGGTAAAATAAGCGTAATCTAGAGGCCTTTGCCTTTCATATAAGCCACTTCTGATACTAAATGATTAACTTGAAGTCAAGTTATTATTTGTTGTTCCTAAAACTTGAATAGGCGACAAAACTTTTGTCAAGTACTGTATTGTAAAAAAGGAATTGGTACATTTACAGTAGTTTAAACAGATAAAATCGCTGCATAATATGTTAACATAGTGTTTCAATGTGCAATAGTAACCGGCACCAATTCTTACACTTAAAAAAGGTTTGGTGTAGAAACAAGTTAGACAATTAATTACTATAGGAATACACTAATAAAAATAAATTAATTAAAAATGGAAGTAGTGTGAAAAGACAAATAGTACAAATAGGAATCCATTATTATTGGCCACGAGGTGCTTGTACTGTGTAACACTAAACTACTACCTTCAAAACAGTGCACTTCCTAGCCTACGACTTAACAGTTACAAAACAGCTCTTTGACCTTTAACATTGACTAAATAGCACAGTTTTGTAATAGTATAACATTTGAACACCGGTAAAAACCAGTTATGACTGACTTTTGCATCTCAACAGGCAATGTTCCTCCTTCCAAGACATGCAATTATAGTAGGCGTCCTGAACTTCCCGCTTCCATTCAGCTTTCTCGTTTTATGATCGAGGATTTGTATCTATGTATATGCATGTGTGTGTGTGGCAGAAGCATGCAAGGGTGTTAAGATGAGGCGCTGTTAAATTCAACCACACAGTGACTCACGCTCTGTGAGAATCCAAAGGCATCTGCCATTGTTAGCTTTGCCCCACAACCTACGCGCTTCAGAAAGTGATGAGTCAGAGACAGGCAAAGTGCGGGCGCATCTGTTCACGACTAATCTATTCTCCAAACTTATACACTAAAGTTAGAGATGCACTTCTATGCAAAGAAACTGTTGGAAATAAGAGCATGACCTTTGTCGTGAATCATCATTTATATTTTTAACCTTATTTATTTATGTGTGTGATAAATTTGGCTGTATCAATGCAAACTGAACTAATTATGGCAGAAATGTTTATTTTTATATTGAATGTTTAATATTTGTGCATTTCCCATAGGTACAAAAAGGGTCATACTCTGTACTTTCAACTGTTCCCACAAAAAAAGTGTCTGATGAATGTTTATCCGTTTTAAAGGCAAATACTGCGTCCTAATTCGCATATATCTGTCCAAATTAGTACTAGTATGTATGTCCCATACAAGCGGCAACCTCCCGCTCTCCCTCGGGAAGCCAATACGGAAGTAACTGAAACTGCAATTCATTGAAAGAACGATTTTGGGTCATATAGCTAATATTACCCTTCGTGACAACTGTGAGGGGGGTGAATTTTTTTATAACTCATCCATTTCCTTTATATTAGGTTATATTAAGTTTGCATAATTAAGGGCGTGGCCACTTGAGTGACAGCTAGGTCTCGCTGGTCGCCGTCACTTCACCTCAGCTAATTACGGCTGATTAGCCGCTGATCTCGGCATATTCATCGTATTTTTGTGTTGTTTTATGTGGCTTTACACAGTCAGTTGCCTTTTGGAATTATTTCCTACAATTATCAGATAATATGGCATGCTGTGTGCACTTAATTGTGCTCACAAGCCATTCACGTGGCCTCCATTTGCCAGGTGAGTGTAATTATATACCATCTCTATGAAAGTATTTGTTTTATTTAAGATCATTTATCATTTATAATGTTCTTTAAAGCTGTAATGCACTCCAGAATCTGACAGATTATTAGCTGTAGGCTTTAGAACAGGCATCTGAAGCGTTGTCATACAGTGTTCTGCCTGGACTTTATAATTAGCCATTTACTAACACAGACTATATCTGAAGTTTTTGGAAGTAATTCGCACTTTCCTCCTGTTGAAAAACGTCATGAGCGCAATGCTTAGTGGCTCAATGTGTAATGCATTGAGCCACTAAGCATTGCGCTTATGACGTTGCTTATGAAACAGTGTTTTTAAAAGTCTAAACACTTTATTGATAAAGTGTACAACCAAGCACATGTGGTCAGAACACAAACGAGTCGCAGGTGATGATGTATTAAGCGTTTCTCCCATAGAAAAGCCCATCTAAGCAGAATGCCAGCATGCGTCTGTAGCTCCGCTCACGCTCCGCCTCTTTGCCCTTGTACGGTATGCCCGGGGTTGGTGCGATGACGTGCAAACAAAATGGCGACGGTCGGCCACGCCTTCTGGTAGCTTCTTTTGGGTTCTTCATAAACCTATAGGTGACGTCACGGATACTACGTCCATATCTTTTACAGTCTATGGTCCCATACCATAACATGTTAAAAAGACGGCCAAAGGTTCCCACAATGGTCTACTATTTCCAATAAAAATTCAAGGTGTAGAACCGTTGTACTCTAACCGCTAATATTGAACACAATTGTCAGTGTTGCCAGATATAGCTGACTTTTTCCCGCCCAAAAATTAGATTAATATTTAATTTAATTTCTTTCAATCGAAATTAACCTAGTTACTTTAACGGTCATCATTTTTAACCATACAGCAACCAACACCAGCAGTCACAGAACCACAATATAACTGGATCACATCGAAACACTGCCCCCCTTTGACCCCCACACTGCACTTATTATTGTGTAGATTATTACACTACCTATTAGAGTATGTTTTACTTTCGAAATGGGGTATAAATTCGTCTCATTTGGCGTTTTAAATTCTTTTGAACATAATTAGGTGCTGCTTGTCAATCAGACAATGCTTCTCTGTTTGTTCTTGCTGTCATTTGTGGAAATTGATCAATTGAAATGATCAATAGCAGTGTTATGATAAACCACTGTGAGTTTAACTGCGGGCACTTCGTGAAGCGCGTGCACTCGAGGGGTTGTCAGATTTTGATACAACTTTCCTTTACCTCCTCTTGCGGATGGGCCCACGTGGTTTGCAATATGCACTGGTTACTAACTGAATGGAGTAGGCGCACACAGTTATGTTTTGTAGTTGCATATAAAATTTACGTTTTAAAACCGCTCAAATTTTGTCAACCCACCTATGCCATTTTTTAGCCGCACAATCAAATTAAAAATCGCCCAATTCGGGGGGAAACCGCCTAATCTGGCAACACTGTATTGTGTGCTGGACGTGAGTTTGATTAGTACAAACCACTGACTATAAAAAATGGACGACACGACAGCGCCATTTTCTATTAAATGCTGTGAAGGAAAAAACGCCTCGTGACTCTGTAACATGTAACATCTCAGCACTCCAAATAGGCATAGACTTAGCCTTTAAATTGGCCAACACACCAATGAAAAGAAGTCTTTCTTAACAAATTAAATTAAAATAAATTCTAAATTATGAGGGGTATTTGGCAATAACGAAATTAGGATAAAGACTGCAGGATTTGTTTCGCCACTTCTCTCCACAATCTGGGCTTACAGTGACGTTGAAGCTGAATATTAAACGAATAGCCTATATACTCTGTCTAAATTATGATTTTATGGTTAAACTAATATTTATTTATAATTTAAAAAGCCTTTACTCACCAAGATTAGGCTAAGTGTTTTTGTGGAGGAACATTGTTGAATCCACTGTGAATGGCTTTAGCGCAGTCGTGCACTCAGGATGGTGCATCCAGCAGCACCGAACACCCTTTCACTGCTGCTGCTACAGGCCGAGATGCATAGTTCTGATCTGGCTAATTTTGCAAGTTTTGGGTAGAATTGTTTGTTTATCTACTACCAGCCAAAAACTTCCATTTAATTTGTCATGACAGCGGTTTCAGTGTAGTGAGCGAGTGACCTCATCCTTCCCTGTCAGCTTAATATACATACATTGCTGTTTAGCGCTCTACCGTAATACGCAGTGTATGAGTGACCGCCGAAATACCTTGGCGGCTAGAATGACCCTTCCTTCTGAACTGGCGGCTGGCGTGAGCGCAGTCAAAATTCACTCTTTTTAACTTCTCCGTCATTATTTGTTTTACTTTTGCAGGCATGGATTTTAATGTTGTAACAAACGATTTGATAACTTTCTCGCGCTAATCGAAATGCATCACATGACTATTCATTACTGCCCAAGGCCGAGCCCGGCCGGAACCCGTCTAAAATGATGGAAATTAAACCCGAACCCGCCGGGTCCCGTTGGGTTCGAGCAAAGATCTTCAGCTCTAGCAACTCGGATAAAATGTGTAAACAAATATGGCGGACGCGCGAGACCAACTGTCAAGTAGAGGATTCGGTAAAGTTGTTATTAATGACTATTAATTAATATCTAACTGGAAAATATTTAAATCTCATTTTCTGTGGTAGATTTCATTTGCAACAGCAATGTGAACATAAAGATGTATTTGGAACTTCTGAATGCATAATTATCCAAAGACCTAAGGAGATTTCTCTGCATGAAAGACTCACGAATGGCAGATTAACATGTATCTGAATCTCCAATAAGGTAGGTAATTAAATATGAAAGAAATGTTGACGTTGTTTGATGACACTGCAACTGAGTTTGGAATCATGGGAGTTGTGGTCTTCATTACATACTACTGGACTCCTGCAGAAATCATGCTCATGGATCAACTAAAGTATGGTAGTATGAAAGAGAAAGGCTGAAAGGTTGAAGCAAAATGAGATGCTGAAGCAATTTCTAATAAGACACGAGCAAGATACAACACAGAAGCAGTGGAGCTTTTAATTTGCTAGTCCATTTTAGGGTTTTGCTATATGCTGCTCTGTGCAGTCCAATAAAATGCTCAACATATTAACGTGTCTTTTCTAGAAACTTATACACTAAAGTTAGAGCTGCAGCACTTTGCAAAGAAACACTTGGGAAGAACATGACCTTTCTGTGTCATGCAGCATTATAGGCAATTTTAAAAATATTCTTTACATTTGATAAGTTTGTGTGATAAATGTGGCTGCATTTATGCAAACAGAATTTATTTTTGGCAGAAAGGTGCATTTTTATTGAATGGTTAGCATTTGCTTATTACATTTTAGGCAGAAATCAGGACGTTCAATTGTCCCTAATGAAACCAATCAAAAGCTGTCTTTCATTCCTTGTTATGGCTTGGTCACACTAGAGTTTGAGCATGCGAAATTCTGTCATTCGGCGCTGCGGGATTAAACAAGATGATATTATTTTATATTTCTGTACAGAGACGTCATGTTTTGAACTTTGACTGTTCTCACGCAGCCACGTGATGCGATTTCATTGGTCAGAGTTCACCAAGCTTGAACTTTACATGCAGGAAACTGCGAAAATTGACGCACGAGCTTGCGTTTCCAGTTTGCCGCAGTCTCATTGTGTATGAATGGAACTCTATGGGGCGAAAAGTGCATTGTGACTGGGGCTCATGATAATCAGGACTAAGGGCCAATCCCAATTCTACCCCTTAGCCCTTCCCCCAATTCTCTTTAGTTTAAAGGCGTAGGGCTAAGGGGAAGGGGTGAACAGCCCTTCGAACGAAGATTTTTCAGGACCACACTCGAAACCAAGGGGTAAGAAAATTTCCCAGAATACACCAGCTACAACGGCAGAATAGTTGCACCCGGAAGTAAGGAGATCCACAAATTAATATTTTTGTCATTATTAGAAATTTTTACAACAAACAAGCACATGCTTTAATACATTCATAACCCTCTTCGTGTTTTAACGTCATGCTTTTTAAAAAAGCGCTAAAATAAAAACCGCTAAATTTTGCGATCTACAGTATAATCCATAATAATAACTCCTGCACAGCAGTCCCACAACATTCTGACACTCAAATACTCTGTCAGAAAAGTCTAGAGGCTGGAAATGAGCTTTTTACAGTGTCTGCTATAATGTTAATGTTGTTTTCGTATGTTTACATTGATGAATATGGCCACTGTGTAAATGCACAGTATAGTTACGATCTTATTGCCACATTAGATCGTTATGATAATATATGATTTCAGTAATTTCCTGAAGATAAATACCAAAAAAATAACACAACTGGAATAACTACAGCAGTCATGATTGTCTGATCTCATATAAAGCAGAAGATCGCGATGACATATGATGACGTGTGCAGGTGCTGTAGTGGTGTCCCATTTCCTAGGGGTAAATTAAGCCCTTCCCCTTCACACTCGGTTTTAAGGACCATGGGGAAGGGGTAGGGGTACAAAAATAGAACTGGGATTGGGCCTAAATGCATTAAATTGCTACCATGTGATTGGATAGTTAGTATTTGCAATAACCAGCAGTTGAACAGATGTACCCAATAAAGTGGCTGATGAGTGTTTATGAGTGTTTTGAGGGCACAGTATGTAATTTTCGCCCCTAGATGGCGCACATTCACAACAAACAAAGGAATATTGGATGACACCGTAACAGTGTAAAATCACAGACCTCATTATTAAATCCTATGGGACTCCTGCAGTCTATTGCAAAGCACAAAATATGAAATCATATTTTCTATAAAACCAAACCTAAAAATCTATAGTGTATCACTAGTTAAAATGGCTTATTTTTCTGGATTTGAACATTCTTCTAAACGTCTGGGATAATGTAAGTATAAAAGTCAGCCAAATATTTAACACTGTTCTAGTGGTTTTTGTATTTGAATGAAAATAGATCTGACATATTGTGCCTTTAATGTAAACAAAAACAGTTGTTTAACTTACCGTCTGAAAAAAAGAACAAGTTTCATTCCCCTTACTAAATCTGATGTTTTCTTTTTGGCTGTTGGCATGAAGTAAAACACTCACAGATGTCCAGTAGCAGAACACATCTGGCTTATGTTTGTGTTCTCATCCATCACTAGCTATAACTTAAATCTTGAAATGGAGATTAAATAATCTAAATACATATAAAAATTGTTGCAACCTGGCTCAGAGGAATACAGAAATCATCTTTTTTGGATTTTTGTGGTGGTGATTTTGGATTTTACAAAACATTTTAATTACAAATGCTATGAAATGCACTTTACTTACATAATAATGCATTTATTTTTGTACAGCATCATTCTACAAACAAAATGTGGTTTTACAATACTATAACTGGTGAACACAACAAAAACAATATTTCTGGAATTAGTAGCCCAAAACTAGTAATGACAAGTATCCATCCAATCTCATATTTAAGTAGATGACTCAAAAATAAAGTTTAAATTTAAATAAAAGGACTAAAAGTAGATCGTACAGCATTGAATATCTTATTTAGCAGATGAATGCAATTCTAGCATGTAAATGAATACTCCTAATACCTCAACAAAAAGACAGAAATTAAAGTTTGAGCTGTTTCCTCTAAAAGGTGAACCTCTTTTACCTTTTCAATACTCGCATTGAGAGAAATTGAAAGCTGAAGGTCTCTGCTCGTGGTATTTCACACATGTGAAGGTCGGCAAGAATCTTAATTCATGAAACAGGCGCGAATCAGTATCCCACACTCTCACTACACCCACAGATCCTTCTGCCATATGGCTGAAAAAACCACTTCTGCCCACTTCCCATCAAAATGAACACGCTGAACGCTTCTCCTTCCAGAAGCACAGTGAAAAGACAAAGCAGAAAGATTGCAGTGAGGCAGATGATGGATAAATATAAAAATATTTATTTTGTATCATAGAAACATGAACTTTATAGGTACAGAATTTCAGTCAAACTGCAGATTTTGGCTTCAATTCCAATTTTCTTCGGAAATACCACGTTTATAAACAGCCGAGTAAGATTGTAGAATGTACATGAACTAAATATGCAAAAGGAAAAACAACAGACATGCTCAGTGTAGACACAAAAGATGCAGATATAACTACTGCAGTCCTTGATGGCATTTTTGATGGAGTTTTTTAACATCCTTTATTAATGTGCAATTCTGAAATCTCAGTGCAGACAAGTTAATGTTGCAGCGCGACGTACGGGCAGGTGCGACAGTCCAAATGACCCACTTAAATATATTTAAGTCGTCCAAAATAAGGTTAGAGTTAAGGATCAAACTCGGATGCGTGATGGATCGGTGTACATACATAGTGACCATTTCCTGCCCTCAGTTGGTCTTCCTGTTGCGCACCTCCACTATTTCCCTTCTCTCCTTCAGAAAGTTCCCGAAAGCACCAGCCTCTTTACTCTCTTCTGTGACTGTTGACAGAAAACATGTGTTAACAGGGTTCAATAGCAATTGTTTACATCTATCCATATAGAAATGCAACAGTATGAAAATTTCATACCACAATTTTGACTATTTATCAATATTATCATGGTTTTGTTCAAATAAACTGAAAGCTCATTCGTCTTTTCCTTTAGCTTAGTCCCTTATTGATCAGAGGTTGCCACAGCCGAATAAACTGCCAACTATTCCAGCATATGTTTTACTCATACGGATGCCCTTCCAGCCATAACCCAGTACTGGAAAACACTCATTCACACACACACACACACTCATACACTATGGCCAATTTAAGTCCAGTAAGGACTTCCATGACATTACATATGCTGGGATATGAATTACTAAGGTGCTTGATTAAAAATAAATGGTGCTTTAAAGAGCCCCTATTATGCATTTAAAAAGGTCATATTTTGGTTTTGAGGCTCTTCGACAACAGTCTGATATGCATGCAAGGTCAAAAACACTTTCATAGTCTTAAAATATGCATTTATTTTTACCTAATTATCCCAATGACTCTTATATGATTTGTTCAGCGATTCATTTGTTCGCAAACCCCTTCTTTGCGCGATGCTAATCTGCGCTGATTGGTCCAATGACCCAGTCTGTTGTGATTGGTCCTCTGTGTTCAGCGTGAGACAGAGAGAAACTTCCACCATAGCTTATTAGTGTGTATGTGTGAGCCCAATCCAGGAGTGCATTAAAGCATTGCAGTTAAACACTAGGGTTGGGCGATGTTGACCAATTTGGCATTGTACGATGTTTAATGTGAAACATCGCGATGGAATCGTAGTCGTAGGCGGGGGTGTTTGTTGTTAAATATCAATTAATTCATAACGAATTAATTAATTGTAGCCTATCGTTTTCACTACCTGACCCACGTGGTCTTTGCCTAACCCATAACCAAACCATAAATAAATAGTTACACACAAATTACCACCTGTCAATCCCTTTTTTCCGCGGGACTCTGGCATGAATAGGCTGTTATAATGGCTTTTTTCCCACAGCTGGTGGAGGAGACGAGAGTTCGTTTGGAGTTCACTGTAATTTGTATTGTGATTAATGATAACTTCATTATTTTATTACTATTTTGAGGAAGCAATAACAAGTAAAGATGCTAGGGCTCAACCATTTCGGCATATGCGCCCGAAATTTTATGCGACCTAAAGTATATATTTGAAAGCATTTGTGGGAGTGCATAAATTGTTGCTGTGCGACCTGTTTTCACTGCAAAATCCTCACCGTGTGCGCGGATTTAGGAGACATTTATGCAGAATGCACCTTTGCACCTAAAGACGCCAAACGCAGTGCTCAGGAACAGATTAAAACAGTTGTTATGCTGTGAACTTGCAATGCAATGCTTGCCCCGCCTTTGTGCTCTTCTTATTGGCCCACTGCTCTAGAACTAAACGCAAATGAGTTGGTTAATATCAGCTGTCAATCACTCAGTCAATGCCATCTGCCTTCACATGACAGGAGCTACAACCGGCAAAATGTGAAGTGCTGAAGATGAGAGAATGAAAATAACACTGACAGATTTAGTTTTAGAATTCACCTGAAGTTACTAATAATGGCACATCTTATTAGTGATCATGTGCTGAATGTTAATCCACCATTTTACACATAGAAGACTTCCAGTGGCTTCAAGTCCGCTATGAAAACATCTAAAGCCATTCACTTTAAAGTCTGTGGGATGGGGTTTGCAGGTAACAGCGTTTGCCACTGAATCTACACATTTTAAGCGCAAAAGGTACTGTATAATCCTTCATTTAATCCTCACCATGCTGTCAGCCGTGTAAGCGGCAACCATAAGTAAAATATAACACAGTTCATGAAAAGACCGTTATTGCTATTAAAATGACATGCAAATAATAAGTTATATATCAATATACATGTGGGGCGGGGCGATGGATCACGATGCTGGCTCAGCATCGTGAAGTTCATCGGCTATCGGCGATGGACGATGGCATTGTCTAACAGCCCAACCCTATTAAACACCAGCATATTGCTCTATTCTTAACCATGACACACATTCAGTATTAATCCACACAGTGGCAAAAGCTGAACTATTTTGAAACTTGACCGCTGCAAGTGTGAAGGAACAGCTGAAGGTGGCCATTGCAAACGCATTTAAATCCGTAAACAAAGCGGCATGTGTCGTGTTTTCAACGTGGTTTTAGAAGAGATATGAGTTAACCAGACACAGTCCAAGCGGTTACAAGTAATAAAACAAAATTAAATACACATTTTGCAAGCTAGAGAAAACATGGAGGCAACCATTTTAATCGCACTTAAGTTACTTACACTTGTGAGATGGAGAAAGGAACTGATCCATGAACTGTTACTGTAAAGTTCCTGTCAAGCTCTGACAAAGCCCCATATAGTCTTTTCTGATACTTACTTTAACAAACGGCCAACGAATCCCTCGTTGTAAGCGTGTAGATTGCTGAAGCACTCGTCACAAAAATGACGAGAACACAGCACAAGGCTGGGGCTATAATGCTGAGGTATTTTTGCAATAAACTTCAACCACTGACTCTTCACAACCTCATCTTTGGGTAGGGAAAATAACATTAACTTTCCCTCACACTTCAGAGCACAGCGTCTTCACGACATCAATTTCAACGTTTCAATTTTCCCGGGTTTGTGCACGCATGGCTTGAGTTCCATATCAACATCACGCCGACACGGCTAAAGATTTGTTACCCCAGCAATTCATTTGAACCACTCTGAGTCGACTCTTTTATAGATGAATCAATAGTTTTAAACATGGTGCACTTTTAGATTTAAGCCTTAGCTGGATATTTCACTTCACTTAGTGCTTTGTTACACACTGCATGGAAGGTCATTTTCAAAAACCCATAATAGGGCCTCTTTAAAAATGGTCCTTGAAAGTCCTTGAATCTGCTGTTCATTAAAGTGTGGAAACCCTGTAAAGTGTTACCAAATCTTTTTAGGAACCTGCATAGGTTTGCGGAGAAAGCAAGAATCTAATTAATGAAGTCTCGTTTCAGCAGTTTGTTATCACTTCTCCCTTTTGTGAGACAAAAACTCCCTTTATCTGTACATTGATCTTTGAAACGTTGCTGACTTTTTACATTCACATACAGTTATATTGCACACTGCAAGGAATTTAATTTCTGATAAAGCGTAACAGAGGCAAGTGTTAAGCGATCTGTGTAGGATCATTCTCACCTGTGTGATCAATATCATCAGTATCGCTGTCTATTTCTTCCTCAGCTTCGTCTGGGTTTCCGCGGGTAAAAATGAGGTCACTGGGTCCACCAAGATCTGGGGCTTCTAAACAATGACATATCCAGATATACAGATTAGATGCATACAATTTTCAAATGCATTAAAAAAAATCGTTTAGATAGGAGTCGTTTAACGCATTAACAGTAGCAATAAAGTAAAATCATCCTAAAAAAGATTCCCATTTTCAAATAAATGGCTATATTCATTCATTTGTTTTCTTTTCAGCTTAGTCCCTTTATTAATCACGAGTCGCCACAGCAGAATGAACTGCCAACTTATCCAGCACATGTTTTACGCAGTGGATGCCCTTCCAGCCGCAACCCAACACTGGGAAACACCCATACACTCTTGCATTCACATATGTCTTTGGACTGTGGGGGAAACCGGAGCACACAGAGGAAACCCCCATTAACACGGGGAGAACTTGCAAACTCCACACAGAAATGCCAACTGACCCAGCCAGGGCTCGAACCAGCAACCTTCTTGCTGTGCGGTAATTGTGCTACCCACTGCACCACCATGACACCCCCTAAATGGCTATTATTTATCCTAAATGTATTACTACAGAAACATTAAGAAAATTTCCTTCACAAAATCAGCACATTAAAATGTCACTTTATTTTAAGGTGACGTAGTTGCATTGCAACTATTCATTTAACTACTGTAAAATATTAATTAATTACATGTACTTACTATATGGTTGGGCTAAGAATTTGGGTTGGGTTTAGGGTTAGTTATGTGTAATTATGCATAATTCATTGTAAATACTACAGTAAGTGCATGGAACATGTGTAACTACGTCACTTTAAAAGAGTTACCCATCAAAATGGTTTCTGATAGATGAAGAAACACTGAGAAGTGGAGTAATAAAGATGAAAATGAATAAAATTCTAAAATACTTTAAAGTGTATAACTTTCAGAAAGGTCTGGGAAAAGGGGTTGATATATAAAGAAAATAAAAAGACATGTTCAGCTAACTAAACCATAATTGGTACAGAAATGGAAACCTCTGCTGTTTGACTTTATCATGCAGGTTACATTTTATTTATTCATTCATTCATTTTCTTTTTGGCTTAGTCCTTTTATTAATCTAAGGTCGCCACAGTGGAATGAACCGCCAACTTATTCAGCATATGTTTTACGCAGCGGATGCCCTTCCAGCTGCAACCCACCACTGGGAAACATCCACACACATACACTACGGACAATTTAGCTTACTCAATTCACCTATACCGAATGTCTTTGGACTTGTAGGGGAAACCGAAGCACCCGGAGGAAACACACGTGAACACGGGGAGAACATGCAAACTCCACACAGAAATGCTAACTGACCCAGCCGAGGCTCGAACCAGCAACCTTCTTGCTGTGAGGCGATCGTGCTACCCACTGCGCCACCGTGACACCCCTATTTATTTATTTATTTTTCAAAAAAAGTTGTGTGTATATATATATATTAGTTTAAAAGTATTTATTGTAGCTTAGTGCAGTATAACTGTGACATGGCAGCATTTTTTAAATTCCATTCTTTTTTGTTAATGTTTTTTTTCTTTCAATCTGTATTGTTAAAATTGTACATTAAACTAAATCAAAATAAAGGTAATAAAAAAAATACATTCAAATATAAAACAGGTACCCTATACATCATTTACTTCAGGCAGGCATTTGAATGAGATGCATAAGACATGGCGGAATGGTGGCTCAGTGGTTAGCACTGTCACCTCACAGCAAGAAGGTTGCTGGTACGAGTTCCGGCTGGGTGAGTTGGCATTTCAGTCTGGAGATTGCATGTTCTCCCTGTGTTCGCGTGTTTCCTCCGGGTGCTCCAGTCAATTGAATAAACTAAATTGTCCACAGTGCATATGTGTGTGTGAATATATGGGTGTTTCCCAGTACTGGGTTGCGGCTGAAAGGACATCCGCTGCGTAAAACAAATGCTGGAATAGTTGGCGATTTATTCTGCTGTGGCGACCCCTGAAATAGAGACTAAGCTTAAGGAAAATGAATGAATGCATGCATGCATGCATAAGACACTAGAGTCCCACACATAGGAGCTGTCTGAAGACAAATTTGATGCATGACAAAATGTCTTGAAATACAACATCTGAACAATGTCTATAGGTTTGTTATAAGCTTAATAATGGACTCTGATCCATTAAATTATAATTATAATTAAAAAATTAAATATTGCACACTGAAGATGGAACAGCTACTCTGCTTCCTACCACTAAGTGCAATATTTTCTAAGAATTCAATGGCATGCTGTGAATTAATCTTTGCTTCCCGTTTCATAATATTACTCTTTATACTGCATTTTTTGATAAAGTAAATGCAGCCTTGATTAGTTTAACAAATGTCCTTTAAATAATATTGTTACATACATTTACATTTAGCTGATGCTTTTGCTCAAAGCGACAAACGATTGAGGAGGCATTCAGCGATTCAACAAGACGAAGCAATACACACAACGGGTGCTAATTATACAAAAGAACCATTAGTGCTCAGAGAATTAGGTGCTAGAGTAAGAAGGAGGGAGTGTTTTTTTAATAGAGAGAAGAGTGTTTCTACGGGTGGTTTGTCAAGCCCACTCACCTGTGTGAAGCACACTTCATAAATGCACAATGTTTAGAGAAATGGAGTGATTGTAAGAGAGTGTCTGGTGCAAATGTGCAAAAGCTGGTCGGTTAAAGTGTCAGAGAGATGAAAGAGAGTGTTTTCTACAGGTGGTTTGTCAAGCCCACTCACCTGTGTGAGGTACACTTAGAATTGCATAATGTTATGAGGTTGTTGTGTGGTGTGGTGGGGGAGAGAAAAGGGGGTCCTGGTTTTGTTCACAGATAGATCGCGGCAGAGATGGGATTTTAGTTGTCGTTTATTTTCTCATCTAAACATCTGAAGTTATTTGTGAAGCTTTTAAAGTTGATGAATGACTTTTCAACTATCCTTCTCTCTCTCTTTTTTGAATGAACTGAGACGTGACTGTTCTGAATGAATGTACCAGTAGGAGCTGCAGTTTCCATGGGAACCGCTCCCATGTCTTTCCGAAGGCGTTCCAACTGCTCCTGTTGTTTCTGACTCTGAGCTTCGGCCTGAGCAAGAGAGGAAAGTAATAATAATAGTCAGAAATGACCTTTGATTCTCATGGAACAAAAGGAGGACATGCGCTTGCACTTTTTATTTGTCTTTCAAATAAAAAAAGGTTTAATAATATGTGATGGAAGGATGTTTGCAAGACATGGCCAGTTGATTCATGACTAGCAGCCCACACCAGTCATCATTACTCACCAACTCTCTGTGCAGACGTTCATATTCAGGACGATACTCACTGCAAGACAGAAAAACACACATTGAGAGCTTGTAGAATTCCATTCACTTATTCTTCAATATACTGTATAAAAAAAACATACACTTAATGCACAAATATTGAACATGTACAAATAGGCATCACCTTTATACCAACTGCAGGTTTATATATTATAACTTTAACTGTTAAAAGCTATTAGTTACTATTTAATGTTATTAGTAACTAATAACCTTAACTTTTCTGATTTTGATTGTAATGCAATAATGTGCACCTTTTGTAAAGCTGCTTTGAAACAATAATTATTATGAAAAGCTCTATACAAACAAACTTGAATTGATTGAATTACATTTTTTGGATGCTATTGGATTGGACTGAATTTCCTTATGGGTTAATAAAGTGTCTAACTATAACATATAGGTAAAATATGACATCAAGTCATAGAGAGTATTAAAAGAGTAAAACTGTAATAAAGCTTTATTAAAAATGTTTAAATAAAATCATAATGACTATAAAACTCACTCTATGTAACAATGGTTTACTTCTCAAACAATCTTGCTTTTACCCATTTGTCAGCATATGTATAATACAATTAAGCATTATCTTTCTATCACATTTGAATGAGCAGAGGTTTGAATAAGCATGCTTCTCCATTTTTACATAGATATGTTAAGCTCATTTCACAAATGTTTTATACAATTTATTTTCACTTCACTTGCGACTGATTGCTTTCTATGCGATTTGGTTCATTTAATTTGATGCAGACGCTAAAAGTGGATGTCTTGTTTTTGTCAATTGAACTATTTTATTTAGTTTATTCTGTTTTATATTTAAATTTTTCGCTAACATGTCAATTTCAGCCATTTCTGTACTAAACAAATCTGTTTTAGTTAATTCAGCGTACAGTATATTCAGGAAACAGAGAGTGAAATTCAATTCATTTCAAGACCTTTTTTAAGACTCTTTCCATACATTTAAAAAACCTCATCGCCGCTTTAGGTTTCAACTGGTAACATTAGTGACATTTTAACTCATTAAACAGTGTATTTACTCAATACTGATTGTAAGAAACTAATCCTAAAGGAAAACAATATTCATAAACTGAATAAAAATGCTAATCTAGCATTATGCTATAGAACATCAGGAAAAACGGTGTTGCCTTGGTTACTGCAGTAAACAAAGCAGCGTGATGTCAAATCTAGCAGGACTTCATTGATTTCATGAACTACACAGCATCCCAATATTGGCAGATTAAATTGAGGCAAACTTCAGCATACAGCTAAACGTATAATCAAAAATGATACAAAATTTAATACCTTGTAACATAGCATTTAAGACTTTTTAATACTTTTTAAGGGCCTTAAATTACTCTAAATTAAACATCAACATTTAATACTCTTTAAGACCACACGGACACCCTGTAGTTGCCAAGGAAACGTTTCAGATTTTTCAATGTTATTCATTTACGTTATTTTAGCTACAGTCAACAAGTGTTTTTTTAAATAGTTGGCATTTTAATAGAGCTCGGGAACGCGTCGTAAGCAAAGCAATGCATTCTGGGTGTTTAATTCAAGGGAGCCTGATTCCCATTAATCTCTATTGGTTTTTTTATATCATATATACACTCATGATCCGCTCCGGATCCAACCACTCTGCGTCTGGGCTCGGCTTCTTAGACACAAATATAGCGTTTATAAAGGTATATACATGTCAGACCATTTTATTTTGAGTGTTTGTGAGATGTTTTTCAAAAGATAATACTATAAAACGGTTGTTTTTCTGTTGTGATTTGCATTTGTTTAGCACTGCACTGCTGCGTTTGTCCACAAATATGGCTGACCGCATCTCGTCATGACGTAGACATTCCCGACCTCTATTCCTTTTAACACAGCCAACTGGGATACCTACGTTTCATATTCTTTTGCAGCATCTGCAACCTGCACGAACAGTTCATCAAGTCCAGACCCCGTCACTGCAGACACACCAACAACCTGCAGGACACAAAGAAAAGCTGAAACACTCCTGCACAGAACGCTCATACAGAAAAAAAACAACCTGACTCAAAAGAGAAATTGCAACTGTGACCTTAACGCTCAACAACACATTTCAGATACTGAGAGAATTATAAATCTGCGCTCATGTCATGCTTTTTATTAATGGTTCTAACCAAAGTAAGCATATCAATATTAAGCTTAGGTGAAGCAACTACACATTTACATTACAATATTTCTAGCAATAGAATATCATGAAATAAAGGCATAGTGAAAATGAAAATAACCTCATCATTTACTCTCCCTCATGTCGTTTCAAACCTTTATGAGATTTGTTTTTTCTGGGACCCATTGACGTCCATAACAGAAAAAAAATTACTATGGAAGTCAATCGGTTCTAGCAACCAGCATTTAAAAAAATATCTTCTTTTGTGTTCAACATAAAAACGCAAATAGGTTTTGTACAAGTGAATGGCAAATATGATGTCAGAATTTTTATTTTTAGGTGAACTATCCCCTTAAACACTTGGTCAAGTAAGTTTCCTTAGCAATTTTTCCCAAATCAAGGTTGATATTTTAAAGCATCAAAACAAACACACCCACAACCCAACCGGACCATGGCCCTTTTTAATATCTTAATTATTAGACACTAGACAAGCCCATTACTGCTGATTGGATGCAAGTGTGCTTTGGCTAGAGTTTCAAAACGGTGGCAAAACATTTTTAAAAATTGCTTAGTAGTGCACTAAGCAACTATCTAGTAACCATTCAAAATAGGGCTGCACGATATTGAAAAAAACTGATATTGCAGTATTTTGTTTTTCTGCAATATACATTGCGATATGAATGCAATTTCACTAGATTGCTTGAATATCTCTATTTGGGAAAAAATCTTGAATTTAGATTGATTGGGGTGATTTTGTAAGGGTGTGAATAATGTATAAAAAAAATAATAAACAAATTTCATGCAACAATAATTACAATAGAGCAAAGAAAAACGTAAAAGAAACAGTGCTTTATGGTGTCCGGAGAGTCAAACATTATTCAGGAGCAGAAATTGATTAACGAAATGTAAAATAACACTGTATAGTCTTCATTGTATTAATAATTCAGTAAAATAATTTTTCTTTAAGGTTACAAATGTTGTACATTTTTGTGGCTAAATGCTTTAAATTCTCTTGAAATGCCTTTTAAAACAAATGCAAATGATAAAGATTGACTCTGTTATGGTTATACTTTGCCATGACTCCACAAATCTCATGTATTCTCAATTGTTGTGCTGATCAACGATAATCCTTCAACATTGCATATCCTGCTATATGACTATTGCGGACACACACATTGCGATATTGATACTGAAACCATATATTGTGCAGCCCTAATTCAAAACATACAGCAGTAATGCAGTGTAGTTAGACCAGTGTTTTAGACTGACCCTCAGGTTGGTGTAGAACTCATCCAGAACGAGACTCATGGAGCGCGTCAGGTTACTAACGTACGACGTCTCCTGATTCAGAGCATCTTGGAAGACCTCAAAGTCCTGCATCCACTCCACTGCAAAACTGTGATCAATGATGTCTGTCTGTTTCAACAACAGTTTACAGTAATGAAACGAACAAAAAATTAAAAACATGGAAGAAACAAACATGCTGCTGTGGGGATGACATGGTGGTATCTGCTAATAAACAATCTTAATTCTTGTTTTGTTTTAGAATTGTGTATACACCATTCGGGTCAAAAATGATCCGTCTTCAATAAACCTCTAAAATAAAGCAGCTAATTTTAATTTCAATCCTCAAATTATTCATTCATTCATTTTCCTTCGGCTTAGTCCTATATCTATCAGGGGTCACCACAGCAGAATGAACTGCCAAATATTCCGGCATATGTTTTACGCAGTGTATCCCCTTTCAGCCGCAACCCAGTACTGGGAAACACACATACACTATGGCCAATTTAGTTCATCCAAGTCACTTATATCACGTCTTTGGATTGTGGGGGAAAGCGGAGCACCCTGAGAAAACCCACGCGAAAACGGGAAGAACATGTAAACTCCACACAAAAATGGCAACTGGCACAGCCGGGACTCGAACCAGTGACCTTCTTGCTGTGAGGCCACAGTGCTAACCAGTGAGCCACTGTGCTGCCAAATCCTTAAATCTATTTTGCATAAAGAAACAACCTCATCTTCATCACAAACTCTCTGAATTTATAGGTTCTCTCTAATAAGTTTGCAATGCGATTTTTTTCATTAATGTTTAATCAATGGGCATAAAGGGTATATTTTCTAATGCTAAAGACACCTCCATAGGAGTACAGTTTAGCAAGACAGTATCCACAAAAAGTTGAAGCGACAGATTCTTATTGTGTTTGTGTACTATAGCACAATATTGTAGTATGGTGTGTGGTGGGGGTGTTTTCCAGTACTGGGTTGCGGCTGGAAGGGCCTCCACTGTGTAAAACATATGCTGGAATAGTTAGTAGTTCATTCCACTGTCAGGTCCCCTGATAAATAAGGGACTAAAGCAAAGGAAAATTAATGATTGAATGAACACTGTAGTATTGTAAGTCCCTTTAAGGCAATTAATTTCACTTGGTGGCTATCTTTGAAACACCTCTCAGGCAGTATGCTCGGGCATTCTATTTGAATGGGGAAACATCAAATTCTCCAAAATTGCTTGCCAAGCTTACGATTAAATTTCATATTAGGAATCACCAATAAAATTAAACAACAACTGTCTCTTTAGTTTCATTTCTAAAAGTTCGAATCACACAAAATCTGCAGAAAACACACGTCTGGTCCGAGCCCCTTCCCTGGAGAATCTTCAGTCGATAGCGATCGCTAATTGGCTCCTGTACTAGAAGGTGGGGCTTCATTCGCCGTATTGACTGTTACACTTTTCCCCATTCAAAACTATATGAGTGACACATCTTGTGTATTCTGTAGTCTTTGATTGTAGTGTGCACATGGTACCAGTAGTTTTTGTGATGTTTCATAGCTTTACTTATTGACCCGAAGGACAACCGCTGTACCCTAATTGTTTACAGCCTTCATGAAAATGTGAAAATTAATATTTTTTAACTAATATTTTAACCTGTTAGGGTAATTTTAGAAAAAGTCACCAAACGTTAAGATAAAAATGCGATGTTTTGATTTCTTTTTCTGCTGTTAAAATGGTGCCCGGGTCATTTTCGACCTGTAAGTGAACAGGAGGGTTAAAAAAACATGTATATATTAAAGTTTATTTCATTTAGTATTCTTTTTTTGGGTCAAACTTTACAATAAAGTTCCATTAGTTCACATTAGTTAATATATTTTCTAACATGAACTAAGAATGAACAAAACTTGAACAGCATTTATTAGTTAATTTCAACATTCACTAATGCATCATTTATACACAAAGTTAAGCTTGTAAACATTAACAAGCTGTGAGTTAACAAAAACTAACAATGAGCGACTATTTTCATATACTACTATTGACAAAGATGGACAAATACTGTAATAAATATAATGTCCATTATTTGTACATTTTACTAAATACATGAACTAATGGAAACTTATTAAATGTTAATAAATATTATTTAAATAAATGAATATATTAAATAAAAAAAATAATGCAAAAATAAAATTGCAGTATGGAATAAAATGATTACAATTTATTTTAAATGTACAATTAATGCTATTAGCAAACCATAAACTAGGACTTTTAGCTCAATAAACTACTAATTAGCTGCTTATTAGTTAGTAAGGTGGTCGCTGGGTTTAAGTATTGGGCAGGATTAGGGAGGTAAAATAAGATCATACTTTATAAGTGCTAATAAACATTTAATATCTTGATAATAGCCAATAGTAAATGGTGTGAACTGTTGCTTAAAGTGTTACCAATAAAATATGTATCCTGCCATACAGCTGTCTAGATATCAGTATCAGCATTTGCAAATAAAAATGTCCTCATGGTTTGACCAATAATAAACAAGAAGACTTTTTTTTCTTACCTTATTCATGACAACTATGAAAGGCAATTTGGTCTTGTAGAGAATGCTGAAAGAAAAGAAAAAATATGAATTTAAGCGTGTGAATGTAAGACTCAGAACCTTTAAGGCAGCACTCTGCGAAATGTTTTATGCATTTAAAAAGACCTGCAGGCGTAGAGCATGTTGGACATAAAGGTGACTGGATTGACACTTCGAGATGTATCCATCACATAAATGACCACACAGGGAAAAGAAGAGGCCTACAAAGAATAAATAAATGGAAAATATCATTAATAAAATATTTTATTTGCTATATTAAGTGATGTAGGCATAAGGGTTAAGACATAATATCTAATGTAGGTGTCCAAATCTAATTAAAATGCAAAAATTATTTAAACCGCATAGAAAGCATACAACATGAAAGCAAAGTGTGTAGTTTTTTTGTATTATATATATTTTTGTACTATAATAGTTTTATACTATAATGTACAATAGTACTATAATATTTTTTTTGCAAATAAAATATGGCAGAAATAATGTTCCACCATCATTCAGCATAAAAGATACTGTATTTGCATGAAAATAAAACAACATACTTAAATATAAAAAAAACTATTCATTTATATTTGAAATGACTGACCTTAATGCAGATAAATGAGTAAAACCTACTGACTTGAACGTGAGTGGCAAAATATAAAGATTTAAAAATAGTATTCTGCTCCTACACTTTGATCCTTAAATATTCTTTTAATGTCATCGAATGATTTTTCCTAAAAATGTCTGAGGACATTTTTGCTATTTAAACAATTATTACACCAAAGGACACATTTGTTGGTGTCTTCTGTAAATTACTGTAAATCAAAATGTATAATAGTCATTATATTTTTACTCCAAACTGGACTTTATTTACATTACTCCAAAAACTGAAAATAAAATAAAAATGAATGAAGGAAATTTACATTAACAGTGTTAAATAGAGTGACGTACCAGTGCTTCAGTTATGATGGTTCCAGACGCTGACCATGTGAATACCTCTATTTGCCCTGGAGTGTCAATCAAAACATAACTGAAAAAGGAATATTACACGGATCAGATGATGGTAATGAGAACAGAATATGCATATTCTTAAATATAGAGTACACAAACTTACTCATGATTACTTTGCTTTTTCTCAATAAACTTCATGACCTAATGGAGGAGATACAGAAACGGTAAATCAGAACGGAGATGTGGGAAAGTAAACGTGTAAAACAGCGACATCTGCTGAATATTTCAATTATGGTTCTACCTGATCAAATCGGGTTGCAAACAGATTCAGAGACGTGACGATTCCTCCATTTGGACCTAAACCATATCTGTTCTAGAGTCAAAGACAGTTCAGTTTGATAAAATACATTTTAATCTATCAACTTCAATGGCTTGATTCATTTGTGGTTCACTGGATAAAGATTTTGTAGAGATTGCACTCACACAGTGTAATGTCTAACTAAAATATATATAATTTCACTAGGTAAATGTTAGTTAATGTATTTACTAATGTGTTATTAAAAACCAAATAGAAGTTAATGCACTGTGAGTATATATGAACTAACAACAAACAACTTTATACTCATTAGCTGACAATAACATACATAAATGCATACTGTAATAAATGTATCTGTTCATAGTTTGTTCATGTCAGTAAATATATTAACTAACAATAACTAATACAACCTTATAGTAAAATGTTAGCAAAATACAATACAACTGAACATAACTATAATATTAATAAAATAAATACACCATGAAATTATTTTAATACATGTAACATTTCTAGGCACATTATACATTTACCTCATATTTAAGGAAACTAATTTTTTTGCTAAAACTGTGAACATGTTTGATTCTAAATAAAGTCATTAAAATATCACGTCTTCTGAAAATATGAGTGATTATGACCACATCATTTCAGGTTGAAAGGATACTGCTTCATGACTTCCTTGTAATTGACAGTGTCTCTGATGTCTGTAAAAAAACAAAAACAAAAAAACACTTGATCTTAGACCACTTTGATTACAAGATGCTAACCAATCATGAACATTAATAATTAAAATGCTAAATTGTCTAAGTGTTTTTTTAAAAAGGATAGTTTACAAAAAGAGTTGGGATAGGTGTAGATGTTAATAACTATGATAGTTGGGTTTAGAGTTGGGATAGGTGTAGATGTTAATAACTATGATGGTTGGGTTTAGAGTTGGGATAGGTGTAGATGTTAATAACTATGATGGTTGGGTTTAGAGTTGGGATAGGTGTAGACGTTAATAACTATGATGGTTGGGTTTAGAGTTGGGATAGGTGTAGATGTTAATAACTATGATAGTTGGGTTTAGAGTTGGGATAGGTGTAGACGTTAATAACTATGTTGGTTGGGTTTAGGTTTGGGGAAGGTGTAGACGTTAATAACTATGATGGTTGGGTTTAGAGTTGGGGAAGGTGTAGATGTTAATAACTATGATGGTTGGGTTTAGAGTTGGGGAAGGTGTAGATGTTAATAACTATGATGGTTGGGTTTAGAGTTGGGGAAGGTGTAGATGTTAATAACTATGATGGTTGGGTTTAGAGTTGGGATAGGTGTAGACGTTAATAACTATGATGGTTGGGTTTAGAGTTGGGATAGGTGTAGACGTTAATAACTATGATGGTTGGGTTTAGAGTTGGGATAGGTGTAGACGTTAATAACTATGATGGTTGGGTTTAGAGTTGGGATAGGTGTAGATGTTAATAACTATAATGGTTGGGTTTAGAGTTGGGATAGGTGTAGATGTTAATAACTATGTTGGTTGGGTTTAGAGTTGGGATAGGTGTAGACGTTAATAACTATGATGGTTGGGTTTAGAGTTGGGATAGGTGTAGACATTAATAACTATGATGGTTGGGTTTAGAGTTGGGATAGGTGTAGATGTTAATAACTATGATAGTTGGGTTTAGAGTTGGGATAGGTGTAGATGTTAATAACTATGTTGGTTGGGTTTAGAGTTGGGATAGGTGTAGACGTTAATAACTATGATGGTTGGGTTTAGAGTTGGGATAGGTGTAGACGTTAATAACTATGATGGTTGGGTTTAGAGTTGGGATAGGTGTAGATGTTAATAACTATGTTGGTTGGGTTTAGAGTTGGGATAGGTGTAGATGTTAATAACTATGTTGGTTGGGTTTAGAGTTGGGATAGGTGTAGATGTTAATAACTATGTTGGTTGGGTTTAGAGTTGGGATAGGTGTAGACGTTAATAACTATGATGGTTGGGTTTAGAGTTGGGATAGGTGTAGATGTTAATAACTATGATGGTTGGGTTTAGAGTTGGGATAGGTGTAGATGTTAATAACTATGTTGGTTGGGTTTAGAGTTGGGATAGGTGTAGACATTAATAACTATGATGGTTGGGTTTAGAGTTGGGATAGGTGTAGACGTTAATAACTATGATGGTTGGGTTTAGAGTTGGGATAGGTGTAGATGTTAATAACTATGATAGTTGGGTTTAGAGTTGGGATAGGTGTAGATGTTAATAACTATAATGGTTGGGTTTAGAGTTGGGATAGGTGTAGATGTTAATAACTATGTTGGTTGGGTTTAGAGTTGGGATAGGTGTAGATGTTAATAACTATGATGGTTGGGTTTAGAGTTGGGATAGGTGTAGATGTTAATAACTATGATGGTTGGGTTTAGAGTTGGGATAGGTGTAGATGTTAATAACTATGTTGGTTGGGTTTAGAGTTGGGATAGGTGTAGATGTTAATAACTATGTTGGTTGGGTTTAGAGTTGGGATAGGTGTAGATGATAATAACTATGTTGGTTGGGTTTAGAGTTGGGATAGGTGTAGATGTTAATAACTATGATGGTTGGGTTTAGAGTTGGGATAGGTGTAGACATTAATAACTATGATGGTTGGGTTTAGAGTTGGGATAGGTGTAGACGTTAATAACTATGTTGGTTGGGTTTAGAGTTGGGATAGGTGTAGATGTTAATAACTATGTTGGTTGGGTTTAGAGTTGGGATAGGTGTAGATGTTAATAACTATGTTGGTTGGGTTTAGAGTTGGGATAGGTGTAGATGTTAATAACTATGATGGTTGGGTTTAGAGTTGGGATAGGTGTAGATGTTAATAACTATGATGGTTGGGTTTAGAGTTGGGATAGGTGTAGATGTTAATAACTATGTTGGTTGGGTTTAGAGTTGGGATAGGTGTAGATGTTAATAACTATGTTGGTTGGGTTTAGAGTTGGGATAGGTGTAGATGTTAATAACTATGTTGGTTGGGTTTAGAGTTGGGATAGGTGTAGATGTTAATAACTATGATGGTTGGGTTTAGAGTTGGGATAGGTGTAGACATTAATAACTATGATGGTTGGGTTTAGAGTTGGGATAGGTGTAGACGTTAATAACTATGTTGGTTGGGTTTAGAGTTGGGATAGGTGTAGATGTTAATAACTATGTTGGTTGGGTTTAGAGTTGGGATAGGTGTAGACATTAATAACTATGATGGTTGGGTTTAGAGTTGGGATAGGTGTAGACGTTAATAACTATAATGGTTGGGTTTAGAGTTGGGATAGGTGTAGACGTTAATAACTATGATGGTTGGGTTTAGAGTTGGGATAGGTGTAGATGTTAATAACTATGATGGTTGGGTTTAGAGTTGGGATAGGTGTAGATGTTAATAACTATGTTGGTTGGGTTTAGAGTTGGGATAGTTGTAGATGTTAATAACTATGATAGTTGGGTTTAGAGTTGGGATAGGTGTAGATGTTAATAACTATGATGGTTGGGTTTAGAGTTGGGATAGGTGTAGACGTTAATAACTATGATGGTTGGGTTTAGAGTTGGGATAGGTGTAGATGTTAATAACTATGATAGTTGGGTTTAGAGTTGGGATAGGTGTAGATGTTAATAACTATGATGGTTGGGTTTAGAGTTGGGATAGGTGTAGATGTTAATAACTATGTTGGTTGGGTTTAGAGTTGGGATAGTTGTAGATGTTAATAACTATGATAGTTGGGTTTAGAGTTGGGATAGGTGTAGATGTTAATAACTATGATGGTTGGGTTTAGAGTTGGGATAGGTGTAGATGTTAATATCTATGTTGGTTGGGTTTAGAGTTGGGATAGGTGTAGACATTAATAACTATGATGGTTGGGTTTAGAGTTGGGATAGGTGTAGACGTTAATAACTATGATGGTTGGGTTTAGAGTTGGGGAAGGTGTAGACGGTAATAACTATGATGGTTGGGTTTAGAGTTGGGATAGGTGTAGACGTTAATAACTATGATGGTTGGGTTTAGAGTTGGGATAGGTGTAGATGTTAATAACTATGATAGTTGGGTTTAGAGTTGGGATAGGTGTAGATGTTAATAACTATAATGGTTGGGTTTAGAGTTGGGATAGGTGTAGATGTTAATAACTATAATGGTTGGGTTTAGAGTTGGGATAGGTGTAGACATTAATAACTATGATGGTTGGGTTTAGAGTTGGGATAGGTGTAGATGTTAATAACTATGATGGTTGGGTTTAGAGTTGGGATAGGTGTAGATGTTAATAACTATGTTGGTTGGGTTTAGAGTTGGGATAGGTGTAGATGTTAATAACTATGATGGTTGGGTTTAGAGTTGGGATAGGTGTAGACATTAATAACTATGATGGTTGGGTTTAGAGTTGGGATAGGTGTAGACGTTAATAACTATGTTGGTTGGGTTTAGAGTTGGGATAGGTGTAGATGTTAATAACTATGATGGTTGGGTTTAGAGTTGGGATAGGTGTAGATGTTAATAACTATAATGGTTGGGTTTAGAGTTGGGATAGGTGTAGATGTTAATAACTATGTTGGTTGGGTTTAGAGTTGGGATAGGTGTAGATGTTAATAACTATGTTGGTTGGGTTTAGAGTTGGGATAGGTGTAGATGTTAATAACTATGTTGGTTGGGTTTAGAGTTGGGATAGGTGTAGACGTTAATAACTATGATGGTTGGGTTTAGAGTTGGGATAGGTGTAGATGTTAATAACTATGATAGTTGGGTTTAGAGTTGGGATAGGTGTAGATGTTAATAACTATGATGGTTGGGTTTAGAGTTGGGATAGGTGTAGATGTTAATAACTATGTTGGTTGGGTTTAGAGTTGGGATAGGTGTAGACATTAATAACTATGATGGTTGGGTTTAGAGTTGGGGAAGGTGTAGACGGTAATAACTATGATGGTTGGGTTTAGAGTTGGGATAGGTGTAGATGTTAATAACTATGATGGTTGGGTTTAGAGTTGGGGAAGGTGTAGACGTTAATAACTATGATGGTTGGGTTTAGAGTTGGGATAGGTGTAGACGTTAATAACTATGATGGTTGGGTTTAGAGTTGGGATAGGTGTAGACGTTAATAACTATGATAGTTGGGTTTAGAGTTGGGATAGGTGTAGATGTTAATAACTATGATGGTTGGGTTTAGAGTTGGGGAAGGTGTAGACGGTAATAACTATGATGGTTGGGTTTAGGTTTGGGGAAGGTGTAGACGTTAATAACTATGATGGTTGGGTTTAGAGTTGGGATAGGTGTAGATGTTAATAACTATGATGGTTGGGTTTAGAGTTGGGATAGGTGTAGACATTAATAACTATGATTGTTGGGTTTAGGTTTGATGTAACTGATGTACAGCGCCATCATGCCGACAACATAGTTTTGACATGTGGGGCTCCAAAACTTCAAGTTACGCCTCTAACGTATTCACATTATTCTCCGTGTACGAGTGGGCGCAGCCATTTGAATCTTTTTGGTTCGAGACTTCCGGTCTTATTCACTTCTATTTATTATTAGACGTTAAATACAGCTCATTCTGCTGTTTGATGTTGTAATCTGATATCTTCTTATTATATTATTCTACTTTGTCTGTATAGTCATGCAAACACTTGTTTGTAGAACAAGTAGTTTGACTGTTTTCTGCCGTTTATTATTCCTAGTCATTTCTCCCATAGGCAACTGAATCGGAAGTTCTAAAACAATCACAAAAACGAGTGCACTTCCGCATTGAAAAATAAGGTCAATAACAAGTTACGCCCCTAAGGCCCCTTCATGTTCCGCACCTGTCTTGCAGTCCGCAGACAGACCTTACTCCAAAAAGTGTTAGGGTACGGTTCCGTTTTTTGGTACCTTTGACAGTGAAAACGAACAAAAAAGCATACCGAACTGTACCAAACCAAACCTTACTACTCAGTGGAAATGGGCCAAAAAGTGGGTCACAGAACCGTGCCATACCACTCAGTGGAAAACGAGACATAAATGTACAGTAGAACCCAGCCCAAGATATGGTTTGTGTTACTAGTTAAAATTGCTTATTTCTCTGGATTTGAACACTCTTTGTAACATTTGGGGACAATTTTGTACTTGTAATAGTACAAAAGTCTGCAAAAATACATAAATATATTTTAATAAAAAATATCTTAAGCATTGTTGCTTTAAACTCACATTTACATTGGATTGTTTTTTATTCCAAGTGCTAGACACACAGAGAAATAACGTGTTTATGCATGTTGACAATACATCAAAACAAAACTAAACAACTAACCAATCCTGTCCTCGTTCGGCTCTGTAAGTGATTTTCGCGCCACCTGCTCTAGATCAATAAACAGCACCGTTTAATTGAAATATATAGGCAACATTAACGTGACTTACCGATGTTGGCAGGAAAAGGGACCTCGTGAACAGCAGGATCTAGATTGATGACATATGGAGGAGTTTTCTTGGAGTGCAGGTAAGCTGTGAGCCTCTGGAGAAAAAAGAAAGAAATGACTTAAATATTCGTTAAAATCGGATTCGAGTTAATGCGTATTGGATTTGGGCGATTGTCAGTTTTTCTCCTCAGAATTATGACACATAATCGTAATCTAGTCAAGTGAATGACTGTTATATCATTATAATTTAGAAAAGCTGTTATCACCATCGTATTGCTGTCAGTCTTACCTGCACAAAAGTAGTTTTTCCTGACCCTGCCATGCCCAGAACTATGAGACACACCGGTTTCGGTTCTGTACTGTGTTCGTTAGACGAACTCTGGCTCGGTGTCGGTTCATCATCTTGAGCTTTATAGTTAATGTTATCACTTTCACATGAAGCCCCATCGTTATCTGCTGCTGATGTCGCCATGCTGCTACACTTACTTACCGTAAAGTAATGTCTACTGGCGTAAAAAGACGAAAAACATTCTGGCGTAGCGACATATGACCACTAGAGAGCAGCAGAGTCAATAGGATTTGTTTGCTCTTTATAAAATGTGTCAATGTATAAATATAACAGACCCGTAGGCAGGAGGGTTCGGGTGGTTCGAAAGACCCACCCCTCACCCCCTCACTGACAAAGATCCAGAATTTGTCCCATACATGAGCTCATTTGTCCTATTTTGACTGCTATGCCATCATAAATAGTGAAAATAACCCATCGAAGAAGAGAAGAAACTGACGTAAGTGAAGTCATCTTTCACTACTGACCTAGTGTGTTGTTAAACAGTGAAAACATTTTACAAGTAACTTTTATTATAAATATATAAATATATAAATATAAAAAAGGCCAATAAAAAGCTGTGTAGCATCAAAGGTTAATTTTGAAGCTTATAAAATTACATTTTAATACTAATTAGGCTATTGTTGGTATCCATGAAATTTCAAATGTACTTTTTACAAGAGAGACTACACTGTAAAGCCCAACAGTCAACTTTATCAAATGAAATGAGTCTAGTTAACTCAAAATTTACTAAAAGTTATTTCTACTCATTGAAATGAGTTTTGAACTCCGTGTTGAAGGTAATGAGTTCATTAAATACCTCATTACTTCAACTTAAATAGAGTAAGTTTACAGTACTCATATAGATTAGTTTTTTAACTCAAATGGTTTGTTGCGATCGGTTTTCTCAAATGGTTTGAGTTGCCTTAACTTATTGGGTTTTACAGTACTCAGTTGGTTTGAGTTCTGTTCATTTATTGGGTTTTACTGTGCTCAGATTGCTTCGTTTACTCAAATGGACTAAGTTCACAGGACTCATTAGGATTAGTTTTTGAACTTAAATGGTTTGTTGCAATCGGTTTCCTCAAATGGTTTGAGTAAGCTTTACTTTTGGGGTTTTACAGTAGAAAAAACAGGAAGCTCTACATTTATTATTATTATTATTATTATTATTATTATTATTATTATTAACATTTTTTATTATTCGAGTGGACAAATTCTGACTGGAAAGTTGAATGTGATGGCTAGTTTGTTATTTGACTAATAAATGACAATTTGCTTTACTTAATTTACAAAACAACTTACTTAAAGCCTTAACAGATTTAACCCCCCCCCCCCCCCTCCCAGTGATATATGATGTGATAAATTTGTATTTTAAAAATAATACAAATAAATAAGTTTTCTAAAAATATTTCTGTATTCTAAATCTTTAGAAAATGTGTTTGGTACATTAAAAAGTGTGATTATGGTGACCATCCGACAAGCAAGTCCAGCTAGCTTTAAATGTCACTAAAAGCAAAATTTAAACCTTATAGTTAAATAGAAAATGAGGCGAATAACAGCAAAAAGGTCTACTTTTTGAGAAAAAAGAACCATCCCTTTCGCCAGGCTGGCTACGGGCCTGTATAATTTGAAAAATATGTTTCAAATGGGTGAAATGTACTGTTGTTTATTATTTATAATTACAATCAATATTCATAACAATTATCAATACCCATAAATGTCAGCATTTTGCAGTAATGTGGAAAAATACAATTGTAAATTTACAACACGGACATTATTTTGTGTGCATGTCTGTGTGTGTGTTTAACAATAAGCCTTTACTTTTAAATGGGTAAACCATGAGAACTGTCGTAAAACCTCTCCCGCAAAAAAAAAATGACAAAAATCTAATAAATAAACAAACACAACCCAGCAGACACACAACATCATAAGACGTTAATATTAGGTTAGATTTAGGTCACCAGCATCTAAGGACAATGCTATTTTGACGTCCAATAATGACATGAAATTATGTTGATATTTTGTTTATTTTAGGTTGTGTTGGAAAGTGACCAAAATCCAACGTTAAGCTGACATCTTAAACCAACGTCATATTGGCGTCAAATATTGACATTTATTCCTCAGGCATGGCAACCAAAATCCAACATAGACATCACATTGGTAACGTCCACACAACGTCAAGCTGTAACATCATTAGACATTGATATTTTGTTGTTTTTAGGTTGCGTTGTAAAGTAACCAAAGTCCAATGTCTGTCTGACGCTGAACATTGATGTGAAAATATATTATCTAAATTATTTAATAATAATAATAATAATAATAATAATAAACAAATATGAGGGCGTATAGTAAATTATTTGTTATACTCAATTTATCAATATGCTCTTTTTGGGAGAAATGGACAGAGTAATGAGTGTATTTGTCATAAAATATTTAATTTAACTTATGACCTCAAAAATATGACCTCAAATATTTCCTTACAAGAAATATCTACTTAATATTATTTCGATAAGTATATAAACATGTGTCGTATGCATTTCTCTGTTACTGCTTTTGTCGTTAGCTTAGAGATCTGAGTCAGATTAAAAAGCATTTACTGGCACCGTTTGTATATACCAAAAATAGCTCTTATATCTATCTTGTCTGTATCAACACAAACACTGACGGCTTGTGTTTTTTCCCATATGGCTCTGCTCTTCTTCATGGCAGTGGTGTATTAATACAGTCTGAGAAACAACCAGTGTGAACAGAGACCTCAGATGGTTTATACTAGACATTCCTCAATAAGAGCAGAGCTGTAGGGAGCCAGGTTAACACCGTCTGTGACTCATTTTTACAGATATATTCAATGGTTCCTTGCATAAAGATGTCTGAAGTAAGTCTAAAATATGCATACAGTGTTTTGAAATTTTAAAAGTCGTTTGCTTGACCAATTTAAAGCTAGTTTTGTTTTGAGTTCACCTACAATAGGTCTACATCCATGCATGGTCCAAAAAATACTTTCATTTTCTCATAATCTACATCGCAGCAGAGACTATAATAACCCACTTGAAATTTAAAGAGGACCCTGTTATGCAAAAATCACTTTTATAAGGGGCTTAAACACAGTTGTATGGCAACAGAGTGTGAGCCAGCCTCTAATGGTAAACATAAATTAATTCAGTTTATTTTATAATCACACTTGATTATGTAGAAAATGCAGAAACACTTCGATTGTTCATGGGAAAGGCCCGCCCATTAGTGATGATCTCTCCCTCATTGGCATAAACTGTCCTGAGCGAGAAGCAGCTGTCCGCCATTAGAGTTTTCACACCGTACATGCTGAAGATCCAGGCTGCGTTCAAAACTGCACACTCAAAGAGTAGGTACTCAATTTTAATAAGTACTTAACGAGCACTAAAAGAGTAGGTACTCAACAGCCAAATCTCGTTAAGTTTGAGTGTGATCGAACGTCATCCAGTACGTTTATGTTATTATGTGACTGACGTTACAATTGCAACAACTTTAAAGAAATTTCAGGTTTAATTAAACTTAGTTTAAATTCATATTCTTATTACGAAAAAGGGTGACACGATGGCTCAGTGGTTAGCACTCTCGTCTCACAGCAAGAAGGTCGCTGGTTCGAGTCCTGGCTAGGTCAGTTGGCATTTCTGTGTGGAGTTTGCATGTTCTCCTTGTGTTCGCGTGGGTTTCCCTCACAGTCGACATGCTCTATAGGTGAATTGAATAACTAAATTGACCGTAGTGTATGTGTAAATGAGCTATATGGATGTTTTATAGTACTGGGTTGCAGCTGGAAGGGCATCCGCTGTGTAAAACATTTGCTGGAATAGTTGGCGGTTCATTCTGCTGTGGCGACCCCTGATGCTGAAGGAAAATGAATGAATATTACAAAAATGTTAACTTGCATTTCAAAACATCCGTGTTCATTTTTTCTACAATATTATGACGTATCATCTTCTCTGTGCCGTATGCTTTTCCGTGGTCTCCTAATAAGTGCTCATCTGATGAACACTCCAGAATCTAGGCAGAAGCAGTAAGGCATCTGGGGAGTTCTTGCTTATGCTTACATGATTACTGAAGTTTCAAACGTACTTCTTTCTTCGCGCACTGTTTTCTCCTATTATAGTGTAGGCAAGTAGGAACATTTGAGTGCAAATTAAGTACACGTAAAGTCAGTGCCGGTCCGTGGGGTTAAGGGGCACTAGGTGAGATAAAAAAATAAAAATTGGCCCACTGGTATAAAAACATTGAGAAGAAAGCACAACAAAAATACAATTTTAATATTTAAATGTATACACTTTTATTAACTGTAACATATTTAACCTATAATACATGTAAAAGTATTTACTCAGATTTAAACGAATACGTTTTCAAGTATTGCAAATGAAAGTGCAAGTGTGTTGTAAAAACAAGCTGTACATAAAACAAACTAAATAAAAAGAAATACAAATAAATTCAAAATAAAATGAAGAAGGGCACAGATTGGACACTTGTGACGTTATATTACCTACTGTAAGACTTCAAGGCACTTTTTCGGGTTTATATCGAACGTGAGCAATTTGGAGCAATATGTGGAATCTGTGTAGGAATACGTTACGTCATTATAGTTCACCCAATAGCCAATCGCGGGGCGGTGTTATGTAAAATAGAGTGTGGTGCTGCTGGGTATGTTTTTAATATTTTCTGCTTTTATTCATGTTGTTGTGTGTTTATTGTCGTTTTCAGCTATTTGTCATGTATGAATTATACAGAGCTATTCTTTTAATGAAATGTTGAGGCTATTCTTTTTTCTCACTGTCGTTGTGAATTGTATCGCGTTTAATGGGGTTTGTGCATTGCGCAATGTGCATTGTTCATGATTTATACGTATGCGCTCGTCCTTGCGCTTGTGTTCACAGTAAATAAACAAGAGCAGCGTTCGTAGGGCCCTCCAAGAAAAGCTACACTTGTATACTAGGCAAATGTCTATATTGCCTGTTGGACGGGCTGCTTTTTGCCTACCTAATAGTAGGGAAGTATGTGGTTTCGAATGCAGCCAATGTCAGCAAATAAGAGGCACAGGCGTTTGTAGCTCCACCCTCTTTTGAAAGAGTGGCTGGGAGCGCAATATCATTTGAATTTAAAGCGACAGTCACCAAAACGGCACAATTTGGATCAAAGCTTAAAAGGGGCAGTTTCAAGGAGTTATAAAAAATTATTTGTGGGTTATTTTGAGCTGAAACTTCACATATGCACTCTAATGACATCAGAGACTAATTTTAAATTTTGTAAAAAAGGGCATAATAGGTGCCCTTTTAAAAGACCCTGTGCAAGCTTGCCTCATATTCTTGTAGCTGAAGTTAATTTATTACAGTAAATAACAAATAACAAAACAACTAACAGGCAACCAACTGTAAGAACTATCCATAAAAACAAGAGAAAAACACACAGAAGTGTTGACGTTTTCTTTTTAAAAATCTACTGACAGACAAACTTCCCTCACATTTCAGCTGCTTCCCTAGCAGAGAATCTGATGACAGATTTATTATTGTTTACCGATCTCAATTTTCAAGAGTTTTAGAGAGAGCTGCTCATGAGCATTGTTATTGAGTCCATTCTGTCTTGGGATGAGGACTCTGATGTCCCTTTTGGCCAACTTTCAGCTTTCGGGTGAAATGTCAAGAACATGACCTGCCATTATCTTCAGTGAGACTAGTTTTCACCCTCCATAAATAGCTTTTTGCACAATGTTGGCAGATATCATTTTTCAAAGTAAAATGCATTGTTCATGGAGGACAGTTCAGATAAAGGACATTGTTCTTACAGGATAATGTTACCTTGAACTTAAAAGAAAATAATTTTTTTTTTCGTAATCAATCTTGTTTTTCAGTAGAAATGCACAATTCATTTGGTCTAAATTTGTAACCTAACTTTCATTCATTTTCTTTTCGACTTAGTCCCTTTAATAATTAGTGGTCGCCACAACGGAATGAACCACCAACTTATCCAGCATATGTTTTACTCAGCGGATGCCCTTCCAGCCGCAACCCAGTACTGGAAAACATCCATACACGCTCATTCACACATACACTACAGCCAATTTAGTTTATTCAATTCACCTGTATCGCATGTCTTTGGACTGTGGGGGAAACCGGAGCACCTGGATGAAACCCACATGAACAAGGGGAGAACATGCAAACTCCACACAGAAATGCCGCCGGGGCTCGAATCAGCGACCTTCTTGCTGTGAGGCAATTGTGCCACCCACTGCACCACTGTAACGCTGAAACATAACTTACTACCTAATAATGTAATGTATATTTGTTTGAGATTAATTTTAGTTGAAGACAAAATTACACTGTAGAAAATGCTAAGTTTTTACAAGGGGCGACACACTGTCGCCTCACAGCAATGAGGTCACTGTTTTGAGTCTCAGCTGGGTCAGTTGGCATTTCTGTGTGGAGTTTGCATGTTCTCCTTGTGTTCGCGTGGGTTTCCCTCACAGTCCAAAGACATGCGCTATAGTTGAATTGAATAACTAAATTGACCGTAGTGTATGTGTGAATGAGTACGTTTATGTTATTATGTGACTGACGTTACAATTGCAACAACTTTAAAGAAATTTCAGGTTTAATTAAACTTAGTTTAAATTCATATTCTTATTACGAAAAAGGGTGACACGATGGCTCAGTGGTTAGCACTCTCGTCTCACAGCAAGAAGGTCGCTGGTTCGAGTCCTGGCTAGGTCAGTTGGCATTTCTGTGTGGAGTTTGCATGTTCTCCTTGTGTTCGTGTGGGTTTCCCTCACAGTCCAAAGACATGCGCTATAGGTGAATTGAATAACTAAATTGACTGTAGTGTATGTGTGAATGAGCGTATATGGATGTTTTCCAGTACTGGGTTGCAGCTGGAAGGGCATCCGCTGTTTAAAACATTTGCTGGAATAGTTGGCGGATCATTCTGCTGTGGCGACCCCTGATGCTGAAGTAAAATGAATGAATATTACAAAAATGTTAACTTGCATTTCAAAACGTCCGTGTTCATTTTTTCTACAATATTATGACGTATCATCTTCTCTGTGCCGTATGCTTTTCCTTGGCCTCCTAATAAGTGCTCATCTGTTGAACACTCCAGAATCTAGGCAGAAGCAGTAAGGCATCTGTTGATTTCTTGCTTATGCTTACATGATTACTGAAGTTTCAAACGTACTTCTTTCTTCGCGCACTGTTTTCTCCTATTACAGTGTAGGCAAGTAGGGACATTTGAGTGCAAATTAAGTACACGTAAAGTCAGTGCCGGTCCGTGGGGTTAAGGGGCACTAGGTGAGATAAAAAAAAATAATTTGGCCCACTGGTATAAAAACATTGAGAAGAAAGCACAACAAAAATACAATTTTAATATTTAAATGTATACACTTTTATTAACTGTAACATATTTAACCTATAATACATGTAAAAGTATTTACTCAGATTTAAACGAATACGTTTTCAAGTATTGCAAATGAAAGTGCAAGTGTGTTGTAAAAACAAGCTGTACATAAAACAAACTAAATAAATTCAAAATAAAATGAAGAAGGGCACAGATTGGACACTTGTGACGTTATCAATTGTGACGTTGTCCGTGCTCATTTTTTCTACAATATTATGACGTATCATCTTCTCTGTGCAGTATGCTTTTCCATGGCATCCTGATAAGTGCTCATCTGATGAACACCCCAGAATCTAGGCAGAACCTTTATTGACCTATAATTCGGTACGGTGGCTCAGTGGTTAGCACTGTCGCCTCACCGCAAGAAAGTCGCTGGTTCGAGTCCCGGCTGGGCCAGTTGGCATTTCTGTGTGGAGTTTGCATGTTCTCCCCTTGTTCGCATGGGTTTCCTCCGGGTGCTCCGGTTTCTCTCACAGTCCAAAGACATGTGGTATAGGTGAATTGAATAAACTAAATTGGTCGTAGTGTATAATGGATGTTTCCCAGTTCTGGGTTGCAGCTGGAAGGGCATCCGCTGTGTAAAACATATGCTGGATAAGTTGGCAGTTCATTTCGCTGTGGCGACCCCTGATCAATAAAGTAAAGGGACTAAGCCAAAGGAAAATGAATGACTGAATGAATATTTATAACAAATTTAAGTGCATTGAACATAAAACAGTTGTCCCCCCCAAGAAACTTAAGATTTGTGTTGTTTCAGCTCATTTTAAACAAGTAGTTTGAACAAGCAGCAAATATAATTTGTGTATTGACCCTTCTTTGAAATTTGAATTCTTTTAAAACAAATATTTCCCTAGTGCTTTTTAAAAGAGAAAGGACATTTTTCACAGTATTTTCCTTTTATATTTTACTTCTTGAGAAGGTCTTTTAATTTGGCTGCATTGGGAAAATATTTAGAAAATATACGTAAAAAACTGCAAAAGTCAATATCATTAGCCCTCTTAAGAAATTATGTTAAGCATTTAAATTGCACTTTACGCTCAATAGTAACCTGCAAAATAACTAGTAAAATATCATGTACTGTCATCAAAGCAAAACCAGAAGAAATTAGTCATTACAATTAGTAGCACCATCGCCTCACAGCAAGAAGGTCGCTGGTTCGAGCCTCGGCTGGGTCAGTTGGGATTTCTGTGTGTAGTTTGCATGTTCTCCCCGTGTTCGCGTAGGTTTCCTCTGGGTGCTCCGGTTTCCTCCACAGTCCAAAGACATGCTCTATAGGTGAATTGGGTAAGCTAAATTGTCCGTAGTGTATGTGTGTGAATGAGAGTGTATGGATGTTTCCCAGAGATGGGTTGCAGTTGGAAGGGCATCCACTGCGTAAAACATATGCTGGATTAGTTGGTGGTTCATTCCGCTGAGGCGACCCCGGATTAATAAATAGACTAAGCCGAGAAGAAAATGAATGAATGAATTATTGGATAAGTTGGTGGTTCATTCCGCTGTGGCGACCCCGGATTAATAAAGGGACTATGCCGAAAAGAAAATGAATGAATGAATGAATGGATAAGTTGGTGGTTCATTCCGCTGTGGCGACTCCTGATTAATAAAGAGACTAAACCGAAAAGAAAATTAACGAATGAATGAATGTCTTCCAATGAATAAAGAAAACCTTTGTATACAAATTTTTCAAATGTAAATTCTAAAACATAATTTTATTCTGCAAAGTACTTAGATTTATTCTAAATAGAAAAATAAAACACATCGTTATTTAGAGTCTTTTTTTGCATAAAATAACAAAAAGGTGCCATGTTTTAAAATATTTCAATTCATATAAATATATTACATATAAATCTTTGACATCAGTGAATTTTGTCCTTGTTTTAAGTATAACAATCACAAGATGTTTTGTTTATAGCAATTGAGATGCCCAAAATAGGGCCCAGGGCCAAAGTTGGCCCATTCCAATCTTGATTTGGCCCACCATCCCATTTGAGAAAAGAGGGAGAATGGGCGATTATCTTTGACAGAGATTGTCATTTCAAAATTTAATGTAACGTTTTTTAAAAATGTAAATGCTGTCACTCCACGGATAGGGAACAATACACAAGACATCAGTGAGCAAATCAAAGCAAAGGCATGTGCAGCGTAGTGCATTCAGCATTGAACTCCATTGTGTTATTAATGGGATTGTTTATGTTTTTACTGTTCAATAAGTTCATTATAATTTTTAAAATATACTGCATTAGTTAATATAATTTAAAGCAATGTTTTGTAGTTAATTTTAAATATTAGGAAATTACACATTGAAACTTTAATGTAATATAGTTTGGTATTTTTACCTTCGGCCCACAGCCCTCAATCAAGTTTGGTTTTTGGCCTGTCATAAGAAAACGTTTGGGCACCTCTGATTTAACCAGTATGTAGTTCGTTTACTAAACGTTGAAATAAATTTTCTTGTTCTTGCAAACAAACTCCGTTTCATTCAGGATTGACTGTTTTGGCATCTGCTCTCTAAACTCAGCAAACATCATAAATGCAGTAAATTAATGATTTCTTTTGGAGACGATGCATCAGCGGCTTTGTTTAAAAGATCATTTAAACTCTAAATGTGCTTTGCAGATGCGCTGGATTGCAGAGAGACAGATACTGATGCTCCTTTCACAGACCCCCTGGTCTCCATCCTCGTCTCTAATGCTTTGAGTAATGGAAAATGAAATTGGGCATGTGGTTTAAATTCATTACGAGCTATCCAGAGTGGGAAAGAAGATCCCTCTTGGCAGAATCCGATACTAAATGTTTTATTTCTTTGTTGCTTATCATTTTATTTCAGTGGAAGAGGCCATGTGATTTTCATATCATATTTTACATTTTGTTTTTTGCTATTCACTGAACAAGGTTAACATGTAAAATTCCTCTGTCAGAGATGAGGCCTTTTGTCAATGTTTATATTTTAAATAAGTGGCAAGAGGTGTGGGATACATTGAAAAATAATAAATAGTATGAAATACAACCTGGGTGGCATGGTGGCTCAGTGGTTAGGGTTAGGGTGCTTGTTAGAAAAAGAAAACATCACCAAAAACTTACTTCATAAATATTACAGGCCATTTTAAGTTAGATTCTGACAACATGGGCTCATTGGAAATCTGTGCTTCAGACTACGTCTTTGTGAATGGCAAAAAAGAACATACACTGCACTCTCAGAAAAAGAGTACAATGTTGTACCAAAGAAGGTACAAACCCTTGTCACTGGGGCAGTACTTTTTTATGTGACAGATTTGTACCTTAAGACAAAGAAACAAATTTGTACCATTGCAGTTTGTACCTTTTAAGGACCTGATTTGTACCATGGGAAACTAAAATGTACTCTATTTAAAACCTGCTAATACAATATTTTATCTTCATCAAAGGTACAAATCTGATCCATTAAGGTACCACTACAGTGACAAGACACTTTGTACCTTAACAGTGTCAAATGTGTTTCTTCAATAACTATTTAAAGGCATTTTGCTTTATCCAAAATGTGTCAATTTATTTTCAGTAAATATAAAACATCAAATGCATTTATCAACAAGGTTGAAATAATATTAATCAAAGAATAATAAATACTTTAACATCAATCAAAAGGTCTATTTTTTTGCTAAACTTTTCACAAAACTTTTCACAAAAATGTTACAGAAACACATTCTCCCATGGACAATATAAAACATTTGTTTTCTCCAATTTTCACACAATACCTTTGTATTCCCTTAAAAGTTCATTTAAATTACTTAATTTTAAAACAGAAATAGAATTATGTAAAAGTATTGTAAGGAGATGCACAATGATTGATTAGTTTTACAATACTAAAATGTCTGCATAAACACTTTGCATATGCAGGACTTTTGCCAGCTCACGTGTGTAGTGGAAAGCAAACGCCAGAAGGTGCGGATATCAATAATGAAAATGTATTCATCAGAAAATGCTTACCAAATGTTTATTAAAAATGCCTTAAATGTTTAGTTTACAATACCTAGAGTTTTGTTTTACCGGTTGTTTTGTATTATAGAACTCAATAATTAATGTTTATGAGTTTTTTTTTAAACGTATGCTTTTAAATGATCTCTTTGCCTTTCCAGTAATATTTATTTTCATAGATATTGTAATAAAGAAGGAGTTGTCCAACACTTATGTATCTTTTTTATTAGAACAATTGTCTACCTTCATTTCAATTGTACCATAAAAGGTACAGAACAGTATTATAAGAGGTCTTTTCTGTACCATATAAGGTACAACTTTTACGAAGGTACAAAACTGTTCCTTAAAGGACATTATTTGTACCACCGTGTACCATTTTTCTGAGAGTGTGTAAAAAAATATAATGACAAAAACACAAGACAAACAAGTATTTTTGTTTCTTTAACTTATTTTAATAAGTTAATCAGGTTTTAACTAAATTTCTTTCAGTTTAACTTTAATATTTTTAATCAGTTTGATTAATGTAAGTTTAGATGACTGAAAAAGTTAGTTTGATTCAATTAAAAAATGTAAAGTAACAAGATTTTTTTACAGGCAAAGTTTGACTGCAGTTTTTACATAAATATGAACATTACAGGCCTTGTTCGAATGATACTGTGGCCGTTGGGGAGCCCACTTTTTTTATACCGGTCGATGAGTGTGCAACAAAGACATTAAATGGACTACCTCTCCTGAGTTAAATGTATTAATTGATGCCAGGGTGGCACGGTGGCTCAGTGGTTAGCACTGTTGCCTTACAGCAAGAAGGCATCCGCTACATAAAACATGTGCTGGAATAGTTGGTGGTTCAGTCTGCTGTGGAAACCTCTGAGAGACTAAACCAAAGGAAAATGAATGAATGAATAATTGATGCCATTACACAGTTCAAACACTGATTCAGTGGTTATTTTCAATGTGATGCATTTCAGAAAGTTGTACCTTTTAGTGTTCAATCATTTTTTTAATCTTGCTAAAACTAAAGTTCATCACTGTCACATCTAACTTTATCCCCTCTATGAAAACAGACCTCATATGACCTCTTTATGTAGGAACACTTTTTTTTTTCCCTGTGAGAATCACGAGACATATAAATCACCAATATTTGCTTCATTTATGAGCAAAATGATTGTGAGCAATGATAATCGCCATGCTTTTTAATCTGTAGCGCCAGTAAAATGTGGTTTAGAAAACCCCTAACCCTATAGGGATGCTTGCCGTAGTGATAAATTTTGTACTGAATGAAAGTGTTGGTTTGTGGATGGCATGACACTCGTGCAGGGTTGACCGTGTGGTTGTAGATCATGAACTTAAACCACATTCAGGTTATGTCAATGTCCGTTTGATCTCAGACTTATGGTCTCTACGGGCCTCTCAAAGGTCTTGGTGGTTTAATCAGATTTTTAAGACAGTGAAAGCAAACATGTTGTCTAGTGAAGAATCTAAGGGAAAATGAAAAGGTTTTGCCGGTGACCTTTAATCCATGATCAAAGAAGGACCTCCAAAAAACCTTTAAGAAAAACAAACGTATATCAACACGAGTCTACTGAATGTCAAAAACGGGTCACAGACTCAGCATATTGTAATATGATTTTCAGTGCTTTTTTTCCCATCTCTTTTTAAGTCACCATGTAGTATTTATTTCTACATTTGTAAGTAATCAGTATTTCATACTCCTATGAAAATTGTCTTTCTGTTTAAAAAACAAAATTCACATTATTTGTTACTCATTCCTTTGAACTGTAATTGTTTGTGGACATTTTGTTACTATCAGAAACTAAACATGTTCAGCGTCATTTTCTTTCAGTCAGTGCAGTAATATCTGAATATCTTTTATAAAAATTATAAATTGTCTAATTAATTACGTTTTGGGATCACCGTCAATTGGACATGTTTTTAATGACTAAAACTAGATTACAAAACTAAACCATTTATTAGACTATTTTCATCAGTCCAATCTTAAGTGGATGATGCTGTATTAAAGTTAAAATGTCTTGAGCATATGACTTTATATCGCTTTTGTAGTGTAAACACTTATAGGTAGTCAAATGCATTCATTAATCTACCTACTCTTTGCATTCTAACCAAACATGTGATCATCATGGGACATGCACCAAAACAAGTGTTCATACTCTGCTGTATTATACCAAAACACATGGATTATGATCGAATTTGTAGTTGCTACCCCATGTTTTCACTTGTTAGCGAACTGTAAAAATATATTTATAAAATAGCAGTTTTCCTTACTTTGTGATTTATGCTTTTTGTTTCATTTATTTATGCTTTTGAATTTCATTATGTAACCTTGATCATTCCTCCAACAATTTTTGATGTTGAAAAGTTTGAAAGTAACAGAAAGCATTTTAATCTGAAATTATATATTATCTGAATTTGGTGTTACTGTAACCAAGGATAGGATGCAGACAACAGGGGTGCGGATCCACATGCAGGTTTATTAGCAGGATGGTCAGGCAAGCAATGATCAGAACAGGAGCAAACAGATGTATGAGGGCAATCCAGAGTCGTAGTCAATATAACTGGCAAATGGTCAAAGGCAGGCAGCAGACAGGATGAACAGACAAACGTGGCAAAGGTCAAAACCAGGCAAACTAGACAAAGGATAACGCGTTGTGGTGTCACTGTAAACAGATAACAAGACTCAGCAACTCTTGTGTGTTTGTGTGCTGACTATATAGTGCAATGAGTTAGTCCTTGAGTGGCTTCAGCTGATGGTTTGCAATCAGTGGTGACTTGCCTCAGGTGTGTGTGTGTGTGGCATGACTGATTATGTAGTCCTTATACCAGCAGAATTGTAGTCCTTGTGAATGTGTGTGTGTGTACCAGCGATCTCTAGTGGTTGTATCTCGCTGGTGACCGTGACAGTTACAGTGCAAAAACCTGGTGATAAACTGCCAATATTCCTTCTGATATTTGTTTATTTTTCTTTCTGCATATTCTTTCTATTGCTATTTTGACTTTTATTTCTTATAGACCATTTTGAGGGATGTAAACAAAAACAATGGTCCAAACATATTTCCTGTTTTACATTTTTAATTTCTGTAGCTTCCAACAATCTAAAACGAGCCACATATTGATAAATAATATTATGATAGCTGTTTTAACATTAAGTTATGATTGAATTGCCTCTTGTTACAGTTATGAAATAGTTTGATAATAAACAGGAAATGTTCAAGAGCCAATGACATGACCACATTAAAATGGTCTTTACAGTATATTGTTTTAAACTACTAAAATAATAATAAACAATAAAAATCACTTTGATAAACTACAGAATTGAACTTTCAACATCAAAAGTAGACAGAACAGAGATAAAGGTCCCATAATGGTTCCAATAACCGTAACAAAATGGAAAACCCCTGTAAATTACTATATAAATCACTTTATCACTATATAGATGTGTATATATATATTAGACAGTGCTCAACATATATAAATACACCCCTCACAAATCTATCTTTTAAATTAATATTTTAATAGGAAGCTATTCATTTTCTTTTTGGCTTAGTCCCTTTATTAATCAGGGGTCGCCACAGCGGAATGACAACTTTATCTAGCATATGTTTTACACAGTGGATGCCCTTCCAGCTGCAACCCATACACTCTCATTCACACACATACACTATGGACAATTTAGCGTACCCAATTTACCTATAGCGCACGTCTTTGGACTTGTGGGGGAAACCGGAGTACCTGGAGGAAACCCACGCAAACATGGGGAGAACATGCAAACTCCACACAGAAATGCCAACTGACCCAGCTGAGGCTCGAACTAGTGACCTTCTTGCTGTGAGGTGACAGCACTACCCACTGCGCCACTGCGCTAGCCCATAGGAAGGAAGCTATACAATATTATATTTGTGCATATACATTAGATTAGTCAGTACTGAAGCCAAATCTGGAGCTTATCTAACAAAATAACTTATAATAAAGGTGCAAAAACTAGAACACCCAAATTTATGTTATAGAAAAATATTAAATACAAATTTAAAAAAGAGAAAAAAACCAAGAGAAGCAAAAACATTGAAAAATTTAGTTGAAATGTTGTAGCTTGTAATTTTTTTTTGCAATATTTTGCTTGAATTTAATTGTATTATCTTTCAATTTCTAAATATGTTTGGTGACTAAAATATTATTTTAATAAATAGATCTGTTTAATAAATTTGTTTTGTTTAAATGCACCAAAATACATTGCCTATATTCTATATAATTATGACAAAATAACAGGGGTCAATTTTTTTTTTTATGTTGTCACGAGAATACGTGCTGAATCTATGTAAAATGAAATGGCAATACCTCTCAGCTGGCCATGTATTTTATCTATTGATAATAACAATATTAATAATAAATAAATAAATAAATAAATAAATAAATAAATAAATAAATAAATAAATAAATAAATGAATGAATGAATGAATGAATGAATGAATGAATGAATGAATGAATGAATGAATTAATTAATTAATAAATAAACAAATAATAAAGTCCATTTTGCAAAATTTTAGAACTATTTGATTAATTCTACTTTTAATGGTTTTGCATGTATCTTTTTAATTTGAAGGGGCACAAATTATTATTGATGATGAAATTGTTATTTAACATGTAATCATATCCCTACAATTAATATCTGCAAATAAACATCCGGTGAAAACAAGGCCTCAGATGATATTTTCAGATGTCATGATTTTGCCAAGTACGATGCGATCCTGGATTAACATCTAGGTTGATCCTGGAACATCATTTATGTTCGAAAATGTAATCCATATCTATTCCCTACCCCTAAACCCAACCATAACTGTAAATTATTCGCAAAATCAGAGGGGGATAATACTTGGATCACAATCATGTACTGTAGAAGTTCACTGTACACAATCATGTACTGTATCCCTTAATTTTGATTGGCTGATTGGAATGTTGTTACAGGAACAACATAGATGTTAATCCAGGAAAATGTACTACTTGGTGAAATCAGGTTGGTGGAAATTTTCTTTTGATAAAACTACTTTTGAGAGAGGAAAGGATCGATCGTATTGAAGAAACTATAGACTTGCGTTTTGTAATAAGCCAAAGTATAAAAACATTTAAAAATCCACCTGCAAAACACCTTACTAACAAATGTATATGTTAGTTCATCAAAAACACTAATATATTAATATCTGTGATTTTGTTCTCCCTCTGGGTATTATTTTGTAATGATGTCAGAGGGGCGATACCGAAAAGAAGGCACAAAAAACACCCGCCATCATAACCTCAAAAATGCCGTATTGAAACAAGTTCATACTTCTGTCTGAGGCAGGGGTTTCCAAACTTTCCCAGCTCATGATGGAAGCACTGAAGTCATAGTCGGCAAACAGCCAAATGCAACCGTAATAGACCTGCAACAAAAAGAAATCTGCAATCACTGCATGTGAAGGCCATACAATGTATATAATGCATTTGTCTTCATAGCAACCCTTGTTTTGTGTATAGCGCGCACTCCTTTTGTTTAACCTTGAGCGTTTTGAGAAATCACAGCATAAAATATGTCTAATTGCTTCCTTAAGAGGTGCCATATGATACCGGACTCCCCCTATAGTTGAATATCCCTACATGTAAACACGTAATTTCCTCTTGATGGTGGAAAGCACTCGTCCATGGAACAGTAGGTGTCGGATTCATGAGAAACCTGCTCCATTTGTTTTTCTACCATGTTGTTTTCTCATATTAGAGCAGCTGTTATGTTTTTTTAGTCACGCTAATGGATCTTAGAGCTTTACAAGTCTTCATTTGTGGTTAGCACTGTCGCCTCACAGCAAGAAGGTCGCTGGTTCGAGTCCAGGCTGGGTCAGTTGGCGTTTCTGTGTGAAATTTGCATGTTCTCCCCGTGTTCATGTGGGTTTCCTCCGGGTGCTTCGACTTCCCCCACAGTCCAAAGACATGCGCTATAGGTGAATTGAATAAAGTAAATTGGCTGTAGTGTATGAGTGTGTGAATAAGTGTGTATGGATGTTTCCCAGTACTGGGTTGCAGGTGTAAGAGCATCCGCGGTGTAAAACATATACTTAATAAGTTGACGGTTCATTCCGCTGTGGCGACCCCTGATAAATAAAGGGACTAAGCCGAAGGAAAATGAATGAATGAATATTACAGGCCATTTTAAGCTTAAAGGGATAGTTCACCCAAAACTGAAAATGTATTTACTATTTATCACTCTCAAGTGGTTTCAATCCTGTTTCTTTGTTCTCTTGAACACTGAAGAATATATTTTGAAGAAAGCTGAAAACCTGTAACCATTGACTTCCATTGGAAAAACAAATAGTATGAAAGTCAATAATTACAGGCTTCCAATATCATCCAAATTATAATTTTTTTTGTGTTCAGTGGAAGAAACTCCTAAAGGTTTGAAACAATTAAAGGGTGATTAAATAATGAAATATATTTATTTTTGGCCGAACTAACCCGTTAAGAGCAGGTTTAACAAGATTTTTTTTTCAGTTTTGAATTGTTTTGCATTCCTCTTTCTGAAAAGTCACTATTTGATAATGATCATTTGATATGATTAAAAAATATGCTACAAGATAAACTGAAGGTAAATCACATGCATTAGAATCAGAAAAAGCTTTATTGGCAGGTATATTTATACTAGGAATTTGTTTTCGTAACAGAAGTTTTCCACAGTTCCAAAATGACAGTTACAGGACAAAGACACAGATAATAAAGGAATAAAAAAAACAATAAGAAGAAGAATGCACGATTTTGACAAATGTATGTACAGTATATAGTTATATATAATATTGTATGTATAGCTTTGTGCAAATTAAATGTTAACTATGTGTTTTTAAATAAATACACTGTAAAACCCAAAAAGTTGAGGTTACTCAAACCATTTGAGGAAACCGATTGCAACAAACCATTTAAGTTCAATAACTGATCCTAATGAGTGCTGTGAACTTAATCCATTTGAGTAAATGAAGCAATTTGAGCACAGTAAAACCCAATAAATGAAGAGTACTCAAACCAACTGAGTACTGAAAAACCCAATAAGTTAAGGCAACTCAAACCGTTTGAGGCAACCCAGGCTCATTCTAAAAACGTACCTCTATATACATATCTGGAGACCGTGAAATACGTCCAGGGGTTAAATTTTTTTTTTTGCAGTTTTTATTTTTGCGAATCTCGGAGAGGCAGCTGTGTATGCTTTTTGAGATCTCAAATTTCTCTAAAGAGTGCCATTCGCGCCTACTGTTCTCGCGTAAACACACCAGAGGCCGCTGTCTACTGAATGACTGTTTGATTGATTAAATGACTGACTGACTGACTGACCAATCGACTGACCCACCCTCCTCCTTCCCTAAACCCAACCAATTTTATCTATTGACCCGCCCACCCACTTCCCTAAACCCAACAAACAATTTTCAAAAGCAGTCCAGAAAAAAAAAAGCCCTCGTCTGATTTTTACCACATTTTCTGATTTTACCACATTCTCACCCTGTTATTTACTTGTTTATTTTTTGGATTCTGTTTTTGTGTTAGCTGCTTTCTAGAACCGTTCCTTACCGGACTAGAACCCCGTCGTCGTCAACTCCTCTCTGTATCTCTGCAAACTGGTTACAGCGGGAAAGCTGTCCATACGGAGGTAAGTGGTCAGCTGGTAAGCGTGAAAAGGTACGGCGTCATACTGCCCAGTAGCGTTCGTTTAAAAAATTAAATGCAGCTATACGTACCTCTGGCTACATAATTCGCGGCCTCAAGTGTATATATATATATATATATATAATGAGTAGAGTTAACTTTTAGTCTTTTAGTTCACTCATTTGATAAAGTTGACTGTTGGGTTTTACAGTGCAGGTGTATGTGTATATAAATTCTTAATATCAAAATTCTTTGACAAAGTTATAAAACATAAACATTACATGCACAAAGATAAATCTCAATTGTAAATTTATCAGTATTTGCTATATTGGTATACATACAATATCATGAACAAGCCAATTAAATAATATTCTTATTAATAAAACATGCCATAATCAGGCATACTCAAGCTCAGAGGCCATGTGGGCCACATTAAAACCCACATAAAATGTGAGGGATTAAAAATTAAATTAGTAATAATTAAAATAATAATTAAGACTTTATTTAAGATCAATTTAGTGACTTTTTATTATGAAGTCTGCACATCGAATTTACAAGCTTGACGTCAAAAATTTGATGTAAAAACTTTGACATTCACACATTGACGCCCCTTTGACCACCATATTAATGACACAAAGTATTTAATATAAGAGATGTTTTATTCATCTAAAAGCTTCCATTACACATTTACACTGGATTTTTGTATCCAATGCATGTAAACTACCTTGATGTCAAAACGACATCAAACTGACATCTAATATTATTACCCCATGTTAGATGTCAATTTGATGTCATTTTAGTCAATTGACATTAAATCAAATTATCATTTTTAATGTTTTTTTTTTATGTAATTTTGCTATTAAGGTGTAGGTTGTAATTGCTTTGTCTAAAATAGTAATAATACTGAACATGATAATAAAAAAGTAAAACAAAAAGTAGAATAAAATTATACTTAAACAGCATTAAACTCTTAACAGATATTGAGCACCATTTAAATATAGACCAATATTATAATTTAATATTTAATCACCTGGAAGATCCCCCAACCACCCTCGCATTAAAATTTGGAAGTTCTTTTTTTCTTATATTAAAACTCTCCAGCTGGATCCAGACTGATCACTCTTGCTAGCTCTTGACAATAATACATTAGTTTGTAATCTTTCATTACTTAAATTGTTACATTGCCATTGGTGTGTAAATGTAGACACCTGCCCCTCATTTAGTTGTGTAATTGGGTTTTATTTTATTTTATTTTTTTAAGGGTTGTTTATGTTTGTAAACTGTAAACTGTAATAATGTTAAATCATAAATATAATATTTATTTAAGGCCTATAATATTACACAAATACATGAGATTTTTACTCATTTTATTAGGCAAATATAACAGCACATTTTGGAAAAGAAGGATTGTGAAATATATTACAGCTACACATTTCTTCAGTAAAGAAGCATATACTGATTGTTTTCATTGACAGAGGCTCTGAAATCTTAGAATCATCAACACCAAATACTGTAGGTGTCACAACGTAAAAAAAACATGCCAACAGCTAGTGTTTTTCAGCCACCGATACACTTCTGGTGAAAGGTTAATGGGACTTTTCAATTTCATACGGTTTCTTTTACAGCATCAATAATGTAATTTAATGAAAATATAATCAGTTAAACAGACTTCAGCTTTCATTTAATTGTTCAAGAGTAAAACGAGATGAAATGCAATTTAAACGCAAGTGTTGTCAGCAGCAACAGACGAGCACAGAAACTCCATTGAAAATACTGTGGTAAAATAAATTTCCACATTTTAAAGACATGCTGTGAAAATGTTTAAAGAGTTAGAGTTTAAAGGTACTGTATGTAAGTTTTTGACTCTTTTAAAGCATAAAAATACCATAATATGTTTGCAGATAATTAAGAAACATGTTTAGTGAACATTCATGTTTATCTGAAAAACAATGCTGAAGTAGATATTCTGCTTTGAAAATGTCTGTTAGTCTGTTGTTTTGGTTCTTTTAACCCACCCAATGCCACTTCAGCCAATTCAATTTCAGCACCCTGGGTTGCCTTATTGGAAAACCCAACGCAATCTCACGGCAATTCGTAACCTTTTGATTTAGTGGCTAATTCAAATGAATTCGTACGATCTAATTCGTACAAATTAGTACGATTTGCTCATCACCCAATGACGGTTGGGGTTAGGGGTGGGGTTAGGTGCCACGCCTCCTTTTAAAAATCGTACATTTTCGTATGACTGAACTCGTACGAATTTGTACGAATTAGCCACTAAACTGACAAAACGTAAAATACTTACGTTTCCTCGTGAGATCAGACTGGAAAACCACATATTTCATTCATTCATTCAGAAAGGCTCTCAAAATATGCGCCCGTCACTGACATGCGACCTCCGATGGACAATGGCAGACTCTGAAAGGAGACGCAGATTCAGAGTTCCACATGAGGTTGGTATTAATTAGCAAATAATATAAATATTGCGAAAGTAAGCATTAGGTGAGCAGGTTAAATTGTAAGCCCGTGTCCTAACAACATGTTACGTGACGTGATTTGCAGTGATAAGCAATTTGGCTGCTTGCACCAGATGAAACACGACAGAAATTTAAATACAGCCATTCAGAAGCACAGAATAGTGCACTCACTCACGAAATGGTAAGGTTTATTATCTAATTAATACATATTAAACCTCTTTAACATTGTTAAATGTACATGCTGAATCACTGTTATGTGTTGATTCACATTATTTCACAGTTCTATAGTTTTCAAATTTCAAACGGTTTATTTTATTTTCAAGATCTGAGGTAAACTATCTGCTGCTGTTCTCAGTAGTATGGCAATAAATGTCATATAAAATGGCATTCAAACTCACATTATTAGCATTTAACACTGAATAAAGCACATGAGGTGTACCTGAGGTGATCATGTCATCAAGTTTTCTGTTACAATAGAAATCGTTTCTAAAATATAACTTCCAGGTGTTGGTATGGACAAAAACTTCTTTTAATATGGAAAATATCCCTTCTATCGCATGCTGTTGCTTTCATTTAGAACACGATTTAGATCAGCCCTAAATCAGCCTTTAGGCTCAATAGTTCAGCCTCATTCCTGTTGGTCCTCAATCTGGCAACCTGTGCTTGCGTGTTTTGATCCAGAAATGCAATACCTAGTTCAGCCACTGGGTGTCAAACTTACATACTGCACCTTTAATGCAGTGCTTCTTTTCCAGTCTGAGACCCACTTTACATCCAATCAGGCAGTGAAGATCATTGATTTTTAAAGAAAGATTAAAGGTTGTTGTCTTTTTTTTTAATGATGGCATGACCATTCACAGGAAGCGCTTGAGCTGACTTATTGAAAATTAAAGGTCTTTGTGTATACACCACATTGAGTATGAATATGTAGATTAGAGAATGACATTTGAAAGCAGAAGATACTGACATTTTGTCTTTACACACCCCAAAATTGACATTATTATTATTATTAATATAGAGAGTTTGCAACTTGACAATGGTGGTCGTGGTCACTCAAAAATGTTACAGCTAGGCATGTAAGCGGTTAGCATGTATGCTTACAGCATCACATTTTACACTGAAAGATACAAACCACAGACAGCCTCAAGTGTGCCAAATCTCGTTCTGGTTGACTCAGTGCTTTTGTTTTGCAGTAAGCACTTTTAGCGGAAACTGCTACATGAAAAAAACCTGTAGCGATGACACATTTATTGCCATCCGCTAAAGTATCCTCACCTATTCGCATCCGTACCAGCTTGTAGCGTGATCTGAAAATTCCTGCACAGCATATAGGAAACCATAATTCCTTCTCTTCACACAGTTAACCTTTGATCAAACAGGATATATGTACAAGGGCCTTTCAGCGAGACTATTGCTCTCACGTGACGGTCGAATAGGAAAAGGAATGTTATAGAGAGGCTTTTCAACACACCGTCTCTCTATTACTGCACCTTCACTTTTTACACAGTGACAGACAGGAAGCACTCAAGCTATCCAAACAGATGTGGAGCAATGATGCAAGCTTCATACGCGACGACCTTTTGTTAATAACAGGGAATTTCCTCACAGCTGCTTGACAGGGACTTTTTCCACAGAAAGCAAAAGAAAAACAAGACACCCAATGCTTTCTATTTCAAATAGAGCGTGTTTGGCGTTAAATAGAAATGTTTTGACTGAGATTTCCCTCGTTTTTGGTCTCAGGGGTTTCTCGGATCTCATTTTCTGAGCTTGGGAGGGCCGGGCTGTTAGTTAACCTGCACATAGACATGTTTCTGAAGGTTTTCCCGCTTTTACACCGAACCCTGGTGCATAAAATGTGATTATCTTTGATCGGAACACATCTGACATCAATGTAACTTTTCTTTTAAAGGTGGTTCAAATTCATGTTGTGTTTTTCGTTTTGTGATTAGAAGTGGCAGTGGGAGTTTATGTTATTTAATACTTTATAGTGGCAGGAATAGTTCATCCAGAATATGAAAATGATCAATTTTAGTTAAGACCTGCGAGATTAATGAAGATTTGGAGTAATTAGTCTAAATAAGAACACCCACAAAAGTTTTGTATGGCGAAAACTGATTTAAAAATTCAAAGGCCAGATTTACTTAAAACATAATTACATGCATTTTTAAGAGTTTCCTTTTCAGTTTATATACAAACTAAATCTTTACATTAACATATTAATCTTGAGATCAGGGTGGATTTATAAGCAGTATTTAATTTTTACTTTTTTATTTTAAAGGCTGTGTTTTGAGACATTTCTTTAGAGTTCATTAAAAACTAGCTGGCAAGTTTTGTAGTAACCAAAAATAGACAATTTTATATTTCACAAAACATGCATTATTTAGGTGTGTGTACTATATACATGCATATACACTCACCGGCCACTTTATTAGGTACACCTTACTAGTACCAGGTTGGACTCACTTTTGCCTTCAGAACTGCCTTAATCCTTCGTGGCATAGATTCAACAAGGGACTGGACATATTCCTCAGAGATGTTGCTCCATATTGACATGACAGCGTCACGCAGTTGCTGCAGATATGTCGGCTGCACATCCATGATGCAAATCTCCCATTCCACCACATCCCAAAAATGCTCTATTAGATTGAGTTATGGTGACTGTGGAGGCCGTTTAAGTACAGTGAACTCATTGTCATGTTCAAGAAACTAGTCTGAGATGATTCATGCTTTATGACATTGCATGTTATCCTGCTGGAAGTAACCATCATAATATGGGTACACTGTGGTCATAAAGGGATGCACATGGTCAGCAGCAATACTCAGGTTGGCTGTGGCATTGACACGATGCTCAATTGGTACTAATGGGCCCAAAGTGTGCCAAGAAAATTTCCCCCACACCCATCACACCACCACCACCAGCCTGAACTGTTGATACAAGGCAGGATGGATCCATGCTTTCATGTTGTTGAAGCCAAATTCTGACCCTACCATCCGTATGTCCAGCAGAAATCGAGACTCATCAGACCAGACAATGTTTTTCCAATCTTCTTTTGTCTAATTTTGGTGAGCCTGTGTGAATTGTAGCCTCAGTTTCCTGTTCTTAGCTGACAGGAGTGGAACCAGTCTGGCCATTCTCCTCTGACCTCTGGCATCAACAAGGTATTTGTGCCCACAAAACTGCCGCTCACTGGATATTTTCTCTTTTTCAGACCATTCTCTGTAAACTCTAGAGATGGTTGTGCATGAAAATCCCAGTAGATCAGCAGTTTCTGAAATACTCAGACCAGCCCGTCTGGCACCAACAACCATGACACGTTCAAAGTCACTTAAATCACCTTTCTTCCCCATTCTGATGCTCAAATTGAACCGCAGCCGATCATCTTGACCATGTGTACATGCCTAAATACATTGAGTTGCTGCCATGTGAATGGATGATTAGAAATTTGCGTTACTGAGCAGTTGGACAGGTTTACCTAATAAAGTGGTATATTAGTCCTGTCAAACAATTAACCATGATTAATCACATCTGTATCACATTTGGATGTTATGTGTGTGTGTATTGTGTAATTTATAAATATTTAACTATTTAAAATGTATGTAAATACACATGGATGTATATGTTTGAGAATGTTTTATGTGTGTGTGTGTGTGTGTGTGTGTGTGTGTGTGTGTGTGTGTGTGTGTGTGTGTGTGTGTGTGTGTGTGTGTGTGTGAGTTAGCATGCATACATACATAGTGTTTATAAATTGCATTTAAAAATGTAAATGTATGTGTAAAATTGTACGTATATTATGTAAAAATCAATTTATTTGAATGTGATTTAATAATTTGACAGCACTAATTCATTTATTTATTTATAAATGCTGTTTTATTTGTATTGTAACATTATAAAGCCCTCTCATCTGAAAAAGAAAGCATAAGAACAGACACAGAACTCTCTATGAAGCAAGAAGCAGATCCACAAATCAGGTCAGCAGGTTGTAGGAAGTAATCTCTCTCTGTGTGTGTGTGTGTGTGTGTTTGTTTGTGTGTGTGTGTGTGGAAGTGAGAGAGTGAATTTCGGCCAGGAGGAATAGGAGAACAATAGTTGCTGAAATGTAAGACATCCTCCCTCTGCCAAAAAGCGTATCAGGACCACACCTCTGGTGGGAAAGATGCTCAGGTCAGCCGTTCTCACACACATCGACCAGTCAGGCCAGGATCCAGAGTGTCCTTGGGTACTAAAATACTTGAGTCACAGAGGTTGTGGCAAACGTCAGCGGATGTCCTCAGGCAAACCAGAGATCTGGGGAGTCACTTCCACTGTGTGCAAAAAGCCTCTGATAACAAAATACAAAGCAATTAACTTACATCTGGTGTTTTGCTGTGATTTATTACATGGCAGTTCCTGTTGCTCTGAAAGTAATCGTTCTTGACGCATGACCCCAAATTGATCTCATATGACTCTATTCATTCACAATTTAGCGATTTCCATTCATTGCAAAATGCTTTCATATTTAAAGTCATTATATTGCATACAGTACTTTGCCTTATTCAATACAACATCTTCTTTGTTTTTCTTTCTTTTTTTTTAAGGATATTTGATAGTGGCTTTGTGGTTTTATTAAGGAATATTAACTCACCATCATGTGATTTTTATTTTTTATATAAAAAAAAAACACTAAAGGAAATATCAGGAACAATATTCAAGTTTCTCTACATTGCACTTTGAGTTTCATAATGTGTATACCAAAAATGACCAACTTAAATTAAAAATATTAAATCATCATAGAAGAAGTCTAGGTCTATGATCTGTGAATTATATTGCTTGTCATTTTATGCTATTTAATAACTGAATAGGAAATTGAAGTAACCTCTCAATTGACTCACAGAATGTGAGTATAAATTTGGCAACATAGTGAACAAAAAGAAGATTTTCATAAGAAATAAATCCACACATAAAGCTATCGGACTCATGGGAAATAATAATAAAAAAAAAAAATTAGGTAAGACTTTATTTTGATGGTCCCTATTGCACATTTTGTTGACTAAAACTACATGCCAATTAATTCTCATTTGAGTATTAGTAGACTGTCTGCTTAATATCTGCTGATACTGCTGCTAAACATTTAACTGACTATAAGAAATTTAGTGGGCGACGCGGTGGCACAGTAGGTAATGCTTTCACCTCACAGCAAGAAGGTCGCTGTTTCGAGCCTCAGCTGGGTCAGTTGGCATTTCTGTGTGGAGTTTGCATGTTCTCCCCGCGTTCACATGGGTTGCCTCCGGGTGCTCCGGTTTCCCCCACAAGTTCAAAGATATGCAGTACAGGTGAATTAGGTAGGCTAAATTGTCCGTAGTGTATGTGTGTGAGTGAGTGTGTATGAATGTTTCCCAGAGATGGGTTGTAGCTGGAAGGGCATCCGCTGCGGTAAAACATATGCTGGATAAGTTGGCGGTTCATTCCGCTGTGGCGACTCCAGATTAAAAAGGGACTAAGCCGAAAAGAAAATGAGTGAATGAAAGAAACTTAGCAAGTACATGTCAACTTACACTAACCCAAACCCCAACCTAACAGTCTAGTTATATTCTAGTAAGAATTAGTTGGCATGTACGTAGATGGAATAACTTAAATTCAACAAAATGCGTTAAAGGGACCATCGAAATAAAGTGATACCAAAAATTATAGTCAGAATATATGTTCAAATATATGTTCAGCTTTGTTAAATTGACAGTATTTTTATCATTTTAAGTTTCTAATAATAATATAATGATGTAATATTTGTTATAACGTGTTTAAACCTTACAAAATATTACATTCATTCATTTTCCTTCGGCTTAGTCCCTTTATTCATCAGAGGTCGCCACACAGAATGAACCGCCAACTTATCCAGCATATGTTTTACACAGCGCATGCCCTTCCAGCTACTGGGAAACATCCATAAACACCCATTCACACACATACTCTACTGCCAATTTAGTTTATTCAATTCACCTATACTGCATGTCTTTGGACTTGTGGGGGAAACCGGAGCACCCGGAAGAAAACCCACTTGAACACAGGGAGAACATGCAAACTCCACGCAGAAATGAATGAAAAAAGAAAACAAAGAAATAATAAAAATACAAAGTCATTACATATAGACTGAACCCGAATCAACAGATTGTCCATCAAGCAATGTACTCACTGTAAGCATGTAACAGGAATGTTAGTGAAAATACAGACACAAAGACACAAGTCAGTCCTGAAAGTTATAATAAAAAAAATCAAAGCTTAAAATATATTTAGCTTATTTAAATACAGTATTTTTATATTAAATATATTTAATATAGCATAACTTAATGTAATATGTATTATAACATATAAAATTATTTGCTATATGTTTTAATTAGGGCGACAAATGTCCCGGCTGTCAGTTGGCATGTCTGTGTGGAGTTTGCATTTTCTCCCCGTGTTGGCGTGGTTTCCTCCATGTGCTCCTTGTTTCCCCCATAGTCCAAAGACATGTGCTATAGGTGAATTGAATAGCATTCGCTGTGTAAAACATATGCTGGATAAGTTGATGGTTCATTCTGCTGTGGTGACCCCAGATGAATAAAGGGACTTTATTCAAAGTCGAAGGAAAATGAGTGTTTTAACTATATCTATTTAATATATATATATATATATATATATTTATATTTATATATGTCTAATATACAAAATCTATTGTAACATATTTAAGCCTTCACAGGCAAAAATATATTGAAATATCAAGAAAATACATTTCCAGTCATGAAATATAAATTTCGAATAAATATTTTTAAAGCGTATCTTATTTTGTTTTCATTTTTAAAGCTGGACCTTTATTTACTTCCCAAACATGCTGTTCAGTGTTTAATAAACAGGAGTTTTAATATTATAGAAGGGTGAGTAAAAGTTTAAATTCAGTTGAACTGTTCCTTTAACCTTGATCTTTCACTTTTTAGTCAATAATTCCACAATTTCCACCAGTAAGTGGAAGAAGGATGAATAGTTAAGCATTTAAAAATGTGGGTTTGTGACCCAAAGGCTGTAAGTTCAAACACCATTAGCATTAATTCTTGAGCTGCCACTGTTGTGCCCTTGAGCAAGACCCTTCAATCTGGCTCCCTACTGAGTGATGTTGTAAAATGAGTTTTGTCTATATACTGAAAACATAAGTCTGTAAGCACAATAGCAAAACTCAAACTTAATGTGCCAACACCCATCCTCAATGTTTTATTTCAATTGAATCACACCATTGTCATTGCTCTGTAACTGCACACCATTGACTTCCCTTCTGCAGTGGTGATGTCATCAGACCTCCCTGCTTGCCTCATTGTTTATGAGTGCTGGAAATCTTATGCTGCCCATTGACGAAGGTCAAACAAAGGACAGGCTCTGTTTATTTTCCTTCCAGCCAGTGAATCCACATCATGTTAAGAAGCATGGACAACACTCGCAAAACACGCCGGTGCCGCTGGGAGAGTCCAGAGTGATGTTTCGTGCATCAGCGGCCATATGTGGAGAAGCTGATGTTGAACTTCAAGCATTTGGTAGATGAGTGCACTGGGAAATACAATTGTGTAGGAGCAAGAAGTAGGCTAGGGGTAATAGTACACTGTAAAAATGCTGGGTTCCACACAATTTATTTGTGTTTGGGCAACATGAAGGAGTTAACTTATTAGTTTCTACTAGTAGAGTGAATGTAAAACAATTAAGTTGTCCACCCCCCCCCCCCCCCCCCCCCCAAAAAAAAAAAAAAAAAAAAAAAACTGTATTGGGTTGTGTAATGTGAATTGGGATGCTGACAAGGTCAATGCGCATTGCAAACGCAGGTTTATTGAGAATGGTCAGGCAAGCAATCACATTCACAATCAAGAGCAAAGATGTATGAGGGCAAATCCAGAGTCGTAGTCAAAAACACAGGTGGTAGGTCAGTACAGGCAGGCAGAAACAATGCAAACATAAACAAACAAACTAGGCGAGGGTCAAAAACACAGCAAAGCAAGGCAGAGAAAACGCATCGTAATGTCACAAAACTGTAAAACAAGACTCAGCAATGTGTGTGTGTGTGTGTGTGTGTTTGAGAGGTGTATAAATAGTCAGTGTAATTAGTCCTGAACAGCTTCAGCAGACTGTGCGGGAAACCGGAGCACCCAGAGGAAACCCACGTGAACGCAGGGAGAACTTGCAAACTCCACACAGAAACGCCAACTGACCCAGCCGAGGCTCGAACCAGCGACCTTCTTGCTGTGAGGCGACAGCACTACCTACTGTGCCACCGCGTCGCCCTAAAAATATTATATTATGAAAAATAAATGTTTGTTTGTTTGCTTTATTTATAGAGCACATTTAAAAACAACAAATGTTGACTAAAGTGCTTTACAAATCAACCAACACACAAAATCTGTACTTGTATATGTAAACTAAATAAAATAAATTACAATCAAATCGAAGAGAAAGAAGATGATTTTTTTAAAATAAGATTTAAAAGCACCAAGGGAAGTGCATGACCTGATATATAAAGGCAAACCATTCCACAGACGAGAGGCTGCAACAGAAAAGCCCTGTCTCCTTTTGATTTTACTCTACTTAGAAAATTTGATTCTGTTCATCACGCAACAATACGCTTATGCACGTCACAGGTGCAGATCCACGAACACATCACTGTATTTTGTACGATTCCTTAGATTGGTTATCTTTATATCAAAAGAGGAAATTACATCTGTACTTGTTTACTTTAAAGGCTCCCTCAGGTAAACTACCATCCTATCTTTCAAATTAGCTAACATTTCATATAAATACCAATGCACTAGATTTGGTTCCTGTATTCGGTTAACAGTCCCAAGGATATTGTCAAAACTTGGCAAATGTGCTTTTTCCTTTTATGCTTCTAGGGCTTGGAATTATCTGCAAAATTGTATTAATCTTGACGCACTTCAGACTTTGAGGACCTTAAACATCTTCTGTATAACTTCTTAAAGGACACCTGTAATTGTTTATGATCTGATCTTTTTTTATGAATGGTGTTTTTGTAATTTTGTGGTATTGTTTTCTGTGACTTTTGTGTGAAACTTTGTGCTGCCGTCTTTTACTGGAAGAAGAGATAGTACTGTCTCAATGTGATCTCCTGAAAGGAAAATAATAATAAAGGAAATAATAATAAAATAATAATAAAAATAATAATAATCGAGACTTTGGAACAACTAGCTGAAACTGTTGTGCTGACCGAAGAGTCTTAGATGAAGTATGCCAGTGAAGAAGCTTACCAATAGGTGCCAGACCAATCAAACGTTTTAAAAATAAATTAGGTCACACTTTATTTTGATGGTCCGTTTGTTGAGTTCAAGTTACATAGCATCTACAAGTTCAAGTTCAATTTATTTATATAGCACGTTTCCAACTGCCACAAGGCTGCACAAAGCATACCTGTCAACATTGGGATGTAAAAATAAGGGATACTTACCCCCCCCCCCCCCCCCCCACCCAAAAAAAAAAAAAAAAAAAAAACCCAAATATAAATATGTACATCTGGAGCCGTTTCATTGTAAATAAACTTCTGAAACGATCAGAAATACGTTTTTATTATTATTTACAAAGGATATAATAATTAGGATACATTAGAAAAAGCTACAAATAAATTAGCAAACAGTTCAGCTCATTAAAACTAATAGCTATTATAAAGAAATAGAATCAAGTTATCAAATCTCATCTTTTCTTCACTGTATAATTTAAATATTATGATTAAAGAGCAGCGAATGAATCTCTCATTTAGATTTTTTTGGTTTGATTACATTAAATAACAGAGCTGTCACTTTAAAACTGCACAGATCTATAATGAAAGCATTTGATTGTTTTCCTAACTGTTTATGCTCATTTAAGACAAAATTTGTTGTGTTTAAAAGAAAACCCAACAAGATCGACATGTCTAGATGTTGTTATTATTATTAATATTATTCATCCATTCATTTATTTTCTTTTCGGCTTACTCCCTTTATTTATCTGGGGTCGCCATAGCGAAATGAACCGCTATTACTATTATCATTATGATGATGATGTGTATATGTCTGTTCAAACACGCACCCAAAACCCAGTGTCCACTTGAGCTCAGCATCAAATCACGTACGTACAGAATCCGCTTGGGAAACAGCGTCTATTATCACTATGGAGCGCATCAGCTGACAGTCATGCATCTTTATATGAACTGACTGTTTTGAGGATTGCATAGGGCAATTGTAATTAAAAGGAAATGAATCGCGCCGTTTTTATGTTTATTTCAAAGTGTTTCCATCAGGTTTCCATTCCTAAATGAAATGAAAGCACAGAACTGGTTCACATTTAAGAGCAAGGGCGGCCCCTGGTGGTTCGGCGGTATGGGTTGCATATAGGGAGGATCAGCTCTTCTCAGAAAGATTAAAAATACGGGAGAAATACGGGAAAATACCTTTACGGGATGACAGCGGGATAGAACTGTAAAATACGGGAGAATCCCGGGAAAAACGGGAGGGTTGACAGGTATGGCACAAAGTGCTTTACAGAGAGATAAAAATAAAAATCTACATGCCAACTAATTCTCATTAGATTATAAGTAGACTGTTAGGTTGGGGTTGGGGTTAGCGTAAGTTGACATGTACTTGCAAAGTTTCTTATAGTCAGTTAAATGTCTGTTGAAGGAGGAGTATCAACAGATATTAAGCAGACAGTCTACTAATACTCAAATGGACCATCAAAATAAAGTGTTACCACAAATAACAATAGCTTGTACTGAATCCTAAATTGGACTGGGAGCCAGTGAAGGGATGATAAAACTAGTGAAATAGCTTCAGAACACAATGCTGCTCAATCCAGATATTTCTAGAAAACTGTGCTGCTTAAATTTTTTTTTATTTTCCCTCTCTCTTTCTGTGTGTGTGTGCAATTCATTGTGGTCTGTGCATCGTGTCAGATTCATTGCTATTGTCAAAATCATGATGAATAGAGTGTTTAACACGTTGCCCAGAGCCTTAATCAAAAGCAGATTTGCCCACAAGTGGCTTCATATGAAAGCCGGAGGAGGTTTATGAGTGTCCTTGTTTAAAGAGATAGTCAACCCTAAAATGAAAGTCCTGTCATCATTTACTCGCCAAACACTTTGAGTTCCTGCCGACTTTCAAAATATATGGAAAACAATACTATACGCTTATTTCACGCGGCCGCCATTTAAAAAAATGAAAGCGAGTCTGCGGTGGAAAGAAACCCTGAAGTATAGGATCAGCACTGTTAACATTGCAACAACATGCTGTGGACTACAAACCTCCAGCTGTTTCAAAATGCAGATATGGTGTTAACATCACTTTAATATAATTCAGTTACGTTTAATTTAAACAATTAAAAGCATATTAGGCATTAAACAAAATCATAATCTCTTTAAGAGTGTCCTAGGCTTCAGTTCATAACACCAGGTAAACACCATGGGGACGCTTCCCTGCTTCAGCCCATGTAACCGATGAGCGATGAAATAATGCAGTCCTCTGTAGCACACCCTTGTGTTGTCCCGGTACTGAAATTTAAAAAACGTCCATTTAAGCATTCACAAACAGCACTGATTTGCCATAGTATTCACCAGTTCTCAACAGAAATGACTGTGATTGGCCGTGAAGGTCATCAGTTCATCACTCTTCACCGAGTGCAAACACAATTGCAGGGACACTGGAGCGTTTTAAAGCTGTGAAGATCAGTCGATTGCTTGTCTGTGTTTGCACTCGGTAAACAGCAGTGAAGTGCAGTGAACTGATGACCTTCACAGCCAATCACAGTCATTTCTGTTGAGCACTGGTGAATACTTTGGCAAATCAGTGCCGTTTAAGAATGGGCTCAACAGCGCTTAAATGTTAAATCCAGGAAATTGACGTTTTTTTATTTTTATTTCAGTACCGAAACTCAGTATCGTGATAGGTCTAATATAACGAAAGAATCAGTTCATTAACTTAAGTTTAATAAATGGCATCTAAAATGTGTGTTTGGGAAAGAAAACATTAGCTAACTAGTGGCATTTCCCTTAACTTAGCTGTAAATGAGGTCTGATATCCCTTTTTATTTTCACTATCCATTCAGAACGAACCTTTAGCTCACTCGTAAGGCGGTGAAATGATAAATTTGTGTCACTTTCTCTTCGCTGATAAGATACAGCGTTCCTGTGTGACTCAGGCGATACTTCCGGGTTTCTTTTCACCGCATGGCAGTTTGTTATGTTTTAGGTTGCTGAAAGAGTCATGCTTCTGTTTTTTGTGTGTTTGTCCATTTCTGAAAGGATTTTAGAATCACTTCAACAATCACGCGCACGTTATTATCATCAGCTCAAGTTTGTTATTTAAAAAATATAGACGTGCAGCAATCGCATGCAAAATTGCACAGAGAAAGTGAAACCACTCCCGCTTTTAGACGGCCTCGTAAACAACAGGACACATGGCAGATTCTGCTCTTCTTCTCGGCTCTGTGGTTGTTTATCAAGACAACGACAAGGTTTGTTTGCGCTCTGGTCGACCATGGCTCGTTATTATATGTATATATTATTATGGTGTAATGTCTCGGCTGTGTATTTAAAAATGGCGTGCTTCTTTTGTTTTCATTCTCCTGGCTTGTGCACACGTTTGTGACATTTCTCTGTAAACTAATAGTGTTCAGCTGTAAGTCTAGCTCCGCCTATTTGTACACTTTTGTTGTGCTAGGTACCCTTTGGAAAGGGTACTCAAAAAGTGGTACGATACAGTTCGCTTTTTGGTACCTTTTGAGAGTGGAAATGGTAGTGATGATGAAATGAAGCTTTCTGAACCAGTGAAACGTTCGACTCGATTGTATCGGAAAAAGGTTCGTTACTCGTAAAATTGAAGCTCAATGAGGACCTTTAGTGCTTAAAGTGTTGGAAAGCACTGTGTTGTAAAACTGACAAATGTTCACAACCGACAAACTCATTCATGTAGTAATACAACAATAGTAATATAAACAAATTACTCAATTACTGTAGTTTTTTATATAGGGTATGTTATGTTACACCACCAATGACTGTAGTCAAATCAAAGGTATTCAAAAGTATTTACATTTATCATATTCCAACCGGTCCTACACCCACACCCTCATTCCTAGCAGGGATCGAATCGTTGATTTCTAGATGGGAGGCGAATGCTCCTAAGTAGGAGGCTATGGGAGTGAGGCTTTTGGGCTACACTCCCCAGCTGGCCTCCGTTACACACTGTACTACAATATGAAGTGGCCTTCTCACTATACACTTTACTAACCTACAAGGATGTTTAAACCTTTTAATCAATAAATCCAAAGCAGTCACGTGGGTATATGCGAAAATGAATCGTCGGATGTCACTGATTACGTGATTATAGCAAAACGAATCAAGCTCAGGTAAACTGCTTCACTGAGAGATGTATCTTTTTTGATACATGCTTCAAATCCTTGGAGCACAATGTCACATCACTAGGAAATTGACATAAAAAGCGTACCAAACAGTATCATACCGTACCACTCAGTGGAAATGCGCCATTAGTGTACAAGTGATGAAGTTGTACCCTCAAAGGGTCTTAGAAGCACCTAATGGTACTCATATGTAACATTTAAGGGTAAAAAAAGGTACAAATATGTTTCCAACTGTCAACATGGGCTATTTAAGGATCAAACAAAGGTACAAGTCAATGTGTATAAAAAGGGTCACCCGTTTATATATATCATACGTTTATAGTTGAAGTCAGAATTATTAGCCCCCTTTGAATTTTTTTCTTCTTTTTTAAATATTTCCCAAATGATGTTTAACAGAGCAAGGAAATTTTCACAGTATGTCTGATAATATTTTTTCCTCTGGAGAAAGTCTGATTTGTTTTATTTTGGCTAGAATAAAAGCAGTTTTAAATTTTTTAAACACCATTTTAGGGACAAAATTATTAGCCCCTTTAAGCTATATTTTTTCTCAATAGTCTACAGAACAAACCATCGTTATACAATAACTTGCCAAATTACCCCAACCTACCTAGTTAACCCAATTAACCTAGTTAAGCCTTTAAATGTCACTTTAAGCTGTATAGAAGTGTCTTGAAAAATATCTAGTAAAATATTATTCACTGTCATCATGGCAAAGATAAAATAAATCAGTTATTAGAAATGAGTTCTTAAAACTATTAGGTTTAGAAATGTGTTGAAAAAATCTTCTCTCCGTTAAACAGAAATTGGGGAAAAAAGAAACAAGCGGTCTAATAATTCAAGGGGGCTAATAATTCTGACTTCAACTGTATATCAGTAGGTTAGATCTGTGAAACGGGCTTTTGAACTTCTGACTTTGAGGACTTTGTTTTGTAACTCTGCAGATCTCTGAGCTGACCACTGCCAGAAATAGAGTTTGCTTTTTATTTATTCTCCAGCTCTCATCAGATCCATTGTAAAAGTGCTGTAATGATATACCTGTGCAGTTGAGGCCTTCAGCAGTCAGAGAGTCACATCTGGAGAATAACTCTGGACTGCAGACACTGGATTTGCACTCAGGTCTAGTATGCAGTAAGTGTCTGAAGCACTGCTCTGTCAAAGATATAGGAAACAAAACATGAATTGCTCCATTTTGACAACAGCCTGCACTCAGCTCCTCATCCGTATTTGACATACTGCAAAGGACTTAATCTAACCACCCGTTAACCCATAAAGGAAACAAATACATTTCATTTAATCTCAAATATATTACAGATATCTAAAATAAATTGTAAAAATTTATTGATTAAAAAAATACTTTAAAATCTGTAATAAAAAGTCAATAATGTCCACTTAGTTTAAAGGCTGTAGTTTAAAAACATTACCTGACTTAGAAAGCACAAATTAGTTCAATTAAATATGAATGCATTCATGAATGGTTCAATCTAGGGGCTCCATAGTAGCAATGATTTCCTTGGAGGGAAATAAAAAGAAATGTTTTCCTTTAGTTAGACTGTGTAAAGAGTGAAGCCATTGCTCATAGTGGTCCCCGTTGAGAGCTGTCTATTTATCCAGCGGAGATGAAGCACATACAGAAGGAGAGAAACGGAGAGAGAGCAGGGGTCATGGAGTTCATATCCAGGGAATAACTCTCAGTCTGAACCCCTTCTGAGAGCAGGCGGAGGAAAAAAAGTGTTGGGCAATGTGGGTAAAAGAGCCGGAGAAGAGGGCGAGTGGAGGCAGCAGGGTTTATATTTCACCAGCAGAGAGGAGATGAACACTGGCAGAGCAAAGGAAAAGAAAAAGAGTTCCCACTTTGGCTGAACTTCATTCCATTGTATGCTTGCAGATTTTCCCACAGGACCAACTGCATGGGCAGGCAGGAGATTTGTAGCACTGAATGGTTTCATGTTTTATATTTGTTTGTCATTGTTGGATAAAATCATCCCTTTGGAGTCACTAGCTATGCTTCCACCCAAATATGTGAATTAAATTCATGCACAAAACTGGAATATTGTGTAAAACATTTGCAAATAAAGCAGAGTTTCTATCAAATGAGTCAAAGATGTTACTTACTGATAAACTGGTGGAAAAAATAAATTTGCTGCTGCTAAAGAAGCCACTGTTGGCTTTTTTTAAATATAATAAATTACGTACACATCAGAAGACAAAGACAAAATTAAATGAATGTGTAGTTGCTTTTGGTGCCACTCAGGGTAATAATACTGAACCACTTTGGTGACAGACTTTGGCTGAGGGATTTTAGAATGACCAAATCAATATTCAGATGTTTTACAATGACTATGTTTGCATGGACACCAATAATTCGATTTTAATGCGATTAAGACAATACTCTGATTAAGAGTCGACCATGTAAACAGCGATTTTTGATTGATTTAATCAGATTAAGGTCATAATCGAACTATAGAGAAATCGAATTAAGACATGTGGAGTATGCCGATTTTAGTCGCATTATTGAAGTGCAGTACAGACATATAAACACCTTAATCGAACTATTTTCATCATGTAGGACTTTAAGCTGCTTTTCGCGACAGGGTAGTCCACACACACACGCACACACCCAGACACACACGCACGGCTGATTGACACTTTTTGCACCTACCAAGTCAGTGCAGACCACAGACACCTGCATCGTGAAATGGTGAGTTTTTTTTTTCTTCCATTCAGCATGCGGTATGAACTTCCATTAAAACAACTCTTCCAGCAGTTCATTGTTGCAATATCCAATATCTCGTTTGTCACAGTGGGCTTGCTTGAAATCTTTGTGAATGAAAGTGAAAGTGGCAAACTGCAGTTAAAGTCAACGAATTAAAAATGAAACACCCGAAGTTACTTGAAACTCCGGAGGAAATGCGGATAGCGCGGTGACGCAATGACGCTGATCGAATTATGTGCTGTAACATGTAAAACGCGATCATGAAAGGAACATTCAAAAAGCAACTCATGTAAACAATTTAATCTTATTATTCTCTTAATTAGATTAAAGCAAATAATTCGATTACTGATGTCCATGTAAACGCAGTCATTGTTGCAATGTGGTCGGTCCACTGGTTTGTCCATTAATTCCTTCTCATCATGCCCATTTTTGAAATTTCATGATCTGTCATCACAAAATCACATAATTTTTTTATTCGCATGCTGAATTTTATTCTATAAATGTATTTTTTATTGTAATTTATTATTTATTGCATTTTTTTAATCAAATAAAAAGTTTATCTTACTCAGTTTTTTCTGTGCATTTTCAAAATGTATGCGCATCTTGGCATTTCCATCAATCATTTTTATCCTATATTTCAAAATGCACATGAAAATAGTCCCATCTGAATAATGTTAGCTGTTTTATTAGTGTTCAATAGATGAATTACCATGTTTGTGAACATTCAGGATAGCTTGTGGCTTATAGCTTAGCATGTGGTTCAGTGTTTAGTTTTGGCTCAGTGTTTAGCATGAGGCTCAGTGTTTAGCATTGTGGCTCAGTGTTTAGTATGTGGCTCAGTGTTTAGCATGTGGCCCACTGTTTAGTGTGTGGCTCAGTGTTTAGCATTGTGACTCAGTGATGTGGCTCAGTGTTTAGCATGGTGGCTCACTGTTTAACATCCCTGCTGAAAAAAACAGCTTAAACCAGCCTAAGCTGGTTGGCTGGTTTTAGCTGGTTGACCAGCCTGGTTTTAGAGGGGTTTTGGCCATTTCCAGGCTGGTTTCCAGCCATTTCCAGCCTGGTCCTAGCTGGTCAGGCTGGAAAATGACAAGCTTAAACCAGCTAAAACCAGCTTGACCAACCTGGTTTAAGCTGGACATAGCTGGTTTTGGCTGGTCAAACTGGTTTTAGCTGGTCAACTCCCAGCCTGACCAGCTAAGACCAGGCTGGAAATGGCTGGAAACCAGCCTGAAAATAACCAAAACCCCTCTAAAACCAGGCTAGTCGACCAGCTAAAACCAGCTAACTATCCTAGGCTGGTTTAAGCTGGATTTTTCAGCAGGGATGTGGCTCAGTGTTAAGCAAGGTGCTTCAGTGTTTAGCATGTTGCTCGTTAATTAGCATGGTGGCTCAGTGTTTAGCATTGGTGGGTCAGTGTTTAGTATTTGTGGGTCAGTGTTTAGCATGTGGCTCAGTGTTTAGCATGGTGGCCCAGGAAGCATGATGAGACCTACTAAGGAAGTACGCAATATTAGATGCAGGCATTGCCAAATTGAGATGATGAAAATACACTCTGCATAAAAAAATGACACAGTTTAGTTCCTCACAAATCTTGCTTGAGAACAAAGTCATATCTTGAAATCTGACAAGGAAAAGCACTATTGTGTTTAAACAGTGAACGGATGGAAATCAGCAGCACTCAATAAAGAGTCCACAATGAAAAAGCAAGGGCGCAAAGCAGTGTTTAGTTGGATTTATTGTTTTTCTTCATCAGATGTGATCAGATTTGTTTTGTGCAATGTACTGTATTATTTATTCATTTAAGTTGCTCAATGTATGACATCCCAGTTTTACATATAAACATGTTAAAGTGTTTTTCATGCACCTTTCCCTTTTGGGCTTTTCGGTTTTGTTTTAGGTACTTTATCAGCCTAATGTAAACAAAACATGAACAATACACATTTAAGTGTTAGTTTTGTTTTTAGATTTTAATTACAGTACAAATCTTTAAAGGCTGATTTTTCAAAGGTTTTTACTCCACCACTGAACCACAAATCCTGTAATGCAGAAATGCTTTTTTATTTCTTAATACAATTCTTAATGTAGTCACAATAGTAGGAAATTTGATGATAATAGATTTATTTTTTACCCTTTTCACCTTATTCTCCTGGCTTAAAAGGATAGTTAACCCCAAAATAATTAAATCTGTCATCATTTACTCACACTTCACTTCTTCAAAACTTATATAAGACATTTTATAGGATGCTGGTTACTGGCACACATTGACTTGGTAGGCAAAAGAATACTATGAAAGTCAATGGGTGCCAGTAACCAAACTTTCTTCAGATTATCTTATTTTGTTTTCAAAGAAACTCATAAAGGTTTAAAAACATTGGGAGAATAAATGTTAAATTAAAATGTTTACATTTAATTTAATGTAAACTGTCCATTTATTGTATCTTTATTTAACTATCCACTTTATAGTCAGTCAAAACAGAATAAGCTTTGATTTCAATGAAGCTATATTTTCTGGTCAGTTATTTGTGAATGCAATTTTTTTTCACGGGCATTTGTAAACACTTCCTTTAACTTCCATAATAAGTAGTAGTGTGGTGGACATCTGCAGGATGACGTGCCTCTATGTGAGATGCTGTCTTTCATGTTTTATACACATCCGTGTAAAGCTTACATCAGTGTGTGAAGTGCTGAGAGTGTTTCCGTTTGCAGTGGTTTACAAATGGCAAACTGTGCTGTGACAGTCAAAACACTCTGAGGATGCTTTTGCTAATATTTAGTGAAACTGACAAATTTAGACTGTCACTGTATAGAAAAAGCCTGTTTGTATGTTGTGAAGGGTCACATTTACTTCAACAGTTCTATCTATCTATCTATCTATCTATCTATCTATCTATCTATCTATCTATCTATCTATCTATCTATCTATCTATCTATCTATCTATCTATCTATCTATCTATCTATCTATCTATCTATCTATCTATCTATCTATCTATCTATCTATCTATCTATCTACCTACCTACCTACCTACCTACCTACCAAACCATCTGTCTGTCCATCCACCCACCTACCTACCTACCTACCTACCAAACCATCTGTCTGTCCATCCACCTACCTACCTACCTACCTACCTACCTACCAAACCATCTGTCTGTCCATCCACCCACCTACCTACCTACCTACCTACCAAACCATCTGTCTGTCCATCCACCCACCCACCTACCTACCTACCTACCTACCTTTATTAGGTATATTTAATATTATTTAATACTACCAATATTAATATTTAAAACATATTTGTAAAAGTATTTGTTGCATTTACATTTATAGCATTCTGATTAAAGTATTAAAAAAAATAATTTTAAATAATTAAAATAATTTTGTTCAACATTAAAAAATGATTTACCGTAAAGTTTGCATAAACAGTAGTATAAGAATATTCCAGAATAGTTTTGATAGAAAATGTATGCTTTGATTAAAAAAATCCATTAAAAATTAATTACATTTTAAAAATATTGTTTATGCTTAAGTCATTAGCTAACATTATACCGCCTACATAATACATTCCATAAAATCTACATTAAAATCAACTATAATATCCGTCATATTAGCATTTATGCACGGTCATAAAATATGATAAAAAAAATTATGACAACATATGTTTTTAAGTTACTTTAATACAAAGCTCAGCATATGTAAGTACACCCCTCACAAATCTCTCTTTTTTTAAATGAATATTTTCTATAGGAAGCTATACAATAGATTAATCAGTACTGAAGCCAAATCTGGAGCTTAAAATTAAAATTAAATTATAAATTTTTAAAATGGGGTGTACTCAGGGTTGCTGAGAACTGTACATTTTAATTAATTATGTTCCAAATGCATTTTATTTTAAGTTATACAAATTTTACCAGATGTTTTAGTTCAGTTTAATTGATGCAAGTTGACATGAAAGTTAAATTGTATCAACTCAGAAATGTAAAGCCTGGTTTATACTCGACGCGTTCGCTTGAGTGCATGCGGCGAATGTGACGTCATTGCGGAGTTTGCAGAGGTTCGCTTTGGGTGTGTGCGACATGATTTCGGCCAGCGTATCACATGATTTTTTTTTAGACTCGAGCAAACAGTTTGGGATGCGCCACGTTTGATTTGAGTTGAATATGAAACACTTTAAAGAGATTTTGTCTGAAACAGTATGACTGTACAGACAGCTTTATGACCCGTGATCATAGAGATAACCGCCGTGGGAAAGGAGGATATTTTTTGTTAAAAAGTTTGGAAAAATTTGAGGGATAAGTTTGTTAAAGCCAAAAGAGGCCATGGCAAAAGTGGAGACCCAGCTACACAATTACAGAATATGTTTTTCCACCAGTCATAGGTTTTACACTGATGTATATAGTACAATTTTGAATTACAGTTTTTCTCAGTTGCTTTGGTGCATTTCTCACAACACTATTTACATTTGCACAGCAGTTAATGCATTTCTCAAAACAATTAGTCATTTGTGCACATCATAGTAGCAGTTTCTCATTCCTTTCAGCAAATTGCAAAATGCTTTTGGACATGCATCAATTGCTTTCATACAACTCTCTGCTGTTTGTAACATTATCAATTGCTTATGTCATGTCAGTCAAAATTAACTAAACTTGTGAATGCTGAATAGTCATTCCATATAAAACTTATAATCCTCAATTCATTACTTGAGTCATTACATACAAAAATGTTGAACTAGTTGTCAAAATCTGTTAAGCAAATTTTATTTTAAAAATGTAAATCTTTGTTTTTCCTGAAAATGTCTTCTAAATTGAACAATTTGATGAATGATTTACAGACCTGTGTATGATGTAGGTTCATTTCCAGTATGTACTGCAATATTGTTGTGCACAGCTCTACCCAAAGGAAGTTTATGTTTGTTGTAAATAAGGGTGTGTTTATTCTTTTGCACAATGCTGTGAATAAATTAGAATTGCAAAGAGCAAATGCAGTAAAAATGTGAAACACACATATTCAGTGTCTTGTACTCAGATACCTCACTAAATGCAGTGATGTCTAACTTTACTGTAGTTTTCAAATGGCTGTGCAAATATATAATTCTGCCTTGAGCATTTTCAGAAAGTGTCACCAAAATCTGACTTTTTTGCATTGGAAAAAATGAACAGAGTAAAGTGTCATAATGAAAACATGACAAAGCCATTTGACTATCTTGTTCATAAACAATGGTGTCAGGACTTTTCATCTTGATGACACTGACACTTTTATTGACATGAATACTTGCTTTTGAGGAATGAGCTTTCCATTTTGAGCAAGTGACACGCTTTTGCAGGTTATCCACTAGGTTTTGCAGTTTGCAATAATTCTTTTAAGAAATGCATTAACTGTTGTGCAAATGTAAATAGTGTCGTGAGAAATGCACCAAAGTGACTGAGAAAAACTGTAAAAAAAATTTAATACTGTAGTTACAAAACTAAAATTAAGGAACAAATTATTTCTTTGATAACTGGAAAGGAATATTTGAACCTATCAGTTTACAATATACTGATGCCCTGTTTTTCTAGGCTTTATTGGTGATAATGGTCAGGAATGTTGGATCATTATTGCCTTTTTAGCATAAGTATAGGTTTATTTTTATAGTTTATTTTTTGCTTTTATTCTTGCCATAATAAAATATATATTTGTAGAGCAACTCATGTTCTGTTGTCAATAATATTTTAATAAGCTTTAATAGGTAAAACTGCCCGAGATATGAACAAAAGCAAGTGATGCATCAGTTTGATTAAAAAAAATCTTGAATGGTTATAAAAATCCTTATAATCATTAAAATAATTTATAAAAACAATAAAAATAATTAGTTTAAATATATTGAATGATATTAATTATATGCCATAGTTCTGGAAACTTCCTACTTCTCTGTTTATCTGTCTGACTTTACAGTCAGTTTCTTTTGATCGCCCCCTGTCGTTTTAAAGAATATCACAACGGAGAACACGGCATGTATAAAAGCCTCGTCTGTTTCGCGAGGTGCGTGCGCAGTCAGCGGAGGTGCATGATGCGGCGCCAGGCGAAAGTATAAATCTAGCTTAACGCAGCAACTAATCTTCTACAGTTATGCATGCATGTAAGTTTAAGACAATATGCAGAGATGGACAGTATTTATGATACATGTATTTCAAATATGTATTTCAAATACAAAATAGTATTTTGTAATTTTTATTTGATAGGGTTGACGAAAATGGATTAATATTTTGTATCAAAATACTTTAGTGTCTAGTATTTTAGTATTTTTAAAATACTGTAAAATACTTTGTGAGAAGTCTACAGTACATGATGACATCCAAAATATGATGCCTCTGATTGGTGCTTTCTCCATTATTTTCCCAAGCTTGAGTGTCTCTGTGCCACAGGTGGAAATGTAGAGGAACTTTAAAAATATAAAACACCTAAATCTGGTGTACTGGTGTTTTTAAGAAGGTAAACAAAGACTCTTCCAGGTAAAGGACTTCTTAAGAGAATGAGTATAATGTTTGGGTTACATGTCCAACTCACCAACCAACTTCCCCCTATAGTTGAACAAAGTGGCAGAGAAAATTTGCTGTTATCAAACATTGTTTACTTTACTAAGTCGGCTTAATGGTGAAGGAATTGATCCAACAGGATCAGTTAATGGAAGATTTGCGAAGATATTTTGTAGTATTTTGTAGTACTTTTAAAATGCAAAAATACAGTATTTTATTTTGATACTTGTTGTGGCTGCTGTATTTTGTAGCTAATTTTGATACACTTAAAATTGATGTATTTGGTATTTTAATTTAAAATACATTTTAATGTATTTTTGCCCATATCTGACAATATGTCATGATGTCATACCACAGTTGAATATCAGTGTTTGAGATGCTGATCATTCTTAACCAGTGTCAGCACGCAGCGCTGGAGTCAGAAATGTTTGGTTGTGAACTTCAACATCCAGCTGATGTTATTTGTGTGCAGCTGCTCGGTGTGGAGGAGTACTAAAGTGGCTATAAACATGGACTAAAACAGCTTAAAGTGGACAGCAGTTAAGCAGGGTTTATTGAGGTTGTAAGAAGGAGCCCTCACGTCCATTAGCAGCAGTATGAGAGACTCAAACAAAAAAACGAAGTTTTATATTTCCAGTAATGGAGTTGTATTTCCTTTACGGTGGGTGGAAATTGCTGGTTGACTCTTCTGTGTGTAAAAGGCCATTTTAAAACAAAACTCTTAAAATTCTCTGTGTGTAGAGAACATTTTTGAATCATGAATTCAGATGGATTTATTACAGTTTTTCTCAGTCACTTTGGTGCATTTCTCACAACACTATTTACATTTGCACAACAGTTAATGCATTTCTCAAAACAATTAGTGCAAACTGCAAAGCCTAGTGGATAACCTGCAAAAACGTGTCACTTGCTCAAAATGGAAAGCTCATTCCTCAAAAGCAAGTATTCATGTCAATGAACGTGTCAATGTCATCAAAATGAAAAGTCCTGACACCATTGTTTATGAACAAGATAGTCAAATGGCTTTGTCATGTTTTCATTATGACACTTTACTCTGTACATTTTTTCCAATGCAAAAAAGTCAGATTTTGGTGACACTTCCTGAAAATGCTCAAGGCAGCACTATATACTATTTGCACAGCCATTTGAAAACTACAGTAAAGTTAGACATCACTGCATTTAGTGAGGTATCTGAGTACAAGACACTGAATATGTGTGTTTCACATTTTTACTGCATTTGCTCTTTGCAATTCTAATTTATTTACAGCATTGTGCAAAAGAATAAATACAGCCTTATTTACAACAAACATAAACTTCCTTTTGGTAGAGCTGTGCACAACTGTAAACAGTATTGCGGTACATATTGGAACTGAACCTACAACATACATAGGTCTGTAAATCATTCATCAAATTGTTAAATTTAGAAGACATTTTCAGAAAAAAAAAGATTAAAATTTTTTTAAATAAAATTTTCTTGACAGATTTTGACAACTAGTTCAACATTTTTGTATGTAAGACTCAGATGGTGAAATGAGGATTATTAGTTTAATATGGAATGACTATTCAGCATCCACAAGTTTAGTTAATTTTGACTGACATGACATAAGCAAATGATAATGTTACAAACAGCAGAGAGTTGTATGAAAGCAATTGATGCATGTCCAAAAGCATTTGCAATTTGCTGAAAGGAATGAGAAACTGCTACTATGATAAGCACAAATGACTAATTGTTTTGAGAAATGCATTAACTGCTGTGCAAATGTAAATAGTGTTGTGAGAAATGCACCAAAGCAACTGAGAAAAACTGTAAATAACATGGTCTGTCCAAAGTTTGAATGACCCAGCGAGCATCTTGATGTCAGAAACACTAAAAGTTAATCTGAAAGCTTCAATTACAAATTTAAAACTTTCCCCCAATAATCTTCTATCCCTATAATGCATGTAAACTACCTTGATGTAAGAATGACATCAAATTGACATCTAACATTGACGTAAAAAACTAAAAATAGTCCTGGCAATGTTAGATATCAATTTGATGTCGTTTTGACATAAAGGTTTACATGTATTGTAGGAATTGAAAATCCAGCATCAAAAAACTGTTTTTTGTTTTTGATGCCAATGTTAGAGGTCAATTTGATGTCATTTTGCAGAACATAAAATAATAATAATGAAATAAAGCAAATGCAGAGATATGATGTTTCCCTTTAACCTCCAGTCGTGTACAATGAGGACCAATCTTTTATTATTTTTACTTAAGTTTGCATAATTTTTATGTGTAGGTTTCTTCTTAGCTGTGTTTTATAAACCATAGATTTTACATAATTGTTGATATATACTGTATATTTGCCTTGTCTAAAAACTGTTATCATTTTAATATATTCATTTGTTCGGCTGGAGTGAAGACTTAACAAATAGGCTTGTCATGATGTCATGTGATTTTTTTTTTGGTCACGTGACATTTAAGATTCAATATGGTTTCTCCTTGGCCTTTTGTTCATGGCAGACATCTGAGGCCTGTTTGAAAACCTATGAATCCAGTCCCATCCGTAATCGTAATGGATTTTGTGGATTTTTCAATATGGATTTGTGGTTGTTTTTGCAGTTGTTTTGGATCCCACATCACTTAAATACTCATGTGGAGTCTGGAATTGGTGAGTGTCCTTCATTCCAGTACATTCATTCAATGGTGTGGCTTGTTTCTGTCAAATAATCATGCTTTTAACTCAATGCTTCAAATAATCATGCTTAAAATAATCAATGCTTTTAAGAAGCTTGAGTATAAAATGACATACTAACATTTATAGATTGATCATCAAGGAATTTTGTAGATAGTTTTCTTTTTCACTTAACAGTTCTATTTGGAAGTTGATCCAGTCTTATTTTATTACTGTATTACTTTTTTCATTTGCACCAATATATGATGGTATAAATAGCAGGATTTGTGCAGAAGTAGTCAGAATCAATTGAGGTATTTATTTTATTAGCAGATTTGAACATCTTTCCTTAATAATGTAATTTCAGAAACGTTCTCTTTGAAAATTCTAAATAGGAAAATCATATTAGCAGCCAATGGCTATCAAATTACAATGTTGTTTACAGTCAACGTTGTTTTGGTCATATACTTGCATGTGATTTCAGACCCAATATTCAAAGTAAGTTGTCACTGAACGAATGTGCGAAAATTAAACCAACTTTACCTCAGTCAGAATCAAGCCAACTTCTGCCACTGGATAAAAATATGGTAACGCTTTATTTTGATGGTCCATTTGAGTATTAGTAGACTGTCTGCTTAATATCAGCTGATACTGCTCCTTCAACAGACATTTAACTGACTATAAGAAACTTTGCAAGTACATGTCAATTTACACTAACCCCAACCTAACAGCAGAGATGTATAAAGTACTAGAGACCCAGACTTGAGTAAAAGTACAAGTGCTCTATCAAAAAAGTGACTTGAGTAGAAGTTGAAGTGCTCTTTAAGCATCATACTTAAGTGGAAGTACTAAAGTATTCAACATTTTTTGTACTTAAGTATTGCAAGTAGTTTATTTTAAAGTTTACTACTCAAATACTGAAAGTAAAAGTATTGTGTTATGTAGTTATTAAAGAAAGCAGTCAAAAGACATTGTTTTGTTTATTTTAAATATCTTTTTTGGGGCACGTGATTAAGCAGAACGAAAAGAAACATGGTTTACGATTTATAATATACAGTATATATATGTATATATATATATATATATATATATATATATATATATATATATATATATATATATATATATATATATATATATATATATATTTCAGGAGGCAGAGTATACACTTCATTTTCTTTTCGGCTTAGTCCCTTTATTAATCTGGGGTCGCCACAGCGGAATGAACCGCCAACTTATCCAACATATTTTTTACGCAGTGGATGCCCTTCCAGCTGCAACCTATCTCTGGGGAACAGTATACACTTCATTCTACATGATGACAAGCCAGCTTATTTAAACCTGTGACAGAGCTATTTGCTGCTCTGGCGGTGATAATGTGGGTTTGGAAGGATTCGTCACATTTTTATAATTGTAACGAGTAACTATGCAGCACATAAAAAATCTATTGGAGTAAAAGTATTAAACTCATCGAAAATATGTACTGAAGTAAAAGTGGAAGTAGGAGAAAAAAACAATACTCCAGTAAAGTACAGATACAGCCTTTTAGTACTTAAGTACAGTAGTGAAGTAGTTCTACTTGGTTACTATACATCTCTGCCTAACAGTCTATTTATAATCTAGTGAGAATTAGATGGCATGTAGATGCAATGTAACTTAAAACCGTCAAAATAAAGTGTGACCAAAAATATAAAAAGGTTATTGCAAGTTTTTATGTAAGAATTCTGACTTGTTTGATTAAATTTTTTTCAGAATAGCAAGTTTACATCTCAAAATTCAAGTTACAATTCTGAGATTAAAATTCACAATAAACTTTTTTACTTTTTATTCTCAAGCACAAACGGGTTTTCATATAATCTATATAAAAATTTTTTTTTGCATTTTATTTTCATTGCATGAAATGAATTACTTTAATGATTATTTTAAAATATGTGTTTTACATTTTTGAATTGTTTTTCAGTTGATTTGATCCATCTGCAATGAACCGTTATTGTTTACACTGTGCCATTTATCTTTAAAATATTATAAAATATTAGGTCAGAATCCTAAATATAAAACAAAATGCTAACATTTAGTCCATTGCATGAACATTTTATTTTATTATAAACTGTTGTTAATAAATTTGCACTAAAGCATTGTGGTTTACATTTGTACCATTTATCTTTTAACAATTACACAATTATAGTTTATTATAAGATATTATAGTATATGAAGTCAGAATCCTGAAAATGCAAGAATTTTTCCATTGCATGAAAATCTTATTTTATCATGGAGCAACTTTATTTTTTAAAAACATTATCATTATAATATAATATTATTATATCACCAATAAAAAGAAGAAAAGAATGTACAGAATAATTGACATTAACCCCCCCACCCCCACCCCCATAAAAAAGAGGGATCGTCTCAGTTTGTTTATATATATATATATATATATATATATATATATATATATATATATATATATATATATATATATATATATATATATATATTCTTTTCGGCTTAGTCCCTTTATTAATTTGAGGTTGCCACAGCGGAATGAACCGCCAACTTATCCAGCACATGTTTTACGCAGCGGATGCCCTTCCAGCCACAATCCATCTCTGGATATATATATATATATATATATATATATATATATATATATATATATATATATATATATATATATATATATATATATATATACAACATATGTAGCATAAACATATAAACAAAAGATGACAATACTCACATTTTTACAATGAATAATTTATGAATATATAGGTTAGAGATGAAAATTTCCGAACTTAAAATGCGAAATTTCCAAGAGTCTTAAGGTAGGTCCCCATGTGGTTTCAGCTTTTTTTCTGTGAAGTTTCAAGACATAGTTGTTCCATTTGAATGACATAAAGTAACTCGTTCAACCATCGCCTTTGGAGATTTCCAGTTAAGTAAGATCATCTTTTTAGCTGTAGTCATGCGAATCATCAGGGCTTGCTGTTGGGTTAATGGATAGGTGTCCATTATATTAGAATATCCAAAAATAGCCAAATTGTAGTCAGGATGGATATTGGTTCCATAAGCACTGGAGAACAATTAAAAATGTTGGACCAAAACTCAGGATAAACAGCAGGATAAAACCAAAATAAATGTGCTAAAGTCTCTTCTGCCCTAACACATCTGTCACATTTAGGAGATTGGATTATATTATGTCTCGAATTTATTGAAACTTTCTTTATTCTCGACAGGGCTTTAATAATTCTTTATCAGTTGATTTTTGTGGTTGTAGTTTACATTCTACCATTTATCTTCAACATATTATAATATGTTAAGTAAAATCTTGAATATAAACAAAATGCTAACACATTTTTTAGTAGTTTTGTCTTGATTTTGTATAAAAACTTGTATGTTCTTATACTATACCATATAACAATATCATACAACTATACCATACAACCTAATGTTTACTTTTAGCTAAAACACCCCTCCAAAAAAAATCTCAAGCTTCATCGCCCTGAAGAATGTATGGGTTTTCCCTGTGGTTGTGTGTCATTTTGCCAGTGTGTTTGCATAAACGTGCATATTTCCGCTGTTACTTAAACACAAGCGCTGGTGTGTACGTTCGTGTCATGATCTGAACCGTGCGGGAAATATAGCCAAGGATGTTGTGGGGAGGAAGAGAGCTGAAAATGACAAAAACACAGATCGAGGCAAACCATCATAGAGTCATAACAGCTGAGAGGCTGGTGTGGCCGATGGAGACGGGATTGTCTGAACCGCAGAGTGACAGCAATAGTCAAATCCTCAACCCGACCCAATCGAAGCGGGGCTTTTTTAAAACTATTTAATGTGACTCTCAGACCTTGTGGTCATCTGGCATGATGAGATTTGTAAGGTCACTTCCTCTAACAAAGCCAGAAGAGTCACCGTCTGACCAAACGCCGACATAAATTATCAGGTTTCCTTGAGTGTTTCTGTGGTTAAGAAGTGCATAACCTTGGGAAAAGTGGCTGATGTCATGGAGTGCAATCTTCAGCAGTTGATGGGATGTGAATTTACTGCCAGTTGACTCGTCTAAACATGTTTCCAATAAACCACGACCTGCCACAATTGCTGTCGTAAAAATTTGTCATGTCACATTGCCCGCCTCTCCAATGTGAAGAGGTCAGTGATCCTCTATAAAACCTCTTTAAAAAAAAAATAGTGGTTGTGTTAGTTTCTTGTCCCCTAGTATGCATGTAGTGGAAACTGAGACTTGAGACTTAAGAATTAATGTGGCTTTATGAACTTGATGAATGATTTTATAAAGGTAGAGAGTGAAATTAGAGAAGTGAGAAGTGGGGAGAAGTGGGGATTTTGGTGGGTAAGCTTATATGGCCATAATCCACAGGTTTTTGATCAATCTTGACTTACGTGCACTACTGTTCAGAGGTTTAACGTTGGAAAGTTGTTGTTTTCTTTAAGTATCTTGTGCTAACCAAGGCTTTATGCATTTTATTTAGTTGATCAAATATACCGTAATGACAGCAATAATCATTTTAAAATAACAATTTGAATGTTTTAAAACTAAATTATTCTTGTGATGCAAAGGTGGATCTTTAGGAAAGGTGGATTACTTCAGAAATAAGTTTCAAAGCATTCATTCATCCATTCACTTTCCTTCAGCTTAGTCCAGGGGATGGAAACCTTTTTTTTTTTTTACCATTTCAAGAACCATTTCTGATTTTTTTTTAGCAAATGCATTCTTTAAAGAGCCATTTGGAGATATATACATACATAGGTACATATAAACAGGGCTTGACATTAACTTTTTTTGATCACCAGCCACTGTGGCTAGTAGTTTTCCACCGTTACTAGCCACTCGCCATTTTCACTAGCCACAATTTTGTTGTTGGGAAAATCTATTTTATATGCATAAATTTGACTTTGGCATGCAAAAATTACTTCATTTAGATTTTGTGTTTTTTGTTTATGAGTTTACTCAATGACCATGAGCAAATGGGTTATGCTTTCATAAAAAAGTGTCACACTGCAATTAGTTCTTATTTCACAGGACTTTTCAGGGCTCAACACAATAGGGATTTTCCTTTTTTATATATACACACACACACACACACACACACACACACACACACACACACACACACACACAGTTCTGTCTGGTTCTTGAATCTGATTGGCTGATGGCCGTGCGATATTCTGCCAGTAACAGCACTCGTATCGCCTCTTCACCCTTGTAAATTACTCTGCCCACATACAGCAACAAGCAGAGGACACTCTACAGTTTGACAAATATTCCTGCTGTTGGGCAACATAATGTACTTTTGAGGCTTTTTAGTCGAGAATGTAGTTCTTTAGATTGCAGCTATGCAGTTTATGTATAAGGATAGTGCCTATTTTAAAATATTTATAATTTCTGAGTGACAGAAGAGCCATTAGCTTGCCATTCTGAGCAGACCAAAGACGGTTGACATTGTCTATCCACAAGATGGTGACAGAACTGCATAATAAGCCCTTAGAATATTAAAACAGCGTAATTTCTAACTACAGCTGATCAAATCATTATTAAACTGGTAATGATATTCTAAGTCAATCTCTCTCTTTTGTATGTCGCAGTGCTGTATTTATATTATTTAATTGTAGTGTATTGAGTGTGAGATGGGACTCGCATATCAGGAATGTGTGTTGTGTTGGCAGAAAGAAAGAAGAAATGCCCGCATGTGTTTAGCGGTTTTCCTTATTGCAAACACAACAGAAATCTGGTAGTGATTGCGCTGCTTTTTCAGGGTTATTATTGTGATATCCTGATTGCAACAGAGAAATACTGCAGACTGTAATAGACTGTAATACTATAAGGAGAAATCTCTGTAGACTGATGGCATTTCATGTCAAGTTCAGCCTTATAATCTTAAAATGTCAGCAAAAACACCTGTTTTGTCATCACTTTACACATTATGCTTGAGAATCATTCAAACATCAGCTCTAAAGTGACGTTGGTGAATTAGTAACGGTTTTCTGCTGTTCTGATGTCAACTGCAGATGTGAATGAATGGTGGAAGAAAGTTGTTCCTAATACAAAAGGGTTTTTAGACGCTCTGTGTTTGATTTTCTTTTTTATATATACGATTATGCTGTTGAACTGTTGTATAAACGCAATATCACACTCGTAGCAGTGCGATAGGGCTGTATATCAGCTCTGGTGGACACTAAGGCACTCGGCTGCAACGCACACCTTCCACCATAACCATTATAAATAATACATGTTTAAACAAAACCTTTATTTATGTCTATGAACAACTCAAAAAATTAAAAATATGAAGCATCACATGCTGACCAAGCCCATGAATGAAGAAAGAACAAATTCTAGAATTTTCTCTTTTTGCTATCACCAATCATGAATATTGTTTGAATTTGTGCACGAGGTTATCATAGAAACGTATGTTGTTTGCCCTTTATTATTTATCCACAGCGCCGCACTCGATCATTAGTCGAAACGTTCTTTTATTGTTAATCGAGATCTTATTCATTTTGCTGTAAAAAAACAATAAAAAGGAATTAAAATTGTATTTTCAATAGGAAACTGATTTCTAGTGAGCAGGGCGACGTGGTGACGCAGTAGGTAGTGCTGTCGCGTCACAGCAAGAAGGTCACTGGTTTGAGCCTCGGCTGGGTCAGTTGGCATTTCTCTGTGGAGTTTGCATGTTCTTCCCGTGTTCACGTGGGTTTCCTCTGGGTGCTCCGTTTTCCCCCACAGGTCCAAAGACATGCGCTACAGGTGAATTGGGTAAGCTAAAATTGTCCGTAGTGTATGTGTGTGAATGGGAGTGTATGAGTGTGTTTCCCAGTAATGGGTTGCAGCTGGAAGGGCATCCACTGCGTAAAACATGTGCTGGATAAGTTGGTGGGTCATTCCACTGTGGCGACCCCAGATTAATAAAGGCACTAAGCCAAAAAGAAAATGAATTAATGAATTAATGAATTTCTAGTGATGGTTATATTTTTTTTAAACCGTAAAATATTATTGAATGTAGACCATAGATCGCGAGCCATAGATTCAATACCACTGACTTAGTCCCTTATTTATCAGGGATGGCCACAGCGGAATGCACCACCATGTCAAATCATTATTCAGAAATCATTTTGATTCTAATTTGGAAACATTTTATTGGGCTGTCCTGCTTTTAATGTTTGAAGAAGATTTTTTCATAAAGTGGACTCGGAGTTAGATTTAGTTTTAGAAATTTTGATCATATATTAATGCAAATATAAAATATGGAACGATACAATGAGATATGATACGATACAATGAGAACGACACGATACAATATGCTGATCTGGCCCTCAAGAAACATTTCTTATTAATATTGAAAACTGTTAACCATTAAACCACTTTTTCATGAGCCTTTCATGCATTTTGTTCAAAATAGAAGTCTTTTATAACAGTATAAAAGTTTATATTATCATAAATTATTCAAGTTCATGTGTCCTTGCTGAATAAAAGTATTAATATCTTAAAGTATTTAAGTAGTAGAGTGTATGTGCCTTTACGCATCTTTTAAGTTATACATCTTAATTTTGTCTAAATCATTCAAAGAGACTTATTATGAATACACAAAGGACACGCATTTGCAAGTAAAATGTTACGTTCACTTTGGACTGTGCAGGCCTTAATTTAAATGCAAAATACTGAAGGTATTGATTACACTCATTGAGGTATTCTGCTGTGAGCTCAGTGACAACTGTGTGTTTGACTAGGATCAAACCCTATTGAAATGAATTTGAGTAAAGCCTTGTACTGTTTGTGCAGCTGCCTACAGTATGTAGATGTAAATCAGTCAGGTTATGTGGTTACATGCGGTTACTTATGAGGCTATGTGACTGTTGGATTGCTCGCGAGTTGTGTTGTCTTAATACCAAAATTATGGCTTTTGATACAATGCCTGTCATATAATAATTTAGAGTCAGTGGTGTTGTCGGAGATTTAGAGGTGATTTATTTATTTTGTCTCTGATAACACCACTGACTTTAAAAAAGGAAACAGGAGATCCACCAACACAAATCACTTGTAGTAGACATACTCTTTTCCTCTCCATATGCACCAGACACCTTCTTATAAACACTGCATGCTTCTTGGAAAATATTGTGCAATGCTGAGTGTGCTCCATACAAAAACCACATATTGGACACCGGTGTAGGTCTCCTCTCCGTATGCACCAGACACTTTCTTATCAACACTGTATCTCATTTCAGGGGCTGCATACTCTGAAGGATGTATTTGCAGGGCGTTTGTGTCAATGCGACACAAGGAAGGCTGTCTTGTTTCAAACTAATTCAAATGGTTCCTTCAAATGCAGCCTCCATTAGCATCCTTTGCTTTCCGGGTAATGAAGGATCCAACCAGTGGATCCTTCGCAGCCCCGAACATCCCAAGATTCATTGTATGCTAAAAATGGCAGGATGTTTTTAAAAGAAAACTCCGGATTGCAGTTTTAGATGTATGAATTGGGTTTCATTTTACTTGGATATACAATTCAATTCAGTTCATCTATATTTCTGTAGCGCTTTTACAACATAGATTGTGTCAAAGCAGCTTAACATAGAAGCTCTAGTAAATTGAAACTGTCAATCCAGTTTTTAGAGTTGAAGTTCAGTTTAGTTCAGTTCAGTGTGGTTTAATTTCACTGCTGAAAGTCCAAACACTGAAAAACAAATCCATCGATGCGCAGCTCCACAGGTCCCAAACCAAGCCAGCCAGTGGCGCGGCAGCAAAACTTCACCAATTGACGAAAGTGAGGGGGAAAAAAAAACCTAGAGAGAAACCAGGCTCAGTTGGGCACGACCATTTCTCCTCTGGCCAAACGTCCTGTGCAGAGCTGCAGTCTAGACGCGGGGGCTGGAATATGCTAGACGTCCATTGTGAAGAAGCTGCAGATGCGAGTAGGTCACCGGTGGGTGTTCAGGCTGGCTGACAGGATCAGTGCAAAGACTCATTTGTCACTGGAGTCTTACAGGAATCAGTCTCATGCTTTCCACTTCTCCATGACCACCACAGCATCTGCTCAGGATACGGCCTGGTCCAGGATTATGGAAACCTCAGGAATAATGAAAAACAGACTAACATAAGCGCAGATGGCGTTCAAATTATAATGTCTTTTGGGAAGTAATAGATATCTAACTAAGTTAGTTGGATATTTAACTAAATGCATGATAAAAACATAAAAAGTCTATGAAATGTCTTACTAAGAGGTTATTTTATTTGAATTTTTTTATTTGGCAGGGACATGCACAACAATACACTGACCTTGAAAAGCAAATGGCAAAAAAAAGCTATTTTGCACTTGCAGGCAGATCTGAAAACACTCAAAAAAGAGAGGAGACCGTTTACATAGACAGTTGATAGATTAAAAATTTCTTTAAATATATAAATTGTTTTTACATTGTAAGATGCATTCTGAGGGATCAGGTTTGACTGCCTATGTGTAAGAGACAGTATCGTTTCTCCACAGTAATGCAAATTGTAAGTTCTAGGCACATCAGGTCTGCTGCCTATGCGTGAAATACTGAATCATGTCTCCAAAGTAATGCAAGTTCCAGGCACGGCTGTGTCTTTTGTCTAACAAATGGCCGGGTGATACTTTAAGGCAAGACCCAGAAACAAGATTTTCTACTAAACCAGCTGCAGTAGTCGAGATTTTTTTCGGTGAACAACACAGCTACGGCGAGTTCTCATTAAAGGGTTCTGCTTTGAAGACACCCAAAATTTCTTCTGGTTTGTCTCTTCTTCAGTTCATATTGCAGTTTACATTTTTATGTGGACATGTATGTACCACCTGATATAGATGTATATGGTTTGGAAACTTTGTGTTGACTTAAGATCATTTAAATTTAAAACCACATTGAGAAAAGTCAGTACAATCATTACTGCAGCTCATTAATGATGATGATGATGAAAAGCCTTTATTTTTCACCTACATTTTTACATGTAGTGAAATTGAACCCCCTGACCATACACAAACATTGCATATTTCAAAGGAAGACAGGTCAGAGGAGAGGTAGCTTTTTGTAAGAAAAAATAAGATAAATTAGGAAAGAGGGAGGTGAAAAAAGCCCCTCTCTTACTATCCTTGAAGTAGGGCAGTGTGAGATCATTGGGAAAAAAACCCACAGCACAAGCACATAAATGCATAGACATAGCATTGCAACAGGGGATGGGAACAGGGGATTCAATTCAATTCACCTTTATTTGTATAGCGCTTTTACAATGTAGATTGTGTCAAAGCAGCTTCACATAGAAGATTATAGTGAATTGAAACAGTGTCAGTCCTGTTTTTAGTGTTCAAGTTCAGTTCAGTTTAGCTCAGTTCACTGTGGTATAATAATCACTACTGAGAGTCCAAACACTGAAGAGAAAATCCATCGATGCGCAGCTCTACAGGTCCCGAACCATGCAAGCCAGTGGCGACAGCGGCGAAAAAAAAAACTTCACCAATTGGCGAAAGTAAAGATTAAAAAAAACCTCGAGAGAAACCAGGCTCAGTTGGGCACGACCATTTCTCCTATGGCCAAACATCTTGTGCAGAGCTGCAGTCTAGGCGCCGGAGGCGAAGAATGCTGGACCTCAGCGAAGACTCGTCGTCCCTGGAGCATCACCGGAATCAGTCTCATGCTCTCCACACCACCATGACCATTGACCACCACAGCAGCTGCTCAGGATACGGCCTGGTCCAGGATTATGAAAACCTTGGGATCATCTCATCGCTGGTCTTGGATCGAATCAGTGGCACTGCATAGTCTGAGGGCCTCGGGATGAGTACCCCCAGGTGGAAATAGAGAATAAAGAGAATAATTAGCGTAGCTGCTGTTCATAGGGTATATAAACGAGATGCAAAAAACCTGCGTGGGGCACATTCATGTAACATGTCTCTAAGTGATGCAATGCTAATATGCAGTGTATGCTTTGCTAAAAAGATAGGTTTTTAATCTAGTTTTGAATTGCGAGAGTGTGTCTGAGCCTCGAACATTATCAGGAAGGCTATTCCAGAGTTTAGAAGCCATAAATGAGACGGCGCGACCTCCTTTACTCGACTTTGCTATTCTAGGTACTACCAGAAGCCCTGAGTTTAGAGATCTTAAAGAGCGGGTTGGATTGTAGCGAGACAGGAGGTTGGTTAGATGAACAGGAGCTTTTTAGGTAAGAAGCAATATTTTATAATCAATACGAAACTTAACAGGCAGCCAGTGTAAGGAGGATAAAATTGGGGTGATATGATCATATGTTCTAGACCTGGTAAGAACTCTGGCAGCTGCAATTTTTACTAGCTGAAGTTTGTTGTGGATGTGGATATAGTCCGATAAAGGTGGCAGCCATCTGGTTCTGCAGTCAGGGGGCGCTGGTCACAGACCCGCCTACGCACACGAAGGCAGTGAATGGCAGCTGCTACGGTTGCTAGGACCATCTCATTTCACAATGCTCGCTTTGCCTTTGTGGACTTCAAAGGACCCATCCTTGGAGTTTTCATCCTTTGAAAGATGGAGCCTCTGAACTGAGAGACAGCTCATGTTTTTGGAAAATATCATGCAATTCTTAAAGTGCTTCATGCAGATGAGTGGGCTTGACAAACCACCTGTAGGGGACACTCTTTTGCTCTCCATATGCACTGGCACCTTCTTTTAAGCGCCTTATAAGCTTCTTTGAAAGCATTGTGCAATACTGAGTGTGCTCTATACAGGTGAATGGGTTTGACTCTGTATGCTTGGAGAGATAAAAATGGTAAGTAACTAAAGATTGTTAACTTGGCCTAACTTAGTCATAGCATTCATATATTGCTGCTCTCTGACGATTTAAAGTCACTTTGCATAAAAACTTCTGCAGGACATTCATTCATTCATTTTTTTTCCACTTTTCCGGGGCTGGGTTATGGGGGCAGCAGTCTTAGGAGAGAACCCCAGACCTTCCTCTCCCCAGACACTTCCTCTAGCACCTCCGGGGGGATCCTGAGGCGTTCCAGGCCAGCGTGTCTTGGGTCTTCCCCGAGGCCTCCTCCCTAGGTAGGCGTCCAGGAGGCATCGAAACAGATGCCCAAGCCACCTCAGCTGACTTCTCTTAATGTGGAGGAGCAGCGGCTCTACTCCAAGCTCCTCCCGGGTGACAGAGCTCCTCACCCTGTCTATAAGGGTGCGACCTGCCACTCTGCGAAGGAAACTCATTTCGGCTGCTTCTATCCCAGATCTTGTCCTTTCGGTCATGACCTAAAGCTCATGACCATAAGTGAGAGTAAGAACGTAGATTGACCGGTAAATCGAGAGCTTTGCCTTTCGCCTCAGCTCCTTCTTCACTACAACGAACCGATATATCGACCGCATTACTGCTGCCGCTGCACCAATCTGCCTGTCAATCTCACGTTCCATTCTTTCTTCACTCGTGAACAAAACCCCAAGATACTTGAACTTCTCCAGCTTGGGTAAGGACTTTCCTTCCCTTCTGCAAGATAAATAAATGTAAATTTCCATTGTGGTCTTCGCTATTTGCAGTGCATTTCTGTATGTGCATGTGTTGTGACGATAAGTTGTTTTCTCAATTTGTTAGTGTTTTTCTGTATACATGTGCTTTCTTCATTTGCAGCACATTTGAGTTCTCTCGGCCACCGTAGTTTCCTCTTTTACAGATCTTTTGAATAATCGTCTCCTTGATCTGAATCGCTGCTTGTCTCCAATGGGGCTGATGGTATTGTAAAGGCATGGAGGCTGTTATTGTGACAGCGGGTCACATTGTGCTCCATATGATGAACAGATGCATTACATTGTGTCTAGAAATTAGCTGTTTCTTCAATGCTTGTAAGCAGAATCACACACATAAACTCTCCAGCGATGGCAGTGGAATTCTGAGCATAAAGTATACTTTTTTCTGTCTTATTTGAAGTGAGATAAAACAGCTGTCTTCCAGCTGAGAACACTTGCAATACATAAACACACATACACAATGTTTTGTCAGGCTCAGAGAGAAATAAAACTGACTTCAGCATGTTTTCCGCACTGCACAAAATGGCTGTAAGAAAACAGGAAAGGGTTAAAAGAGGTTTAGAATGGAAGCTTATTTCTGCCATTGGATTCATTCATTCATTTATTCATTCATGCATTCATTCATTCATTCATTCATTCATTCATTCATTTTCCTTCAGCTTAGTCCCTTTATTCATCAGGGGTCACCACAGCGGAATGAATAGCCAACTGAAACTTAAATCAACATATGTTTTACGCAGCGGATGTCCTTCCAGCTGCAACCCAGTACTGGGAAACACCCATACACTTTCACATTTACACACATACACTACGGTCAATTTCATTTATTCAATTCCCCTATACCACATGTCTTTGGACTGTGAGGGAACTCGAACCAGCGACCTCCTTGCTGTGAGGCAACAGTGCTAACAACTGAGCCACTATGCTTGTTGGATATACTGTAACGGTAAAACATTTTTTTCCTCCCCAAGTTCTGAGTTAACATTGCACAATTCTGACTTTCATTTCTTGGAAATTTGAGAAAAAATTTCAAAATTCTGTAATTAAAACTAGGAATTTTGAAAAACAAATCATTTTTTTTAATGATATGACATAATAATGGACATTTTAAAAAAAGTTAATTCCAAAATTTTGGAATTTTTATCAAACAAAATCTGTTATTCAAATTATTACTGATGTTTTGTTCTTTAGACTTTTATAGGTTGTTGTATGACTATTTTTAGGACAAAATTGGTGAACTAATGTAAATGTTTTATTGAAAAGTTTGAATGTTGCAATTGTTGAAAATTAAAAAAAATAAATTGCCATGAAAAGAACTTCAAGAAATTCATTTATTCATTTTCCTTCGGCTTAGTCCCTTTATAAATCACGGGTCGCCACAGCGGAATGAACCACCAACTTATCCAGCATATGTTTTACGCAGTGGATGCCCTTCCAGCTGCGACCCAGTACTGGGAAACACCCATACACTTCCACATTCACACACATACACTATGGACAATTTAGTTTATTCAATTAACCTATAGCGCATGTCTTTGGACTGTGGGGGAAACCGGAGCACCCGGAGGAAACCCTCCCCAACACGGACAGATCATGCAAACTCCACACAGAAATGTCAACTGCGACCTTTTTGCTGTGAGGCGACAGTGCCGCCCATTGGATATACTGTAAGTGTAAAACAAACAAAAAATGTTTTTATTCCTCCCCGAGTTCTTCGTTAATATCACACAATTCTGACTTTCATTTCTTGGAAATTTGAGAAAAATATTTTTTAAATGATTTGGAGTAATAATGGACTTTTAAAATTTTTTTTTATAATTTTTTAAAGGTTTTTAAATTTTTTTGGAATTTTTATCCAACATAAAATCTGTTATTAAATTATTACTATATTGTTTTGTTATTTAGACTTTTCTAGGTTTTTGAGGACAAAATTGGTAAACTAATGTAAATGTTTTACCGAAAATTTTAAATGATGCAACTGATGAAAATTAAAACATAAATTGCCATGAAAAGAACTTCAAGAAATTACTGTAAATGATTGTAAATAGTCACATTTTAGTTTTTTTCTTTTGCACAATTCAAATTTTATTTCTTGCAATAGTAATATTTCCAATGTAACAGTTATACCCCGCCCCCCATCATCTATGTTGATCCTGGAACATCATTTTTGTTGGAAAATGTAATCCATACCTTTTTCCTACCCCTAAACCCAACCATAATTGCAAAAGGGAATAATCTGAAGGGAATAATAGTTGGATAACAATCATGTAGAAGTACCTAAACCTAACCGTAAAGCCTAAACTTAACATAAACGGTAAACGTATCCCTGATTGGCTGATTGGAGTATTGTTCCAGGATCAACATGTATATTAATTCAGAAACATGTCCTACTTGGTGAAATCAGGTTGGCATATACTAATTAAAATTGTATATATGGCAAATAAAAGTTATCTCAATCTGAATTTTCCAAACAATCCTTTATTTCTCTAATTTATATCTAAAAACGTTTTTTATTTTTTATTTTTTTTTATTATTTATTTTTTTATATATTTTTTTTATTTATTTATATATATTTTTTATAGATTTATGAAGTTCCAAAATTAGGCAAAAAAGGCTTTTTTAAATTTCTGACTTGATTTCTCAAAATTTAGAATTTATAAATCACAACAATGACAAATATATAACACAAAAATGCACCTTTCTTTCTTTCTTTCTTTCTTTCTTTCTTTCTTTTTTTTTTTTTTTTTTTTTTTTTAATAATTCTTTGTTTATTGTTTTTAATGAACATAAAAACAAAAACAAAAAAGAACAAAGACAACCCACATAGCAAAATTTCTCTGGCCCAGCTGTGGCCCACACAGTTAGGTTTTGCTTGGCCCACATGCTGCAGTGAATTACGGTACATGACTGGACCAAGTCTGGCTTCCAAACATGGACCATATCTGGGTCAAGTCTCAGCCAAGTTAATAACTCATAACTGGGCCAGATATGTTGGTGTGTCACTATGGGTGTGCTTTTTCTCAAAGCGACCTAATTGGTAGAATTTTTTTTCTTTACTCAAAAATAATTTTAATGTATTAAATGTGGGTCAAGACAGGCCAAACTTACATGGCCCACATATCAGTTTTTAACATCTGGGCCAAATACTACATTTAACATCTGGCCCAAATCTTGTGTCCCGCCTTAAAGACAGTGCCACTTCTGCCAAACCCGGGCCATGTTTGGCCCACATGCTGTATACCAGTACCGGATGAATCCCTCCTTTGCCAGCTTGATGCCAAATCTAGACCAGAATTCTTTGCTACCTGGAAAGGATACCAGTAGACACAAGTATAGCAGCGAAAAATGTACATGAATACAAACAGAATGCAAAAAATCATAATAAACGAATACAGTTCTGCTGTGATTGAGTAAAGTCACACTTATTATGAGAATACATCTGAGGTGGTCAGAGAGTCAGAGGTTCATTAGAGGCATCCATATTTTTTGAAAGACATCTCCTTTGTTTCTTAAGTAGTATGTATATTGTTCCAAGAGCATTGTTTCATTCAGGAGTTGTATGAACGGTTCAAATGTTGGAGAAATTGCACTTTATTTCTTACATTTGGGAGTTTTTAGTTTAGTTTAAACTTTATTGTCCGTTCTGCTTTGCACAGAAAGGAAATTTGTCTTTAACACTGGTTTTAAGACAACAATTGCATACATACCACAATCACACAATAACAACACTCATCAAGACAACAACATAAGTTAAAAGTTTAAAAACCAAATTAGCCCCATACATATTACTGCACATCATTCTTGACAACCACCCCATTCACTTCAAACAGTGATCCGATTTAAGAAAACTGCAATTGGGATAAATGACTTTTTATAAGCATTTTTTTGGGCTTTAGAAATTCTAAACCTGCGTCCTGATGGTAACATTTCAAAAGCTGAGTGAAGGGCATGTGTATTATCTGTAAAAATTGCAATAGCTGTTTTTTCCATAAAGGAGTGCAATAGAATCTGCATTGAATGTTGTTTGTGACCAGTTATCTTATTTGCCTGATTGATAATTTGCGATAATTTCTTCTTCGGTTTAAGTGTTGTTACCAAACCATGAAACAATATTATATGTGAGAACACTCTCTATTAATGATCTATATGCCATGTTTAAAGTCTGTGTACTAACATTAAAACTTCTCAACTTGCAGAGGAGACTGAGGAGCTGACTTGCCTTCTTATAAACAGCCTCTACATTACTATTAAAATTCAGTTTGTTGTCAATAATTGTGCCTAAATACTTAAAATCTGAGACCCGCTCTGCTATTTTTTCCATTTATGATGACTGCTTTCTAAAATCTAGTATCTACTGCTCTTGTTTGACTCCCCAGACATAGCTCTTTTATTTTCCAATATTAAGATGTAATGAACTTTTGCCAAACCAATCTGTGATACGATTAATATATTTAAAAGGAGCTATTCATTTCTTCCTAACAAGAAACCAATGCCAGATCATCAGCGTATTTTATAAGGATGAGAGAAGGTTGGTTTTGAACAGTATTAAAAGCAGCTTTAAAATCCATAAAGAGTATTCTAACATGCGTATTTGGCCTATCTAGATAATGTTGAACTTTATTCTAGAGTAAGAGAGGCATCCACAGTGCTCCGGTTGGCCCTATAGCAAACTGCAGGGCTTTAATAGAGATATATTTTAATGCAGCAAGTTTATTACTCACAATTGTAAGGAAAAACCTAAGTTCAAGATGTATTTCTGAGAAGACCGATCAAGGCAGAATCATAAGATAAATACATATTCTTTTTTTATTCTAAGCTTCCATAGTTTAGGCTTTAAACCACTGAGGGAGAAAATCTGTCAGTGCAGCAAGACTAAAAAATAAGATTGCTTACATCTCTCACTCACCTTCATGTCTTTCAAATCCTGCATGTTTTTCTTTCTTCCGTGAAACTCAAGCCGGGGAAGATTTTCAGGGAATTATGACTCAGCCGTGTGAATCACCTTCCACTTTTTGATATATGGAAATGACTTGGACATTCAACTAAACCATCATCCACTTTTGTCTCTCACAGAAGAAAGAAAATCATGCTGGTTTGGACAGAGAAATGATGACACGGTTTACCCCTTTTGCCTGAACTAGTCCTTTTAATCCAAAGGTGTTACTTTTTGTTAAGACATGTCCTCCTGACTTTATTAATGCCAGGTTTTGTCCCAGCCCACTTTATGAAGATATTAACTGACGGTATAAAGTTAAACGTTCTGTTAGACCAGACTGGAACTCATAGTGGTGGCACTGTGGCTCAGTGGTTAGAACTGTTGCCTTATAACAAGAAAGTCACTGGTTCGAGTCCCAGCTGGGTCAGTTGGCATTTCTGTGTGGAGTTTGCATGTTCATGTTTGCGTGGGTTTCCTACGGGTGCTCTGGTTTCCCCCAGAGTCCAAAGATATGCACTCTAGGTGAATTGGATTAACTAAATCGGCCGTAGTGTATGAGCACGTGTGTGAATGCGAGAGTGTATGGGTTTTTCCCAGTACTGGGTTGCGGCTGGAAGGGCATCCGCTGCATAAAACATATGCCGGAATACTTGGTGGTTCTTTCTGCTGTGGCGACCCCTGCTAAAAAAGGGACTAAGCTGAAGGAAAATGAACGCATAAAAGAATGGAACCCATAGCCATTTTGTAATCAGATTAACTGCACAAGGAAGTCATATTAGAATTGATTAAATATTAGATTCAAGTGTTGATCCATTTATTTAACCACTGAGCTACAGAGTCACACAATTAAAGTGACTTTAAATATGATAACTTCCCTCCTACAAACTGTTTGAGCATTTAAATTGATTGGCAAGAATGAAGCTTGAAAGAATCATTGTTTGTTTTTTTATTCAGTGCTTTGTTGAAACGTTGTGTGTGTGAATTTTGTGTATTTCTTAAGTGATATTGTTTGCTTTGAAATTGAAAAATATTTCTTTGTTGGTCTACCCATGCTTGTTTCTTGCAAAAATCCCCATTTTATTTATCAGATCACCTACTTGTGTATATAATCCTGGTAGGTCACTAAGGTCATGTGATCAGTTCATTCTTTCTGTACCAAGGTCCTGGTGTAAGCGAAGTGAGGATTAGGTTTTTGTTGTTATCACCCCAAAATACTGGAACAAGCTTTCACCCCACATTAGACACGCCCCAACTTTACCTGCTTTTAAAAATCTTCTGTAACTGCATCTTTGTTTTTTAGCATTTGAGCCTTTTTATTGTTGAGAGGTTATGTTTTAATGGTTATGTATGTGCTGTAGGTCTTGTTATTTTAATTAGTAGTAATTGTGTTCAGTACTTTGGGCAACGTTATGTTGTAAAAAATGTGCTATATAAACTAACTAACTAAAAATAGCTACACTAAGCAGATTTTACCTCAAATAAAATTAACAAAATCACTCAATAAATACTAATTTATTATTATAATTTTTTTAAAGATTTATTTTTGGCCTTTTTACCTTTATTAGTCAGGACAGTATTGAGACAGGAAGCGAAGTTGGAAAGAGAAAGGGGGGTAGGGTAGGGAAATGTCCTTGAGCCAGGATTCGAACTTGGGACACCCTGACGTGCTACTGCACCATATGTCGGCGTGCTAACCACTGGGCTATTGCGCAGACAAAATAAATAATAATAATAATATTAATAGTAAGATTAATAATAGTAATTAGGGATGTTCCGATTAGGTTTTTTTGCCCTTGAGTACGAGCCATTTGATTTTGACTATTTACTGATACCGAATCTCGATCTGATACTTCTATAATACTTAAAAAAGAATAAAGAAGAGCGAAGAAACAGATCCAGGATGCTCCTTATTTTATTTAAACAGAGCACTTCTGTGGGGTAGCTTGAACAATCAAGTAATAAATAACATCAATTCTTCACTTTTGGACTTTAGTGCAACAGAAACTATAAAAAAAATCTAATATAAAAGCAAAAAGTACCTTGACTTAAAATCCCCGGCAGGCAATCCCAAGTTTACATGTATGGCAATGTTGTCGTCATCAACTTTATAATACCTCCAGACCACAGACATGCTCGCGCTTTCCGCTTCAAGCTGCTTCCTTGTTCTACTTTGCTGGCATTTAACTAATAGCATATCTGCAACAAAGTGATGTCATGGTGCACGCGTTGCTGTTTCTGTGTGACGTCAAGAAAGAGGTCTAACTCTGTGTCATGCACCGCATAACTATAGATGTTAAAAAATGAGTATTATATAGCATAGCATATTATACACATATATGTACATGCATACAGAGTATATATATATATATATATATATATATATATATATATATATATATATATATATATATATATATATATATATATATATATATAGGCAAGGCAAGGCAAGTTTATTTATATAGCACATTTCATACACAGTGGCAATTCAAAGTGCTTTACATAAACAGGAATAAAAGAAACAAGAATAAGAAAAAAAAATAAATAAAAACAGATAATAAAAAAAACAGATAAAAACATATAAAAACGTGTTAAAACAGGTTCAAAAAGAATGAAAAAAAAGAGAAAAACATAATAGTGCGATCTGTCGGACGTAGCACAGTGCTCATTCAGTAAAGGCACAGCTAAACAGATGTGTTTTCAGTCTGGATTTGAATGTGCCTAATGTTGGAGCACATCTGATCATTTCTGGAAGCTGATTCCAGCAGTGAGGGGCGTAGTAGCTGAAAGCTGATTCACCCTTCTTTGACTGAACTCCTGGAATTTCTAGTTTATATGATCCTAAAGATCTGAGTGATCTGTTAGGCTTGTATTCAGTAAGCATATCTGTAATGTATTGAGGTCCTAGGCCATTTAGTGATTTATAGACAAGTAATAATACTTTAAAATCTATTCTGAATGTAACTGGGAGCCAGTGTAAAGACCTGAGGACAGGTGTGATGTGCTCTGATCTCCTGGTTCTGGTCAGAATCCTGGCCGCAGCGTTCTGGATGAGCTGCAACTGTCTGACTGTCTTTTTGTCCCTTTGACTCAG